>JAJHZJ010000177.1:13027473-13476540 GCA_023548195.1 Bettongia penicillata ogilbyi
GGATTTTTATTCAAGTAGGAGTCAGATTAGGTGCTATCTGATTTCATGACTAAGGTCTGATAGCCTACATTTCTATAGCCTTATGACTCTGCTAAATAATGAAACCTATTATAGCTAAATCATCATTATAGCTACAAAGCCTGGATTTACACTCACCATTTTGGGAAGACTCATGTAACACTCCCTGCCTAACAGAGGTTGTAATGAGAAATGCAAACTTTAAAACACAATATATTTGGGTGCTCTTATTGACATTATGTGAGAGGAGGAGAGGAACCTGTGAAATGAAGAGCCAATGAGGCAGCTTTTGAATGGGATTCTCTGCTTTGTGATAAAATGAAATTTGATGAAGGTAGGCTTATAGAAGAGATAGAACCATAGCAGTTCTCCCTTTTACTCTTTTGGCTTGTGTTTCCTCTCTATGCAGTGATAACTCAATCTAAGGCTGCAAGCAACGATTCCATGTGTATATGAAGTTAGATAAATGGGAATGGCTCTTATTATTATCTGCGTGACTTGGGACAATTTTCTACCTTCTTTTTCCTTCCATAAAATTAAAAGGTTGCATTTTTAAGGGAGTAGAGATCTCTAAATGATCTTTCAGCTTTTTTCTGGGTCCAATAGGTAACTAGGTAGCATAGTGGATGGTGGATTGGTCCAAAGTCAGAAAGAACAGAGTTTGAATATTGCCTTACTAGTTGTATGATCCTGGGCAATTCTCCTAACCTCTGTTTGTTTCTGTTTCCTTATATGTAAAATGGTGATAGTAGCATCTGCCTTATAGAATTATTGTGAGAATCAAATGAGGGAACATATGTAAAGTGCTTTGTAAGCCTTAAAATGCTGTATAGATGTTGGTTATTGCGATCCTACAGGTTTAGATGTTCACATAGGAACATCTCCCATGAGAAAGGCCTCCACCAGTACAGGTTACAAACCATGTATGATTTAGCAGATAAAGTTTTGGGAGTTGCCTGATATGCACAGAGGTTGTGACCGGCTCGGGATCACATCAAAATATCAGAGACAGGCTCTGAACTCAGATGGTGCTGACTTTGTGCCCTGCACTCTATCCACTGTACCACTGACTTTGTGACTTTCTGCTTCAAAAAGCATTGTACCTCTGTACCACATATTTGAGGTTTAGTAGGAAATAACCATTTTACTTCCCACAGTTCAAACAAGATCAGTTGGAATCACATGCTGGTAAATCCAATGGAAGTTATTAACGTGTCCAACTCTCTGACATTTCCAGGGAAAAAGTTTCCCTAAAAATAGCCCTCCAGCACCATATGCTCCTTCAAAGCTGTGATCACTACCATTACATTCCACAGATTTCTATGCCTTCCTCCCTCCCCACACCAATTAAAATGTTGGACCTTTTATCAAATGCACACATGTTGTCTAAGTTGTCTCAGAGCATGTGAGCCAGGAGATCTGGACTGGAATCCTGTCTACCTCATTTACCACTTGTTGTATATCATTCCTAGTTATTGACCCTTGTTGAGCCTTTACTTAACTGATCTATAAATTTCACTTAATCTTCTTGTCGCTTAAAATGGGGCTCATAATAGCATCTACTCCCAGGGCTGTTGTGAGGTTCAAATGAGACAGTATTTGTAAAGTGAGGTCACAGTGCCTGGCATATATAGACGCTTAATAAATTCTTCCTTCCTTCCTTCCTTCTTTCCTTCCTTCCTAAAATTAATGCTAACAGGATTCTTGGAAGAACAGAATGAAATAATGAATGTGAAAGAAAGTACTTTGTAAATTGTGGTAACAATCACTAGTATCCATGGAGCACCTGAAAGTACACAGACTGCTTTACATCATTTGATTCTCACAACAACCCTATCTCCTAACTGTCATTATTATTCCCATCTTATAGGTGAGGAAACTGAGGCAGAAAAAGGTTGTGATATCTGAGACAGAACTTAACTCAGTTCTTTCTGACTCCAAGTCCAGTTCTTTGTCCACTATGTCACCTAATTGTCTTTATTAATAGTTTTAAATATACTGTATTAATAATACTACCACTGAGTAATGTGATACAAATATGGTACCAATATACGAAAACTAAGTAATGTAATACTATACTGATACTAAGATTGAGTAATGTGATACTAATAAAATACTAATAATGCATAGGTTCTCCATTAGTGTGTTCCTTTGTTTTCTCATTTTCTCATGGAGGTTACCCTGAATTCTTTAGGTTCTAACAGTGAAATACAAGCTTTGGTAGGTCCAGTCAAGAGGAGAGGCTTGTCATGGTATGACTGTCTAATTACCTGGAGATATTCAAGTGAGGGCTATATAACTGGATTCCCTACAAGATCCTTTCTAGTAAGCAATCAACAAGCATTTATTAAGCACCTACTATATGCTAGGATTCCAACTTTTAGATTCTATTTTTCTATATAAGTAACTGTAAAGTGATAAACACTCTTTACCTTCATTATTGTTGATGATGATAATGATGATGCCAAGGGATATCATAGCTGAATACAATATAGCTCAATGGAATTTAACCTGCTCCAACAAATCACAGTTAGAATATCCTTGAATACTCTAGTCCAACTAATGGAAAGGACAGGGTACAGGAATCCCCTCTATGCCACCCCAGACATATGGTTTACTCAGTCTGTATTGGAAGATCTCCACTGATGAAGAATCTGGTACCTCAATGGGCAGGCCCTCCTACCTTGGAACTGTTCTGATTGTTAGGAAGATTTTTCTTATGTCCAGATAGTATCTGCCTCTCTGTAACTTCCAGCTGTCACTCCTTGTTCTGACTTGTCTCTGACTCCTGAGTCAGAGAAGAAAAAGGCTAATCTTCTCTTTTATACTAATCCTTTTCTAAATTATTTCTACTCTATGCTCAGCTTGTATCACCAATTCCTTCTATTTTTTGTCTCCTCTACTATATTGTAAACTCCTTTAGAGACTGTATACCTTACTAATTATTATTTTTCAAAGTATCAGTGATTTCCTTGGTGGAAGCACTTGCCAATAAGACAAGAAAGATCAATAAACAGGTTCAATATAGCCCAGGTATCTTTTCATGGCCAACAAAACCCATACTACGCAGACATTTTAGAATGACCGATAGAGAGCCCAAGGAAAGTACCTGTATCAGATTATGCTTCCTCCTCTCTTTCCCTCCTGTTCAGATCCTTCCTATCCTCCCAAGTCTAGCTCAAACTCCATTTCTTACAAAAATTCTTCCTTTCCCACGTCAACCCATTATAATTTCCTCTTTCTCGGTCTTCTACAGAGTTTTGGAGCTGTGGGGGCTACAAAGATAAATGAGATACAATCATCCAGGAAGTGCAGTTCTGTACAACATAATGCCTTCCATCCTTCCAAAAGCAATACTGAACTCCTAGTTCCATGACGCTGGATCATTGGCCATTGTTCCTGCCCAAAGCATTTTTAAGGCAAGACTATAAGTAGTAAAAGCTATTCAAAGCATCTTTCAAGAGGAATAATTGTGAAGATAAAATAATTTTACCTGTAGTTCAAATGGTTACTTCTCTGTCCAAATATTTTAACTCATTTTCTAATCATTGGCAATTACCCCCTCAAGTCAAATGATTAAATATGAAATTTCCAGTGTATAGTTCATTTATCTCTATTTCAGTACAGAGACCACTCATTTACCTAGAATTTATCATAGAAGGTCCTCATTCATTCACTCATTTATTCTTTCAATACATCTTTATTAATAAAACTATTCATGCTCAGAGTTCAGAAGATACAGTTTGCATAAGACACACTCTTCCTGAGTGACTGAAAGCTGCTTCTTTAAACACCAAAATCTTTTTCACTTTATGCACTCTGGATGGAAATTTTTCTAAAATGCATCACACATTTCCTCTCTGCACCCCTCCTTAAACAGAGCCCGGAGAGCATCATTTAACCTTTTCTTATTGACTCATGGTCATAATTATAAAGATCAGTTATTCCACTGGGCTGTGAGACACTGAAGCCCTTAGTTCTATTGAAGTGATTCTGGCTGTTTGCCCTTATGCAGAATGGCCCCAGGCTTTTCGAGTTCTTGTCTCTGCTTTTTAGGTTTCCTGTCTCCCTCCCCCACTCTCAAGCTTTCAGTTTGTTAGAGCCTTTCTGACTCTAGCCACTGCCATACTTCAATCTTTCTGTGTCAGTCTGATGTTTGAACTTAGAAACTAGGTTCCCAAGTCTGTTAGAAGTGTGTATAAATTAAGAATCAATAGGCTGTGATTTAAGGGCTTATATAAAGTACATGAATTTTAATGTGTAGACTCTGTGTCCCCAAATCCTGCCTGCAGAGAGCCTTGTCTCCCTTCCTTCCTAATTCAGGAATCTTTTCTAAATAGATGAACCTACTGGAGAAATGACCTCTGAACAATAAAGATGTGAGTATACTGTACTTGTTTTTATTTTTTTCACCAGGGGAACGAATATAGTAAAAAAAAAAAAAAAAAAAAAAAAAAAAAAAACAAGCATTAAGTTACTACTATGTGCCCAGCTCAGTACTTAGTTCTGGATTCCTAAAATGAGAGATTTCTTCCAATTGTGGTGTCAATGATAATGGAAGATACATAAGGCAACATTTGCTGTGCTAATGGAAAATATGATTTGCATACCAGGAATGAAAGCCAAGTTTTCCCCTGGGCTTTAGTCTGTCAGTGAACACTTGAATATCCGTTTCAGAGGACTGAGCAAAGTATTGAGGGAAGAAAATGGATTTATTGGTGCATGTATGTAGGCAATAGAATATGCATGAAGATAAGAGTGGGGAAGGACCTTAGAACATGAAGTGTACAGAATTTTGGAGCTATGAAGAACCTTTGGTGTCTAGAACATGGAATGCTATGTCTGGAAAGGCTGTTAGAACATAGGACCTATGACTGATCTAGAAGAGATTTTTCAGAGGAAAGGCTTTCTGATAAGTGAAGGCAGATTCTATATTTCTCCTAAGTCTTCTCTTCAGCAAAAATGTCCTCAGGCCTTGTTTTCATTCAGTCATTTCAGTTACGTCTGACTTTTCATGACTCTATTTGAGTTTTTCTTAGCAAAGATATTGTGGTGGTTTATCATTTCCTTCTCTAGCTCATTTTGCAGATGAGGAAACTAAGGTAAACTGGGTTAAGTCATTTACCCAGGGTCACACAATTTGAGACCACATTTGAATTCAGGTCTTCCTGACTCCAGGCTCAGTGCTCTATCAACTACTTCACCTAACTGCCTTGCCCCCAACCCATTTAACCAATCCTAATATTATAAACTTACAAGTCTCTCTGTTTCTATTTCCCCAAGTCTCCGGATATGCTCTTACAAGAGAGATACATTTCTGATGTCCTAGAAATCATACCAGTTAGGTGACCACTTAATTAGCCTATGCATAAGGTTGGCTTTATCCACTGGTTTGGAGTTCATACTACCTTTCTCTAGAACAGGGTAAATGATCAGATGATAAATCTGCCCCCATAGAAAGTAAGCCTCACTAATACCCTCTCAGACAAATGTGAAGATGAAGGTTAAAATGTCTCCCATTCCCTAACAATGAATGCTGTCCAACAATGTAATATACAGCCTCAGGAGGCTAGAATAATCTTGGCTCCTGTTTCCTCAGCACTTTAAGATTTGCAAAATGTTTCCCTCACACGAACTCTATAAAGTAGTGGACATAAAAATCATTCCCTCTATGTTATAGGAGAGGATACTTAGGTCCAGATGATGGTGGAAACCCAAATTTACCCACCTACTAATGAACAGAGCCAGGATTCAAACCCAGAGTTTCTGTTCCTGTCCAAAGATCATACGTTTCCTACTATAGCAACTGTTCTTAAGCTTTTTGGGGTCATGATTCCCTTTGGCCATCTGGTGAAACCCATAGCACCTTCTCAGAGGAATTTTTAAAAATGCATAAAATAAAATATATGGGATGATTAGGAATTCAATTATATTGAAATAAAGGCATTACATATACATGTATATATGCATATATACATACATACACATACACATTTTACATACACACACACACACACACACAAAACAGATCTCAGGTTAAGAAGCCCTACAGTATAGTATGGTATTCATACAATTGGGGCAGTTAGCTGGTGCAGTGGATAAAGTACTGGACCTGAAGTGAGGAAGACTCAGTGAGTTCAAATCCAGCCTCAGACACTTAGTAGTTGTGTGATCCTAGATAAGTCATCTAATCCAGTTTGCTTCAGTTTCCTCGTTTGTAAAATGAGCAGGAAAAGGAAATAATAAACCACTCTGTTATCTCTGCCAAGAAAACCCCACATGGGGTCATGAAGAGTCGGACATGACTGCACAAAACAACATGCTAACAATCCCTGGCATCCGTGTCACACTTCATCCTTTTCAAAACAACTTTGTCTTCAATATCTCATTTAACCTGCACCAAAAACCCTTCTGAAGTAGGTAGGGCAGGAATTATCATCCCCACTTTGTAGATAAGAAAACTGGGGCTCAGGAAAATGAGAAGAGGAGCAGATGGCATTGCTGGGATTAAAACCGAGGTCTCCTGATTCGTAATCTAATCACAGATAGAACCATGCCTGGTGATTTGAGGTTGCCTGAGGCTCTGCAGAAAGTCCCTCTCATTTGGTCGCATACATTTTATACTCACATGATCATAAGAGTTGGAAGGGACTCGAGGGAGAATTTATTCCAACCCCCTTTTATACCACACTGCCTATTTATCACAGGTAGGCTTGGGACGGGAGTAGTCCTTCTAAATTAGGGCAGGGAGTGAGGTGAATTATGAAGAGAAGAGGGAGGGAGAAATAGGCACTTTTTAAAAATGCTAGGTGCTGTACCTGACCCAACCTGACCCTATGCAAGAGGCAGGATCAGGAAATGGACTAGTCCCATGGTAGTTAACCCAGTAGTTGTGGTGCTTCACTCACAGTGAATGGAGTTCTATGGAAGTGTCAAGCCCCCTATGATTTTTAGGGGATGAACCACCCTCTTAACTCAAAGCCCCATCTCTCTTTCTGGGTGGCTGAGACAATGTACTTAGGAGAGGGATACCTATACCATTTAATTTAGATGTTTTCTAATCAGAATCATTTCTGATCTCCCAATTCTCAACCGTCTAGAAACTGTACCTTCTTTCTGAATTTGATATTTCATTCAACCCTAACCAGTGAGATTAGGTAACTGGGTCACTTGCCTACACAAAATGAACAAATATGTCAGTTAACTGTATACAGTGCTTTACTTTTTGTATAAAGTCAATAAAATAATCCATAAAAAATAACTCTACTGTTTGCAAGTTTCCCTAAGCATATCAGTTTCTGTATGATAGAAAGGATTTCAAGAAAATGCAGTTTTGTTTGCTTAACTGTATCCCTCTGCCCCCACCTAACTAACCCATGACTCAGAGGCAAGTCTCCTGTGAAGTGGCAAAGAAATGCAAAGAACACAAAACATTCACCACTGATATTCTACTCATCTACATCCAGCAGTGCCAGTATTTATATGAAGACTAAAAACTTGGAGTATAAAATATGATGCCTCTTCTAGCCCAGGGTACAAACCTAGGGTCCTTTACAAAGTTCTATGAACAGTGTTTTCCCACTCAGAGCTCTGTCACCCGCAGAAATCCCCAACTGTGTTCCCAACAAAAAAGCAGCCTCCTGCCTCATTCAAACTTGGTCTCCTTGACCTGGACTGCAGCACCTGTCTCATGCTGCTATGTCTCATTGTGTTCTGTTGAGTACTTGTTTTGGACTGAAAGGTAAAACATAACTCCATGAGTCAGGGGAGACAGAGCCAAGAGAGATACTGTACATTCACTCATTGATTCATTAATGCAGATTTATTAAGCACCTACTGTGTGCGTGTCACTATGCTTAAGCACAAGAGGGAATACAAAGTAACGGTGAGACATGGTACCAGGATGAAACTTATTTAGCTTCCTAATGATTAAGACCCCTGGAATGGAGGTCTGTCTTTATAGTACAGAACTCAAGGAGGTTCTCCAAGCCTTCTGGTAAAAAAGAACCTGAGGACTCATGGTGATGCCTTTGTGTACTCTGCATGGTCCTAAGTACAGGGGGGGACCATGAGGGAAAGAATCATCTAGTTTCAGGATCACAGAATCTGAGTCAGATGGAACCTTAGTGTGGAAACTGAGATGCTCTGAAGCTAAGGTACTGTGATGCATGGGATGGGGTTATGATGGAGGAACCATAAGCATGCGTGGTATGTGCATGTGTGTTTGGGGAAATGTGTTCAAACTATGTGAGGCTTCAGACATGCTGGGCAAATTGTCAGGAAAATGCTTTCATGCTTGGACAGCATATGAGAAGCTATTGATGTTTAGCACAAGAAAGTAAGGCTTGTGGAGACAGGAGATCATCTGTGGGAATTAAATAATCTGAAATTATTTTCTCCAAAGGGATTCACACAAACTGATACATTGACAGGACCTTTATTTCTCAAAAGCAAGCACATGCCACAGGAAATGGTCTAGCAGGTCGTGGGTATAATTTGCCCTACAATTCCAGGGAGATTTTGCTTAATGTCTCATCAGCTGTCTCTGTTTTTGGCAGTGTATCTATGCTGAAAACTTTTAAAGTGTAAAATGATTATGAAAAACGATCAGAGGAGCCAAAATGGCGGAGTAGAAGGACGCACGTTTACGAGCTCCGAAACAAAGGCCCATAGAATTAATGTAAAAAGAGTCCCCCATAACTTCTGGGTCAATACAAGGTGTGCAGAAGCAGAGTGGAAGAGATTTCCGTTCCAGGGAGCCCTGGAGACCCGTCCCCAGGGTCTGGCGCACCCCGGAAAGTGGACCCCACCCCCAGCGCTGCCCTGGCCGCAGCCCCAGAGAAGCTGATCCAAGCAGGCTTCAGAGACGGAAGCTCTGGCAGCTGGGAAAGTCCCTCCGCCCACAGAAGCTACAGGTCAGTGAGAAAGAAGGCCGAACTGGAGGAGAGGGGGAGCAGGGCATCTCCATGACTCGGGCCCCCTCGGGAGGAAGTGGCGGTGGCAGAGATGGGGGCAGGAAGCGGCGGAGGCAGAGGTGTGGGTGGCGGCTGAGGCGGCAGCGGACCGGGACTCAGGAATCCCCCAACAGTAGGCAGGATCTTCATTACGGAAGATTCCCGCATAAAACCTGACGGAGCTGAGCCTGGGAGACGGCCCTGCCCCCACCCCGCTCTATTACTGAAGGCTTCTGCTCAAAGCCCCCAAGGGAACTGAGATTGGGAGGCAGGCCCCCCACCCTGCCCCCACCCGCTCCATTCCTGAAAGTCTCTGCATAAAGCCCCTGAGGGATCAGAGTCTGGGAGGCGGCCCTGCCCCCACCCCAGCACCTGAACTAAAGCTCACTGATTGACAGCCAGCAGGAGGAAAGCCCATTTAAATCTCAGAGGCCAAGCACTAGCTGGGAGGATCCAGGCGAAGGTGGAAAGGAATCTCAGAAGTCAAGTAACTGGCTGGGAAAATGCCTAGAAAAGCGAAGAAAAATAAGACTATAGGGAGTTTTTTCCAACAAATGCAAATGATCCCGACCTTCGGATCTGATGACGAGGACGTATCCTTGCCATCAGGGAAAGACGTGGAGGGCGGGGCCTCAGTACCCCAGACACCCCAGGGGGGTGGCGGGTGGGCTCAGGCCCTGGAAGAGCTCAAAAAGGATTTTGAAAAGCAAGTTAGACAAGTGGAGGAAAAACTGGGAAGAGAAATGTCAGAGATGCAAGAAAAGTATGAAAAACGGGTCAATACCTTGGTAAAAGAGACCCAAAAAAATGCTGAGGAAATTAACACCTTGAAAAATAGGCTCACTCAATTGGCAAAGGAGGTTCAAAAAGCCAATGAGGAGAAGAATGCTTTCAAAAGCAGAATGAGCCAAATGGAAAAAGAGGCTCAAAAGCTCACTGAATTTAATAGTTCTCTCAAAATTAGAATGGAACAGATGGAGTCTAATGACTTTATGAGAAACCAAGAAATCACCAAACAAAACCAAAAGAGCAAAAAAATGGAAGAGAATGTGAAATATCTCATGGGAAAAACAACTGACCTGGAAAATAGATCCAGGAGAGACAATTTAAAAATTATGGGACTACCTGAAACTCATGATCAAAAAAAGAGCCTAGACATCATCTTCCATGAAATTATCAAGGAAAACTGCCCTGACATTCTAGAACCAGAGGGCAAAATAAGTATTGAAAGAATCCACCGATCACCACCTGAAAGAGATCCAAAAAGAGAAACTCCTAGGAACATTGTGGCCAAATTCCAGAACTCCCAGCTCAAGGAAAAAATCTTGCAAGCAGCTAGAAAGAAACAATTCCAATACTGTGGAAATACAATCAGGATATCTCAAGATCTAGCAGCTTCTACATTAAGGGATCGAAGGGCGTGGAATAGGATATTCCAGAAGTCAAAGGAACTAGGACTCAAACCAAGAATCACCTACCCAGCTAAACTGAGTATAATACTTCAAGGGAAAATATGGTCTTTCAATGAAACAGAGGACTTTCAATCATTCTTAATGAAAAAACCAGAGCTGAAAAGAAAATTTGATTTTCAAACACAAGAATGAGAAGAAGCATGAAAAAGGAAACAGCAAAGAGAAGTCTTAAGGGACTTACCATAAGTGAACTGTTTACATTCATACAGGGAAAGACAATATTTGTAACTCTTAAAACTTTTCAGTATCTGGGTAGTTGGTGGGACCACACATACACATGTACACGCATGCACACACATACACACACATACAGAGATAGAGAGCACAGATTGAACTGAATAGGATGGGACCATACCTTAAAAGAAACTAAGGTAAATGGTGAGAGAGAAATGTAGTGGGAGGAAAGAGGGGAAAATGGAAGGGGGTAACTATATGTCATTTAAGAGGCAAGTAGGAGTTTTTCTTAGTGGAGGGAAAAAGAGGAGAGCTGAGAAAAAAAAAAAAAAACAAGAAGTTTACCCTCATCACATTTGACTAAACGAAGGAGTGAAATGCACACTCATTTTGGTATGAAAACCTATCTTACAGTATAAGAAAGTGGGGGAGAAGGAGATATTGCAGGGGAGGGGATGATGGAGGGGAGGGCAAAGGGAGGAGGGAGCAATTTGAAGTCAACACTTGGGGAGGGACAGGATCAAAAGACAGAAGAGAAACAACGAGGGGCAGGTTAGGAGGGATGGTAATCCAGTTAGTCTTACACAACACGACTATCAGGGAGGTCATTTGCAAAACTACACAGATATGGCCTATATTGAATTGCCTGCCTTCCCAAAGGGAATGGGTGGGGAGGGAGGGATGGGGAGAATTTGGAACTCAAAGTTTTAGGAACAACTGTTTAATATTGTTGTTGTAACTAGGAAAGAAGACATACAGTTAATGAGGAATAGAAAGTCATCTGGCCCTACAGGAGAAAAGAGAAGATGGAGACAAGAGAAGGGAGGGATGACAGAAGAGAGGGCAGATTGGAGATAGGGAAAATTAGATTGCTTGGGGTATTGGGGTGGGGGGAGGGGATAAAAGGGGAGAAAATTTGGAACCCAAAAATTTGTGAAAATGAATGTAAAAAATTAAATAAATAAATAGGAAAAAAAAAAAAGAAAAACGATCAGAAACCAAACATATCTTAACAGGTCCTCAGATATAGAAAGATCTCATTTGCCAATAGGGAATTAGAGGCAACTAGATGATACAGTTGGTGGAGCGCTAGACCTAGGGTCCAGAAGGTCTGAGTTCAATTTCAGTCTCAGAGACTTACTGTGTGACCCTGAGCAAGTCATTTGACCCTTGTTTGCTTCAATTTCCTCATCTGTAAAATGGGGATAATCATAGTATCCACCTTGTTTGAATTGTTGTGAGGATAAAATGAAATAATAATTGCAAAGCACTTAGCACAGTGCCTTGCACATAGTGCTATATAAAAATGCTCATTATTGTTTGAGATTTTTCTAATTTTGCAGAGCATTTAACAGCAACCCAAAGAGAAGTGACTTTTCCAAAGTCACTCAGGGAGAGGGCAACATTTATTCCCCCATATTTTTCATTCATTTGTTCATCGCTATGTAACTTGGATAAGTCATTTCCTTTGTTAGGGGTGTACCTTCCTTATATGTAAAAGGAGGAATCACAAATGCTAGGGTTAGAGAGGTCCAAAAGTCTTCATTTTAGAGCTAAGGAAACAGACTCAAGGAGTCTATTTGATTCATTTAAGTTCACACGCTTGTGTAAGGAGCAGAATCATGAGGAGGACCGAGGCCTTTGGGCTGTAAAGCCAGGGCTCTCCCTCTCTACTTCCTAGCTTCTGTCTGAGCTCTGGGCTCCTCTCCAGGTGTAGCATTCTCTTTTCTATGTTCGGTCTCTCTGAGATCTAAAGTCTATGTTCTCTGTTCCAAGGTTTCTTCTAGTTCTGACATTCTCTGTTCTCTGGAAAGTCAATAATAAAAGGAGAGAAGACAATAAGCATTTCTAGAGCACCTACTGTGTGCCAAGCACTTTGTTGATCCTCCCAATAGCCCTGCAAGGTTGATGCTATTATCTTCATCTTAAAATGGAGGATGCTGAGGAAAAAAGAGGTTAAGTGACTTGCCCAAGGTCATACAGTTAGGAAATGTCTAGGTGAACTTAGGTGTTTCTTAGTCCAGGACTGGCTGTCTACCTACTTTGCCACTTAGCTGCCTCAGAAAGAGCTAAACTAGGCACTCTACCTCTCCCCCCTCTCTTAGCCCCCACAGAATGGTACTGGTCTGGGGGTCTTCTCCTCTGTCTTTGGAGTATGGAATAGAGGAAAGTGTGAGAAATCTTGGGGCTATCGGGGAGGACAACATGCTGATGGAATTCTGGGGTCCTAATCTCACCGGCTATGGAAAAGGAACAAAGTGGGTTTTCCTGATAAGGAACCAGATCTTTATTTCTAGTCTCTTATCAGGAAATAACATTGATGTTTTGTTTACTTTTCTCCTTTGGTGACAATAAGCCCCTTTTCTCATTTGAAAAGTGCTTGGTCTGTGGAAGCAGCCTGTATCTGGATGGACGTGTGATGAAGCCTTAGCTGTCGGTGTGGTAAAATTTAAAATAGCAATGGGAGAATTTCCTTTCCAAAAGACAGAGAAGGGTGAGCTTTTGATTAGTTTCTAGCAAAACCTGAGTTTTCCTGTTAATTTTATTTTATTTGAGTGAATGGCACAGCCAGGAGACAGGAGAACTGGATTTGAATCCTAGATCTGCACTACCAGTGTAACCTTGTGTGATTGACTTTCCCTTTTTGTGAACCAGCCCCAGCCAATCTTCAATTAGATAGCAGTGTCTCGCTTAGTAATTGGTCTGAATTCAACTCCCTGCCTCTGACACCAAGTTCTGTGTGGTCACTTTCTTTCTCTAAAACTCAGTTTCTTCTTCTGTCAAATGTGGATAATAACTCAATTCAACTGATATAGATTAGATGACTATTATGTGTAAGGCAGTAGGATTTAGCATGCTACTCATTTTGCCCTCCCTAACTGACAAGACTATTGTGAAGATCAAGTGAAAATCCTTTTCTCCTTCCCTCTCTTCCTTCTCTCCCTCACTCTCATCCTCTCACTTCCTTCTTTCCTTCCTTCTCTTACTTCCTTTCCTCATTCCTTCCTTCTTTCCTTCTCTCTTCCTTTCCTCCCTCCCATTCTCCCCTTCCTTCTTTCCTTCCTGATTTCTTTACCTCTCTCACCTTTTCCTTTCCTTTTTCCTTTTTCCTTCCCTTCCCTTCTCTTCCCTTCCATTCCTTTCCTTTCCTTTCTTCTCTCTGCCTCATCATTCTAGGACATTGCCTCTGGGTTCTCAATTAATCTGCTAGTAGAACACAAATCATGCCAAGTCTCAGAATGTTGAAAATCCTTTAAGTTTGAAAGACATGCTCGTCATGCCAGGCCTGGTCAAGCTAAGTTGGGAGCAGCTTACCACTGAAGAGATGGTCAACAAATGAGCATTTGTTTTTGGTTCCAACAATTCATTAAGACTGTCTTCTAAGATGTAGAGAGAGTAGCCTTCTAGTTATTGGTTGAGTTTAATGAACCACTTTCCCTATCTCTTTACTTTCCTTTTTTTTTTTTTTGTTAGAAAATCTTCTTTGTTGCATAAAGAGAAGAGGGGACATATTTGGAAATGAAGATGATATAAAAACAAGACAAATCAGAAAAAATCTTATTTAAAGAAATTCCCCATCTTTCTACATATTCACATATTATTTCCTTTTATCACAACATTTGTCTTTGCTTCTTTAGACTCAGTTAACAAGTGGAAAAGTAATTGTGTTTGCCCTTTTGTAAACTCTGTTGGTGAAGAGACTGCCTTCAGTCTCCTGCCTTGCTCTATTACATCCAAATTATTATTTAGGAAGAGCTATTGTTCGATTTTAAACCCGAGAATTAAGGCTTTCATTTTTTTTTGAAGTGCCACATTCTGTCACTCTTGGGCCATCTTTCCTCTGACTTTCTACGTTCAAGCTGATTTCATAATTTTCCCCCTCACACTCTCCAACCCAGCCCAAATGACCTCCTTGGCAACCTCAGCACATTGTGTTCCATCTCCCACTTTGGGGAAATGGGCCTTTACACAAGTTAGGTTGTTCTCCATCCTCCTCTCCACCTTTTGGTTTCTTATCTCTTTTAAAGGCCTAAGTCAGGCATCACCTCTAAATTAGTATTTTTTTTTCCTAATCAGAGAACATGGGTTCAAATTCTGTCTGATGTTTACTATGTGTGACTGTGGACAAGTCAATCAATCTTGCCTGCTCTTAATGTCTTCAACTGTGAAACGAGAGGGTTGAACCAGATGCCTTCTGAAGTGTCCATGGACCTATGACCCATGTTCCTCATCCCCTTCCTCCATCACGCAGAAATGCTTTGTATTCCAGATACACTCATGATCATGCGCTCTCAGATGTCCCTGCAAGGACATCAGAGGGCATCTAGACCAACCAACTCATTTTACAGGTGAGAATAATGAACAGCTTTAGAGAAGTGAGGGGATTTTCCAAAGTCACCCAGAGCCAAGATTCAAACTGACATTTCCTGACCCATTCAAATCCAGAGTTCTTTCCATTATACTTCAAAGTGTATATGTAAATGACTTGAGGACAGACACGGGACTCTGGTTTTGTATCCTCAGTATTTAGGCAGCTGAATGGGGCAGTGGAGGGAGCTCAGAATCTGATCGGGATGACCTGAGTTCAAATCCTGCCTCAGACTCAGCTTACTAATTGTGTGAACATGGGTCAGTCACTTCACCTCTGTTTGCTTAAATTTTCTCATCTGTAAAATGGGAATAATAACAGCACCTATTTTGCAAGGTTACAGTTAGGATCAAATAAGTTAACACATGTAAAATGTTTTGCAAACTTTAATTCACTATATAAATGCTAGCTATTTTCCTCCTCTTCCACCTTATTGCGACACCTGGCACTTAGTAGGCACTGAACAGGTGGCGTTGTTGACATTTCCTCAAAAAACAAATATGAGACCTCCCCCTATTCTTCGATAGAGATGGAAGGTCCTTGGGTATGGAATATTGTATATGTTTTCCAGATTTTTATGACATATTGGTTGGTTTTGTGGGTTTTTCTCTTTTAAAATATTCTTTTTTCTATGGAATGGTTTTGTGGGAGGAAAGAGAGAAAAAATGGAAGAAATTTATTAGAAATATAAACAAAAGAGATCAGTAAAATTATTTTTAAAATGCTTGCTGAATTGACTGTGTGATTTATACCTCACAAAACATTCATTTGACCAAGTAAGAAACTGAAGCACAAGAGTTCTATGGCTAACAAGTCATAAGCGATTTTTTCTGAAGGAGTATAGGATGACTCCATAACATGAGAAAGATATTTTTTCTTTGTAGCCTCTCTTCTGCTAGGCGGGGTTGAAATCATGAGCCAAATGAAGGTCTGTGTAAAAATGCATAGAGAAGATTGGGTTTAACAGTTTTTAAAACCCCAATTAAAAAACTCAGATTTTTCACATTTTAATTATCTAGCCATTACGCTGCTCATCTCTTGTCTCTGATAGAGGTATTTGTCTTTCATCCCTTCGGCATCTGCCAATGTTTCTGGCTGGTTCTCACGTGGTTCCCAAGGCGACCTCTGGAATGCCATGGCAACTGCATGCTTCCGGTCAAGCTTATCGTGTCTGGTCTGAAATTTACCAAATTAAAAAAAAAAAGCCTATTAAGAAGACAGCCTGTTCATCAGTGCCTGATGGGTGTGGAGGAAACAGGGGGCTGTCAGGTCAGGAGACTGGTAGCACATTCATCACAGGGTCCAGCAAGATGCGAACAGCTCTGGGAGCTTTGTGGTCCAAGGCTATAGTGATTACAGGGTTAGTTCAGACTTTCAGTCCAGTGCTAAACTTCTTACCCTCCAGGGAGAGAACTGGTTCTACAGACACATGTGAATCACTGACACAGACAGCAATACCTGTTCAGGCAGAAAGAATACACTAGACTGGGGTATGAGAAACCTCAGATTCATCCTGCAAAACTCACTCGTTACATGGCATGGGGAGGCCTCTCTCTGGGTCTTGGTTTTCTCACCTGGACAATTTGGATGGCTGAAAAGAGAATTTCTAAAATCTCTTTTAGCTCTGATGGTGTTTATTTCTTTATTCATGCATCCATACAATACAAACTCATTGTGTTAACTTTTTTGACTAGGTAGCTCAGTGGATTAAGCTCTGGATCTGGAGTCAGGAAGACCTGAGTTCGAATCCCACCAAAGATATTTTCTAGCTATGTGACACTGGACTAGTCACTTAAGTGTTACCTGCCTCAGTTTCCTTGTGTGTAAAATAGGTATCATAAAAACACTAGCCTTCTAGGTGGTTGTGAGGAACAAATGAGATATTTATTAAGTTTTATACACACACATATGTGTGTGTGTGTGTGTGCTGTCGTTTTTGTTTCAAAGCATCCTGCTAGACTCTCAGGATCAAAGATTAAAGTAGCATAGTCATTGCTCCTAAGGAACTGACAATTGAGGGCTTGATTACAAATTGAATATACTCTGAGGATATGGGGCAAAGTCAGCTGAACCAGGCAAGGGAAGAACAATGCATTAGAAAGTCTGAGGCCATAAGTATAAAAATTATTTTTAAAATATTTATTTTTTAAATTTGAAATTTAAAAAACATTTGTTTTTAATTTTAAAATTATTTTAAAGAAAAATATAATGGGGGGAGGAGCCAAGATGGTGGAGTAGAAAGACTCACGTATGCTAGCTCTGAATCCACAGTCCATAAATTTCCTGTAAAAAGAACTCCCCACAAATTATGGAGCAGTGCAAGCTGCGCAGAAATGCGGTGGAAGAGATTTCCATTCCAGAGAGCCCTGGAAAGCCATCCCCAGGGGTCCATCGCACTCCGGACAGCGGAGTCCACCCCTGTGCTGCCCTGGCTGTGCCACCCCAGAGGAGCAGATCCGAGCAGGCTTCAGGGACGGCACCTCCAGGGGCCGCGAAGGTCCCTCCACCCACAGGTGCTACAGGTCAGTGAGAGAGACTTCTGGGCTGGCCGAGAGGGGAGCGGGGTGTCTCTGTGACTCGGGCCCCCTTGGGAGGCAGCGGCAGTGGCAGCCAGGACTCCTGGAGCAGCAGACAGGAGCTCAGGGCCATTACTGAAAGTCTCTGCATAAACCCCCTGAGGGAACTGAGCCTGGAAGGCGGCCCTGCCCGCACCTGAGCACCAGAACTTAAGCTCTCATTGAATAGCAGCCCTGCCCACCACTGAAAGCACTGAGGCTGGGGAGCAGCAGTTGAATCTCAGACCCCAAGCACTAGCTGGGCAGATCTAGGTGGGGGTGGACAGGAATCTCAGAAGTCAAGTAACTGGCTGGAAAAAGGCCCAGAAAAGGGAAGAAAAATAAGACTATAGAAAGCTACTTTCTTGGAGGACAGATGTTCCTGCCTTTCATTTCTGATGAGGAAGTACAATGCTTGCCATCAGGGAAAGACATGGAGGTCGGGGCCTCTCTATCCCAGACATCCAAGGTGGATGTCCGGTGGGCTCAGGCCATGGAAGAGGTCAAAAAGGATTTTGAAAATCAAGTTAGACAGGTGGAGGAAAAACTGGGAAGAGAAATGAAAGAGATGCAAGAACAGCATGAAAAACGGGCCAATACCCTGCTAAAGGAGACCCAAAAAAATGCTGAAGAAAATAACACCTTGAAAAATAGGCTAACTCAATTGGCAAAAGAGGTTCAAAAAGCCAATGAGGAGAAGAATGCTTTCAAAAGCAGAATTAGTCAAATGGAAAAAGAGGTTCAAAAGCTCACTGAAGAGAATAGTTCTCTCAAAATTAGAATGGAACAGATGGAGTCTAATGACTTTCTGAGAAACCAAGAAATCATAAAACAAAACCAAAAGAATGGAAAAATGGAAGAGAATGTGAAATATCTCATGGGAAAAACAACTGACCTGGAAAATAGATCCAGGAGAGATACTTTAAAAATTATGGGACTACCTGAGAGCCATGATCAAAAAAAGAGTCTAGACATCATCTTTCATGAAATTATCAAGGAAAACTGCCCTGAGATTCTAGAACAAGAGGGCAAAATAAGTATTCAAGGAATCCATTGATTACCGCCTGAAAGAGATCCAAAAAGAGAAACTCCTAGCAACATTGTGGCCAAATTCCAGAATTCCCAGGTCAAGGAGAAAATATTGCAAGCAGCTAGAAAGAAACAATTCCAGTATTGTGGAAATACAATCAGGATAACACAAGATCTAGCAGCTTCTACATTAAGGGACTGAAGGGCATGGAATATGATATTCCAGAAGTCAAAGGAACTAGGACTCAAACCAAGAATCACCTACCCAGGAAAACTGAGTAAAATACTTCAGGGGAAAATATGGTCTTCCAATGATACAGAGGACTTTCAAGCATTCTTGATGAAAAAACCAGAGCTGAAAATAAAATTGGACTTTCAAACACAAGAATGAGAAGCATGAAAAAGTAAACAGCAAAGAGATGTCATAAGGGACTTACCAAAGGTGAACTGTTTACATTCCTACATGGAAAGACAATATTTGTAACTCTTAAAACTTTTCAGTATCTGGGTAGTTGGTGGGACCACATGCAGACACACACACACATGTACACACACATGTGTGTACACACATACACACATGCATGCACACACAGAGACAGAGAGCACAGAGTGAATTGAATAGGATGGGGCCATATCTTAAAAGAAATTAACGTAAATGGTGAGAGAGAAGTGTAGTGGGAGGAGAGAGGGTGAAATGGAATGGGGTTAAATATATTTCATTCAAGAGGCAAGCAGGAGACTTTTTAGTGGAGGGAAAAAGAGGAGAGCTGAGAAAAAACCATGAAATTTACCCTCATCACATTCAACTAAAGCAAGGAATAAAATGCACACTCATTGTGGTATGAAAACCTATCTTACAATACAGGAAAGTGGGGTAGGAGGAGATAGGCAGGGTGGGGGGATGATGGAAGGGAGGGCAATGGGAGGAGGGAGCAATTTGAAGTCAACACTTGGGGAGGGACAGGATCAAAAGACAGAATAAAAACAATGGGGGGGCAGGATAGGATGGAGGGAAATATAGTCTTACACAACACGACTTTTATCGAAGTTATTTGCAAAACTACACAGATATGGCCATATTGAATTGCCTGCTTTCCCAAAGGGAATGAGTGGGGAGGGAGGGATGGGGAGAATTTGGAACTCAAAGTTTTAGGAACAACTGTTGAGTATTGTTCTTGCTACTAGGAAATAAGAAATACAGTTAATGGGGACTAGAAAGTCATCTGTCCCTACAGGACAAAAGAGAAGATGGGGACAAGAGAAGGGAGGGATGACAGAAGAGAGGGCAGATGGGTGATAGGGAAAATTAGAATGCTTGGTGTATTGGGGTGGGGGGAGGGGAGAAATGGGGAGAAAATTTGGAACCAAAATTTTGTGAAAATGAATGTAAAAAGTTAAATAAATAAATTTATATTAAAAAAGAGAAAAATATAATAATGCATTCTAAAGCTACCTTCTATCTCTGATATCCTATTTGCCAAGGTCTAATATTCTTGCTTCTATGTTCTAATGATATTCCTTCCAATTTCACACATCCCAAACAGAGGCTATTTTTATCTCAGATCTAATCTTCCTAAGTTTACTTGTCTATCAAGTTTATGACCATTCACCCGGTCTTCCAAGGTCAGAATCTTAGGGTTATCATTGACTCTTTCCTTTCCCTGTCACATCCAATCAGTTACTATTGATACTTACCATTCTTTGCCTATAGCATCATTTTTCTTTTTCCTTGCTCTCATCACCATTTTTCTTGCCTAGTATAGGTTTTCCCATATCCACTTTCTACCCCTCCAATCTCTCCTGCTGAAAGAATAATCTTTCAGATGCATTTATATGGTCATATCATTCTTTTTTCTTGAGAAACGTTCAGTATCTCCTTATTCTTTACTGAGTAAAATTCAGACTCCCTTATTCAGCATTCAGAGCCCTCCTAATCTGGCACCATCCAGTCTCTCCATCCTCTTCTTATATTCCTCTACTCTATATTATATTCTGACCAAACTGGAAACTCTTCTCTCAAAACACACCCTGTTCTTTTCATCCCCTATGTCTTTACCTGTTTTATTATATTTGCCAGAAATATTCAGACTCTTCCTCCTTGCCTGCTGAATTCCTTTAGAGTATAATTTCAATGTTTATTCCTCCAGGAAGTCTTCCTTGATACCCCTGATCAGTAACAGACTGTTTCCTTGACCTGTGCAATAGTGTTTTGAATCTTTCTAATCTTATGTAATACAGTGCATTTTAATTATCTGGTTTTGTGTTTTGATCCAGTCTTCGTTTATAAGCTCCCAAAGGGCAAAGACCTTCTCTTGTCTAAACTTTATTTTGCCACAATATCTATCTTACTATTTCTATACAGTAGGTACTTAACAAAAAATGTGTGGAATAAATTGAATATCCTTATTTTATATTTATTATCCCTTCTTGGTCCATCATTCTATATTCTAAGGGCTCTTCCAACAGTAACATCTTGTTGTGTTACTATATAATTGGACCCTCTTTCATTCTCTTATGCTGGTCACCAACCCAGTCCTCTTTTTCTCTATGGGTCATGCTCTCTTCTGCTAGTATAATTAGATAATCTGGTAGATTGAACTATAGGCCTTTAAAAATATACCTGGAAGGAGTCTTATAGGTCATATTTTTTTTCTCCATTTGTCATGGGAGGGATTACATAAAGAAAAAAGGCTTGCTGGCGTTTCCCTCCAAGGTAACTTTTGATGATTTACTCAAAGGAATGTAATAAGACTGGAATTTTACAGATTGTGACAGAAGATCTTTATAAGAAGGGAACTCTCAAGAACTCTCATGGAACATCTGTCTCCTATGTCCCTGGGTAGATTGGGCCTGATATCTCTATATCCAGCTCTTAAGGGACTCTCGACCCACAGAATCTGACCCACTGATCTCAATAGGTCCTTTATCTTTGTGTTTTCAGAGCACAGTGGTGGCCCAGGATGATTCCTACAGAAGTAAGAAGAGGTACTAAAGAGCATAACACAAACAGAGAAATAAACAGTGGATTTGGAAATGAGGAACTGGCTTTTAATCCTTTTGTTCCTCTAGCTATCATTGATTTTTTTTAAAAAAAAGGAAGGTTGGATAAGACCAGCTCTAAATCTAATGAATTTATTTATTAAATGAATCTTTATCTTCTTCTGATTTCTTTGTTGTTTGTTTCAGGAAAGAAGACAATTATAAAACAAGAGTCCCTTAGAGTTATTGTTATTACTAGTTATAAGTTATATGTCTAAGCTTGTTATATGTTATATATATATATATATATATATATATATATATATATATATATATATATATATACATAGATATGTCATATGTCTAGTTGACAAGATCCCAGGCTCACCAAGTTCCCCAGGGTTACGTAGCTGGTAGGTGCTGGGGCTGGAATCTGAACCCGAAGCACTGTGGCTTAGTTGGCAAAAAAACATCTGCTTAGTTCATGGGCGATCCGGGGTCTGAAAGTCCCTTGGGGATTTTGCTTTAGAGGGAGGATGGTACCTATGGGAAGAACCCTAGTTTTTACTTCAGAGGATCTGGATTCAAATCCTTATGAGGATTACCCCTAGGGTGACCCTGGTTAAGCTACTTAAGTAACAAATCACTTGAGCTTCAGCTTTTTCGACTACAAAAGGGAGTGGGGCAGATGCTGAGGTCTCTTCTGAATGCAGGGGTATGATTTTCCATGAATCATAATTCCAGTGCTCCTTTCCCCAACACACTTGTAACAACAAATGACAGTAAATGATATTTGTGCTCTATTTTGTTGTTTTTCTCCTTAACCCTTTGAAGGTGGAGTAATCATTGCTGTTCCCTTTTTACACTTAAGGGAGTATGTAGCATAAAAGTCAAAAAGATCTCAGTTCAAGACCTGCTTCTGATACATACTAGCTGGGTTCCCCTGGGCAAGTCATTTAACCTCTTAGTGCCTCAAAAACTCTCTACAACTGTAAGAGAGGGAGCTGACTTAGGTTGGTGAGGGAGTCCCCTATACCAATAAAATCGCATGTCCAGTGCTGATCCTGAAGGTCACTTGATAAAATTGGATCCCAGAGAAGGGAAGTGACTAAGGAAGGGTCAAACCTCAAAGAAATGAATGGTGGCCAAATTTAGAACACAGGAGTTCTAACTCAAATCACTATTATCAGTGGGATTTCAGGCTTCATGACAAAAAGAAACAAAGACGCTTCCTTAGCACTCCAGAAGAGGACTTTCATCACATAGGGTCACTCCCAGTTGCATTACCATCACAGTTCTTGGTTGCTCAGGGAATTTTCCCACTTCTCCATGCCATCATGGAAACATAGAAGTCTGGTCTTAGAAGGGACCATAGAATGTTAGAACTGGAAGTCTAGGGAAACTGAGGCATGAAGAAGGGAGGAAACGTCCCCTCAATGGCAGATTCTGCTGCCTCCCCCACTAGAACGTGAGTTTTTTGTGTGTTGTTCTACTTTCCTTGCATCTTCAGTGATTAGCATGGCGCCTGGCTCATGGTACGCATTTAATGACTATTAACTGACTGGCTCCATGCCCAGTACTGTGTTCTTTCTACTATTCAATAGTGTTTACATATGAATTCTTTTCTCATGGACAGCAACCATGGTTCAATTTTGCCCTTAGAATGCGGCCTCACTGAGGAGGAGATTTCTCCCTGGCTCCTATCCCTTGACATTAGGAGGTCCCAGCACACAGAGCTCAGAGAGAGAGTCCATGAACAAGTGAAGTCCGCTGGAGAAGGGCTGCTGGATCAACCTGGATGAGCTTTGGTGACTGGATGATGAAATGATGGCTTCTCCTCCCTGTCGCCCGCCTCCAGACCCTGGTCCAAGAGAGACAGAATCCCAGAGATGGTGCTTAGTCCTGCTGATAGTATCAGAGTCCAGAATCCTTCCAACTTTGCCTTCCCAGCAGGGATTCCTACTGAAGAATTGACCCTAGAAAGACTGGATCTGGTATACAGATTGGAGGGAGAGGAAGACAAGCTAGAAAGTTCAACAGAATTGAAATACCACTTTGCTGTACTTAGTATGTTTCTCCTGGCACAATTAAAAGGACATGGTAAAAGGAGGGGGAAGGGGGAAGGGGGAGGAGGACGAGGAGGACAAAAAGGAGGAAGAGAAAAGAAGGGAGAGAAGGAGGAGGAGAAAGAGGAATAATTCACTTTTCTACAGGGCTTTCCAGTTTCCAAAGTTTATCTCCCAATGGCCCTATGAAGTCAGCAAGGCAACAGCTTACACTTCTTTTAAAGATGAGAAAGCAGAAGATTAGCAAGGCAGTATGGGGCAAAAACACTGGACTAGAAGACCTGAATTATAGTCCCAGGTAAGATGTCAGCCCTATTTTACAGAGAGGGAGGTTGAGACCTAAAAACACCAAGTCTCCTAACTAGCAAGGTGGCATTTTACAGCAATATCTCCAAGTCTTCTAACTCTAGAACTAGTATCCATTATACCACAATTGCTACTTATGGTCTTCACAAGGCACTGGGAAAGATGCAAAGATGAATGAGACATGGTCCCTGCACTCATGGGACTTAGACTGTAGAAAGATGAGCCTCTATAGGACAAAGCAGAGTGTAAAATTCCTAAGAGGAAAGAAGAGCCCAAGTGTTGGCACTGGAATTGGAAGGATCAATAATAAGGAACAGCTTTCTGGACTGGGTGTTAGCTTACCTTGTCCTACATCATCGTTTATATAGCTTCCGTTGTCTCAAACCAAAGTTCCAGGTAAAGGCTGGCCCTGCCAGTCATGGGATGGGGAGTCTGTTTAAATATGCTTCTTAAACTGTGAATCGAGACATAGGGTCTCTTAAGAAGTGCAGAAGGGGTCAAGAGTGGGAAAAGTTTAGGAAGCCCTGAACAGGATATGAAATTCCATCCCAGGAGATCGTTTCTTTTGTGTTAACACATTATCTGGAGATGCAGGAAAAGGAAGATGTCTACAAATTAGGTTTTCCATTACTGTTTGGTAGTGTTTTTGTTATAAAGCACTTAGTCTTGCTTTTGCATGACTGATTTCATTTAATTTTATGTCTGAACTTTTCAAAACATTTCTAAAGTGGTATTCTGGGATGCCTGGCTTTTTTAGAGGGAGAATGAGTTAGTTATGGGGACTTAGTGCTGAGTTGTTTGCAAGACGATTTCAATACCTCCATTTTTAAAATCAATGTTGGGGTTCTTTTGCCAGTGAGGACTGCAGTCGCTCATGCCTTAGAAGATAAACTTTGGGAGCTGATGGAGCTGAAAAAAATCATCTTCCAGCACCCAATCCTCTATTGATAGATCCTCTGAGTTTAGTAGTATCCCCAACCCAATCAAGGGGCAGTGTGGCATTATGGGTAGAATACTGGACTTGGAATCAGGAAAATCTGCATTTAGATTCCCATTTCTGACACTTAATCTCTCTAAACCTCAGTTTTCTCCTCCATAAAATGAGAGACAATACTCAATTACCTCTAAGGTCCGTTCTCTAAGAAGAGAACATGTAGTCCATCCTGAGTCCCATACTTGGAGTCCTTCAAACTAAGTAGGACCTAGAGGTTGAGCTCCACAGGAATAGCCTTTAAGAAATGTTAGGTCCCCTCCATGACTAGATAAGAAACCAAGGGAGGACCTGAGGAGGAGACTTTGTCCTTCATTTGTCTTGAGTTTAAGAGGAGACATCTTAGTGATGAATAATGGCTAGTAACAGCATTTAACCTAGCTAGGTGGCTCAGTGGATAGAGTGCCTGGCTTAAGGTCAGGAAGACTCATCTTCCCGAGTTCAAATCTGATCTTAGACACTTACTAGCTATGTGACCCTGGGCAAGTCCCTCAACCTTGTTTGCCTTAGTTCCTCAGCTGTAAAATGAGCTGTAATAAAAATTGGCAAACCCCCTCCAGTATCTTTTCAAACAAAACCCTAAATAGGGTCAGGAAGAGTCAGACACAATGGAAATGATTGAACAATAAAACGACATCAGAAAGAGAACAGAATTTAGAAGAAGATGGCCTCCTTGAGACATCACCTAGTATGACTTTCTCGTTTTACACATACAGGAACAAAAATGGGAAGTGCCTTTCCTAGGGTAGCATTCCCAGTCAGCAGGGAGATCAAACTGGCAGTCAGGATTTGAAGTCTTCAATTCCAATGCCTTTCTTTCTACCGATGAAGCTGTCTTTCTGGCTTGGTGTACCCCACATTCAATCACCTCTCTTCTCAGACACTATTCTTGTGATTGGTGCCTGTATTTTAAGAGGACACTGAGAATGAATCTCAATTACTTGGGATTTTATACATGAAGAGGTGAAACTGCTGGTAAGAGATGCTTCTAATTCCCCCAAAATGGACCCAGAATTGACTGGCAGTTGCAATGTACATAAGCCTGGTGCTAAGTGCTTGGCAGGGATTCAGAGACAGCAATGCCCACAAAGAGACCTCTATATCCTGATTAGCTTGTCTCTTTTATGCTTGAGAATCAGCAAAGAATAGTGGAAAGGGCTTCATCAAACGAGCAGGGACACCATCTAATCTGAACTTTATATTTCTACAGGCAGTAAGCACTTAGTTCATATTTGCTGCATTTGTATATTTAGATACTTATGAGAAGTGACCTTCATTGAGGGCTTCCACAATGAATGAGAAGAGTGGGGTATAGACAGTTTTATTAACTCAGGAAGACCTGAATTCAAATGCCATTTTTTATACTTAGAAACTCTATGACCTGATCAAGTGACTTGATTTCCCAAGGTTTCAGTTTCCTCATCTGTAAAATGAGGGGGTTGAACATAATGACTTCTTAGGTCTTTCCTGGTTCTATGATCTATGACACTATGCTCTATGGTGGATAAAAGTATACAGTTCATATTACCAAGGACAAATTTTGCAGCAATCATGGATAGGACAGCATCAAAACCATAAATAAGTAGAAAAGGAGATGGAGATTGTGGAATAACTGTTCCTGGGGAGAGGGATCAATCATGTTTGTGAGATCAAGGAATAACGTTACCATAAGGATTCCCAGGCAATATTTAGAGAAGGGTCTCCCAGCACATTGGGTGAACCTATTGTGGACTACTAAGGAAAGACCTACATGGGAGTTACACAGGGCTCTAAATCACAGATGGCCTGTAGACTTCATGGTTAACCTGTCGCTTATTGCTTCTTTGACTTTGGGCAAATCATCTCCCCTCTTAGAGCTTCAAATTTCTTATCTTTAAAATAAGGATAATACTTATACTGCTCACCTCTCCCAAACAATCGCACAAAATGAAAGGTGAAAATAAAACCAGAGGATTGAGAGTGCACAAAAGGGAAGAGACTCCTATTACCTGCTCGAAGTGTGAGGAGAGTTGGCTGGGGAATCAGGGACAGTGTCCTAAAGGAGGTGGTCCTTGAGTTGAATTGTAAGGGTCCACCTGTGCAGATCCTGTTGTATCCAGAGTTCAATTTGCTTTAATGGCTAGCTGTTTGAGGATCATAATTTGTAAACCTTGGGGTATTACAAAAAATATAAGCTACTCTTTTAAATAAACAAGCTTGTGTGGATGATTTCAAATAAGGGGTACTTTTTGACAGCTTGTGAAGTTAAAGGTTGTATTGTCTCAGAGAATTAGAGAGAGACCGGGCTCTTACCTTTCTCGAAGTCTTTGGAAACATTCACAAGGTTCAGGTGTTTAGACAAGGAACATACTTCTGAGACATTTTTGACATTTAGAGTAAAGAACTAGAAAAATGAATGTCAGGAGAGCATTTGGTCTGGGAAATCAATAGCTTTCATCTTACCAATTTCTATGGCATTTAATTGACAAGGAGGGAGGTTCTTACCATTATGAGCAGCAAGATAGCATGGCTCATTTGAGGGAAAAGCAATGAGATGAGCCCGGAGTCAAGAGACCTTGGCTTCGAATCCTGGCTCAAACACCAGCTAGTTTTTTGACCCTGGGCAAGTCACACCCACTGAACCTCAGTTTCCTAATCTGTCAACTGGGGATGACACCTCCATTGGTCTGTTGGGAGGAAAGTGTCACACAAACCTTAAAGAACTATAGAAATAGATCTTGTTATCACCATGTATCCTACAGGGCCAATTTCTCAGTGCTCAGATACAGGGAATAAGATGTAGACCCTATCTTCCAAGTAAGTGCCTTCAGTCTGGCTAGAGAGATAGCATTCAGGGCGTTAGCCCTATGCGGTAATTAGCTCCAGGAGTGATAGGTAAAGATACTATATTCTATAAGTACTCCATATTTGGAAACAACAAGTCCCAGTGCATAAAATTAAAACAATGAAGCTTGTTTGTTAAGGAACACACTAGAAATTAATGAGCACCAATGAACAAAATCATAGAATGGGAAAATTTACATAGTGGGTTTAGAAGACAATACAGAGAGCTAAGACTGCATGTGAGTAGGGGGTGATACTATTGGATAGATTAGGTAGGAGAAGAGCTAAAGGGCCTTGAGGAAAAGAAGACAGAGAATTCTGAACCTGATCGGAGGAGCAGGAGAAAATCATTGTGAATGGAGTAGGGGCTATAGATCTGCCATGGTCTAGATATAAATATGTTATAGCAATAATTCTCCAGTCCTTTATGGAACTATGAGTTCATGGTTGAGTGTATCCTTCTAATGGAGACTGCAACCCATAGATTTAGCAGTAGAGGGATCTTTAGAGGTCATCAAGGCTAATGGTTTCATTTTACAGAGGAGGAAACTGAGGATTAGAGAAGTAGGTCAAGCGACTTTCCCTAGGTGTCAGAGGGGGATCTGACTAAAGATCTGATCTACTCTTAACCTAGCTATTATGCAATATAGCCTCTTGATTAGGTGATATTATACAGCTGCTGTGGTTAAAAAGAGCCATTCCTCTGGCAGTGATCAGCTTCTCTTAATTTAGCCAGTCTTATCCTCATCAGACACATATTTAAAATCTTTCCAATTGGTGCGATAGGCCTTGACAGAGTTTATCCACTCACAGCATTCCCTTTAGGAATTCAAGTTTACTACCAAGATCAGACATCAGAACAGGATTTTAATTAAGGGAAGAACTTCTTCAATATCTTAATAATAGATGGTAGAGAAACAGATAAATTCACGCCTATATCTATTTACTAAATGTTCTCCTGCCCAGGCAGCAAACAACTGTAATCTCAGCCACAGCGGGATGTGGAGGCTGACAGATCCCTTGAGCACTCTGAACTGCAATGGGCCATGCCAATTGGGTAGCCATACTAAGGTCAGCATTAATATTGTGGGCCCTCATAAGTGCGAATACCACAAGTTTGCCTAAGAAGGGGTGAACTTGCCCATATCAGACACAGAACAGCTCAAAGTTTCCATGCCAATCAGTAATGCCATAGGATCTGTAAGTAGTCTTTGCACTTCCAGACTAGTGATATAGGAAGCCTATTTTAAGACTGGCTCTTTAAAAAAAAAAAAGCACCTCACAACTGTCTTATGAAGAAGATAGTACAACTGTTATTTTCCTTATTTTGCATAGGAATAAACCAAGGATCAGGAAGGCTAAGGCATTTGCCCAAGGCTGGGATGCCAACCCAAGTCTCCCATTCTAAGCCCAGCATCTCCATTACTTTAAGCTGTTGCTCAACCACCTTATTCCCCTGATTTATTTCCAAGTCTCTTTTGACCATTTCCAAAATCAAAGGCTAAAAATTTGCCAATAATATGCACTTTTGCTTCTTAGCCAACCTCTGGTTAAACATCTCCAGGGGTGGAAGCTCATTTCCTCAAGAGTACTCATGACTCATCTTGTTGGATGGCTCCAAATACCAGAAATTCTATTCAACTCAATAAAATTCAACAAGTATTTATTAAATGTTTATTTGATATAAAAACCTATTCTTAAATCTGGAAGTTCAGTGAAAACTGATGGAAAACAAATTCCCAAAACTTTGCCTCATCAGAGATAGTACTGTCCTCCAGAGTCAAACAGTAAATCTAACTTCTCCTATATAATGACCTTGAGCTATCTTAAAACAGCAGTAATGTTCCCTTGCTAGACCCAAGCTGTCTCTTCTTGAGGCTAAGGCTTGAGTTTGCAGTTGTTCATGGTTCTCCTTGGACCCCCAAACTCAACCCAGTGCACCTTTGGCAGAATGTGGGTGGAGTACGTGTCAGCCAGCCCCCCTCTCCCTTCCTCCAGGGACACCTGCTTGGGCACTATTGTCCTTAGTGTCAACCTCTGAGCCTATTTATAACCACCCCTCCAAAGGTGCCTACCCACTCAGCCCTTAGGATTTCAAAATACTCTGACAGTCCTTTGGAATTCTTCCCAGAGGTGTCTCAGGCAGACCTCCCGCATTCCTTTAAATTAGGATACAGAATTATCGAGACCTTTGCCTTTCCTGCCAGAGAAGTTTCTTTGCTCCTTTTTCCTCCATTCCCTCCATCCATTCTATCACCACAGGCTATCATTAAAGATAATAGTTCAGAACTGGGAGAGATCTTTGAGCTGTTTTGTATAGTTCCCTCATTTTATATAGGGGGAAACTGAGACCCAGTCAGAGGAAGATGTTTGGTTAGTTAGGGATTAAGTAGCAGAGACAGAATTCCCACGCAGACCTTTTGACTTTAAATACAGTCCTCTTTCTACTATACTTTCTTCTCATTGTCTCTCAGTTTCCTTCTTTACAGGTCCATACCAATGACCAGGGGCAGCTAGGTGGTGCAGTGGATAGAGCAGTGTTCTAGTCAGGAGGACCTGAGTTCAAATCTCACCTCAGACACTTGACACTCACTAGCTGTGTGACCTTGAGCAAGTCACTTAACCCCAATTGCCTCATCCTGGGTCATCTTCAAGTCATCCTGATGGATATCTGGTCACTGGATTCAGATGGCTCTGGAGGAGAAGTGAGGCTGGTGACCTGCACAGCCCTCCCTCATTCAAAACAAAGTCAAATGCAAGTCATGTCATCATTTCTCTGATGGCATGGTCTTCTTTGGCAACGAAGGACAAACACACACACAATGGCCACCTCACAAAAGACTTAGGATAACAGCCTCCTCCCAAATTCCTCCTTCACATGCCACCAAATTCACCCTTCTATTGCAGCTCCCTGATCTTGTCACCTCCCGGCTCAAACATCGCTCATGGCGGCCCATTGACAGTCAATCATAAAATTCCTTGTCCTGGTTTCCGAAGACTTTCTATAATGCTATATTCCTGATAACAAAAGTCAAAGCTTTGGTTGGTCTCCCTCCCTCAGGTCTCTCTCCACTGTATTTCGTCATCCACTCAGCTATCAAATTCATCTTCCAAAAGTACAAGGTCATGTCACATCCTTTATTCAATAAACTCTATTGCCTTCTTATCACCTCCAAAATCAAATATAAAAGCTTCTGTTTGACATTTAAAGCCTTTCCAGCCTGGTTCCCTCCTACATTTCTAGGCCTCTTAGAGCTAACTCCCTCTCACATCCGAGGTTGCTTAGTGACACTGGCCTCATTGTTCTTAGAACATGAAGCGCCATCTTCAGACTAGGGATTTCCATTGGCTCTATTCCTTGGAGGCATGGAGCAGTGTTCTCCCTCTTGATCTCAACTTCTTGGCTACCTTGACTTCCTGAAAGTCCGAGCTAAAGTCTTCTCTTAGGCAGGCATTCTTTACTTATTCCTCTTAATGGTAGAACCTTCTCTCTATTAACTTCAGTTTATTCTGTATGTGGCTGCATGTTGTCTTTGTCATTAGACAGTGAGCTCCTGAAGACAGAGACTGTCTTTTGCTTAGCTTTATTTCCACAGTGTGTAGCATAGTGCCTCAGTGAGCTGCCCCACTGATCTGTCCTGCTGTAAATGGACAAATGTCCTCACTGACCTAGAAACAGATTTTGCTTATTCTGGCCTTTGTACCTTTGCTCAGGCTCCCTTTGTCCACCATGATTTTTTTTTTCTTTTGGAGGAAAATAATCATGTTGTCATTGCATTTAATCTGTTTTTCCAAATAATGTATGAGCAGGAATAGCTTGCCCGGTTGAAATCTTGCAAGGTATTTAATAGTCTACATTAAAAGAGTAGCCTACCCCTTACCCCTCCCAAACCCTTTGCCCACAAAAAAGAAACAACTAGCATATTATTTCTCTCCCCTACTTATTTATTTCCTAACCATCCTTCAAAATCCATTTCAAACCATCCTTCATTGCATGAGTAACAACAGTTTATATGTTACAAAGGATGTTATATCCATTATCTCATTTATGCTATAGTACCCAGCTTAGGTAAGAATACAAATTATATATTTTAACATATTTTTAATATATTAAAATATTTTATCCTTATTTTATAGAAATAGAAACTGAGGTTCAGAGAGATCATAATAAATAATAGCTGACATTTTTAAAAATTTATTTATTTAACTTTTTACATTCATTTTCACAAAATTTTGGGTTCCAAATTTTCTCTCCATTTGTCCGCTACCCCCACCCCACAACACTGAACATTCTAATTGCCCCTATCACCGATCTGCCTTCTCTTCTATCATCCCTCCCTTCTCTTGTCCCCATCTTCTCTTTTGTCCTGTAGGGACAGATGACTTTCTATTCCCCATTAACTGTATTTCTTATTTCCTAGTAGCAAGAACAATACTAAACAGTTGTTCATAAAACTTTGAGTTCCAAATTCTCCCCATCCCTCCCTCCCCACCCATTCCCTTTGGGAAGGCAGGCAATTCAATATAGGCCATATCTGTGTTGTTTTGCAGATGACTTTGATAAAAGTTGTGTTGTGTGAGACTAATTTCCCTCCATCCTATCCTGCCCCCCATTGCTTCTGTTCTCTCTTTGGATCCTGTTCTTCCCCAAGAGTGTTGATTTCAAATTGCTCCCTCCTCCCTTTGCCTTCCCTTCCATCATCCCGCCCACCCTCTTATCCCCTTATCCCCCACTTTCCTGTATTGTAAGATAGGTTTTCATACCAAAATGAGTGTGCATTTTATTCCTTTCTTTAGTTGAATGTGATGAGAGTAAACTTCATGTTTTTCTCTCAGCTCCCTTCTTTTTCCCTCCACTAAAAGGTCTCCTGCCTGCCTCTTCTATGATAGATAATTTGCCCCATTTCATTTCTCCCTCTCTCCTCCCAATACATTTCACTCTTATTGCTTAACTTCATTTTTTTAAGATATGATCCCATGGGGGGGTGGAGCCAAGATGGAGGAGTGAGAGCAGCTACTCACCTGAGCTCTGGGACAAACTCCTCCAGGTACCTCTGAAAGGAGAATCTGACCAAATTTTGGAGGTGCGGAATCGAGTGGGAGACAGACGGTGACAGATTCGGAGCTCAGGTGGGACTGGAAGGTCCATGGGAAGGATCTGTTCCGCGGGGGTGAGCCCACAGCACACAGCGCAGCGTGGCCAGCGCAGCACGGCCAGTGCAGTAGAGCAGAAGAGATCCGAGAAACCTGAGTGGCGGGCGGAACCAGAGGAGCGGAACCAGAGGAGCGGCACCCGGGGCGGGAGACAAGCCGAGCCGAGTCAGTGAGAGCCGCGGAGCGCCGGATATCAGCGCAGCAGCTCCTGAGACCTTCAGCCCGAAGATCAAACTTCGGTAAGTCACTTACTTGAACTTCCAGGAGCCAGGATGGCGGAGTGATCAGCTAATGCTCTCTCCTTCCCCCTTGATGACCGTGAAAGAACCATAAAATATCTCCCCAGAAAAATCCCAGATCAGTAGAATTAGAAGAAGGAGACCAATAGTCTCATAACACCTGAGACGAGGAAAATAGCTAAGGGGGATTCCTCATACGGTGGCAGAGGCAAACCGGAAGGACAGAGGACCCAGGGCAGAGAAAATTCGCACTAGGACCCAGGCAAGCCTCAGCACCAGGAGAGGAGCCCCAGGAGGGTTGGGAACACGCATTAGCATCTAGGCGTGCCTCAGCTGTCCAGGGGAATCAGAAAGACAATAGGGCAGTTGGGATTACCAGCCTCTGAGGTTGCCTTTGCCTCAATTCAGCTAAGGAAATCTCCTGGGACCAGACCACTCCTCTCCCACACTTAACAAGCTAAACCCAGGGCTGATCAGGGAAACACCAAACAAATACCTGCTTTTAGCTTTTTCACACATCAGCTCAGCAAAAAGTTCTCCAGCTTCTGACTGAAAGAACCAGAAGCCACAACACTCAATCAAAATCATGAATAGGAAAAAGAAGAGGGCCGAAAGAACCATAGAATCTTTCTATGGGAATAAGGACCAAAACACAAGCCCCAAAGAGGTCACAGCTGAGATGGTACTTCCATCTGAAACTTCAGAAGGGACTATGAACTACTCGCAAGTACAAGCAGCTCTCCTGGAACAGCTGAAGAAGGAAATAGAAGATAAACTGGCCAATGATTTTAAAATTATTAAGAAAGAATCCACTGATGAGAACATCTCCCTGAAAAGGAAAATTGAACAAATGGAAAAAGAAGTTCAAAAATTAACTGGAGAAAATAAATTCCTGAAAGGCCAAATGGAAAAGGAAGTACAAAAATTAACTGGAGAAAATAGCTTCTTAAAAGGAAAAATTGGGCAGATGGAAAAAGAGATACAAAAGTTAACAGAAGAAAACAATGTGATGAAGATTAGAATTGGGCAAGTAGAAACTAACAACTCAATGAGACAGCAAGAATCAGTCAAACAAAATCTAAAGAATGAAAAGATAGAAGAAAATGTAAAATATCTAATTGGAAAAACAACTGACCTGGAAAATAGATCCAGAAGAGAAAACTTAAGAATTATTGGCCTGCCAGAAACCCAGGATGGAGAAAAGAGCCTGGACAATATCTTCCAGGAAATCATCAAGGAAAACTGCCCAGAAGTACTAGATTCAGAGGGCAAAATAGTCATCGAAAGAATCCACCGTTCCCCTCCTGAAAGGAACCCCAGACTCAAAACCCCAAGAAATATAGTTGCCAAATTCCAGAGCTATCAAGTGAAGGAGACCATGAATAAACTGGAGAAGCAAGGTATAGTGTATTTATCAGATTTATGGAGAGGGGAAGAATTTTTTTCTAAAGAAACGATAGAAAGCATTATGAAATGCAAGATGGATAATTTTGATTACTTTAAACTGAAAAGTTTTTGCACAACCAAACCCAATGCAACCAAAATTCGGAGGGATGTAGTAAATTGGGAAAAAATTTTTACAGCTAAGCTCGGGGATAAAGGCCTCATTTCTAGAATATATAGAGAACTGACTCAAATATATAACCATCCAAGTCATTCCCCAATTGATAAATGGTCAAAGGATATGAACAAGCAATTTTCAGGGGAAGAAATCAAAAATATCTATAATCATATGAAAAAGTGCTCTAAATCACTATTGATTAGAGAGATGCAAATCAAAACAACTCTGAGGTACCACATCACACCTGTAAGATTGGCAAACATGACAGAACAAGAAAATGATAAATGCTGGAGAGGATGTGGGAGAGTTGGAACACTAATTCATTGTTGGTGGAGCTGTGAGATCATCCAACCCTTCTGGAGAACGGTTTGGAACTATGCCCAAAGGGCTACAAAAATGTGCATACCCTTTGACCCAGAAATATTGCTACTAGGATTGTATCCCCAAGAGATTATAAAAATGGGAAAGGGTCCCACGTGTACAAAAATATTTATAGCAGCACTCTTTGTGGTAGCCAAAAACTGGAAGTCAAGAGGATGCCCATCAATTGGGGAATGGCTGAATAAATTATGGTGTATGAATGTAATGGAGTACTATTGTGCCATAAGAAATGATGAACAAGAAGACTTCAGGGAGGCCTGGAAGGACTTATATGATCTGATGCTGAGCGAAAGGAGCAGAACCAGGAGAACTTTGTGCACAGCAACGACCACAGTGTGCGAGAGTTTTTTCTGGTAGACTTGGAACTTTGTAATAACAAAAGAACTTACTGAGAAAAAAAAAATCCTAATGTCGGTCTTCTAAGGCAAAATGCCTTCCACACTCAGAGAAAGAAATGTGGAAGTCACTTGCAGAATGTAGCAGATCATGTTTGTGTGTGGGTGGGTTTCAGTGTATTATGTGTTGATTTGTTATATGATTTCTTCCATTTATTTTAGTTAGACTACATAGCATGAATATAGTGAAAATGAGCTCAATAGGAAAGTATATGTAGAACCTAAACAGAATTGTATGCTGTCATGGGGAGGGAGGGGGGTATTGGGGGAAGGGTGGGGGGAAATAAAATCTTAACTTTAAGGAAAAAAAAAAGATATGATCCCATCCTATTCAATTCACTCTCTGCTCTCTGTCTCTGTGTGTGCGCACACGTGTGTGTGCATGCATGTGTGTGTGTGTGCGTGTGTGTGTGTGTGTAATCCCACCAACTACCCAGATACTGAAAAGTTTTAAGAGTTGCAAATATTGTCTTTCCATGTAGGAATGTAAACAGTTCAACTTTAGTAAGTCCCTTATGACTTCTCTTTGCTGTTTACTTTTTCATGCTTCTTTTCATTTTTGTGTTTGAAAGTCACATTTTCTTTTCAGTTCTGGTCTTTTCATCAAGAATGCTTTCCCTGAAGTATTATACTCAGTTGTGCTGGGTAGGTGATTTTGGGTTTGAGTCCTAGTTCCTTTGACTTCTGGAATATCATATTCCATGCCCTTTGATCCTTTAATGTAGAAGCTGCTAGATCTTGTGTTATCCTGATTGTATTTCCACAATACTGAAATTGTTTCTTTCTAGCTGCTTGCAATATTTTCTCCTTGACCAGGGAACTCTGGAATTTGGCCACAATGTTCCTAGGAGTTTCTCTTTTTGGATTTCTTTCAGGTGGTGATCGAGGGGTTCTTTCAATACTTATTTTGACCTCTGGTTGTAGAATATCAGGGCAGTTTTCCTTGATAATTTCATGGAAGATGATGTCTAGGCTCTTTTTTTGATCATGGCTTTCAGGTAGTCCCATAATTTTTAAATTGTCTCTCCTGGATCTATTTTCCAGGTCAGTTGTTTTCCAATGAGATATTTCACATTCTCTTCCATTTTTTCATTCTTTTGGTTTTGTTTTATGATTTCTTGGTTTCTCATAAAGTCATTAGCCTCCATCTGTTCCATTCTAATTCTGAAAGAACTATTTTCTTCAGTGAGCTTTTGAACCTCTTTTTCCATTTGGCTAATTTTTCTTTTTAAAGCATTCTTCTCATTGTTGACTTTTTGAACCTCTTTTGCCAATTGAGTTAGCCTATTTTTCAAGGTGTTATTTTCTTCAGCATTTTTTGTGTCTCCTTTAGCAAAATGTTGACCTGCTTTTCATGCTTTTCTTGCATCTCTCTCATTTCTTTTCCCAGTTTTTTCTCCACCTGTCTAACTTGATTTTCAAAATCCTTTTTAAGCTCTTCCATGGCCTGAGCCCACTGAATATTTATTTTGGATGTTTGGGATACAGAAGCCTTGACTTCTATGTCTTTCCCTGATGATAGGCATTGTTCTTCCTCATCAGAAAGGATGGGAGGAGCTATCCGTTCACCAGGAAAGTAACCTTCTATGGTCTTATTTTTTTTCCACTTTTCTGGGCATTTTCCCAGCCAGTTACTTGATTTCTGAGTTTCCTCTCTACACCTGCCTTGCCTCCTCTTCCACCCAGCTAGTGCTTGGAGGCTGAGATTCAAATTCTGCTTCCAAGCCTCAGAGTTTTCAGCGGGGGTGGGGCTGCTATTCAGTGTGAGATTAAGTTCAAGTGTTCAGGTGGGGGCAGTGCTGCTATTCAGTGTGAGATTAAGATCCTGTGCTCAGGTTGGGGCAGGGCCACCACATGGGACTCAGTTCCCTCAGGGGGTTTATGCAGAAACCTCAACAATGGATCCAGGCTCCTGACTGGTTTGGGAACCCCTGTCTGCTGCTGCCTTCGTTGCTGCCTCCTGAAGGGGCCTGAGTTATGGAGACACCCCACTCCCCTCTTGGCAAGCTGAAAAGGCCTTCTCACTGACCTTTGGCACCTGTGGGTGGAGGGACCTGTATGGCAGCTGGAGATTCTGTCCCTGAAGCCTGCTCGGATCTGCTCCTCTTGGTGCCACGTGGCCAAGGCAAGGTTGGGTTCTGCCTTTGGTGTCAGTTTTTCAGGGCTCTCTGAACAGAAATCTTCCTCACTCCATTGTTGTGTGGCTTCTGCTGCTCCAGAATTTGTTGGGAGTTCCTCTTTACAGGTATTTTATGGGCTGTAGGTTAGGAGCTAGCATATGTGTATCTTTCTACTCTGCCATCTTGGCTCCTCCCCCTGACATCTTTACAGCATATATGTATACATGAATGTGTATATGTACACACAGAAGTGCATACATGTATACATGTGGACAGTGTATCTACATGCATGTACACAAATATGCACACACATACATATGTGTATTTGTGCATGTGTACACATGCATATATATACATAAATACACAAATACATAAATGCACAGATACATGTACATGCTTACCAAAGACATTATGTTCGTTTTCTTCTTTGGTCTTTGCAGCAGTCCTGGAAAGACTCCTGGTATTAGTATTCTCATTTTGCAGATAAGAAATCTGAGATAGAGAGTTTGAATGACTTGCCCATGGCCGCAGAGTTCTTGAGTATTTAAAAAAAATGATCTGGAAGATTGCTGCATGTATATTTGGGAAAGCAGTGGCCTTGGCTTCAGCAGACTTGAGTGCAAGTCCCACTCTCTGTCATATACATTTTGTGTGTCCTTGGACAAGTTTCCCCCTGATCCTGGTTCTCAGCCAACCTGTCAAATGGTGGGGATCATCACTTACACTTCCTATCCTAGTCTATCTCAGACAGTGATGAAAGGACTTTATGTTAGCTTAAAATGCCAGGGTGGGACACTGCAAGGTGAGAAGGCTGAAGACAACAGCATGATTCTGAAATCCAGAGAAAGACAGGAACAAGGCTGGGAAGGGAATGAAGTGGACAGTCTTCATGAGTTGTTGCAGCTCAAAATGTTATGCCCAAGGGTTGACCTGCTTTTTAACAACTTTCGCTATTAACTCAGCTGATCCCTAAATGGTAGACCCAAAAGATCCGTTCTTGGCTTGCATCTGAAGCTTTCCAGGGGAATAGGACCTTTCAGTAGGACCTTTGTCATCTATGGGCATGGCCTTTGAAAAATGAGGCTTACCTCTATTTAGGGCAGCTATGTGGTGCAGTGGATAGAGCACCGGTGCAGGAGTCAGGAGGACCTGAATTAAAATCTCACCTCAGACACTTAACATTCACTAGCTGTGTGACCTTGGGTAAGTAACTTAATCCCAACTGCCTCATCCTGGGTCATCTCCAGTTGTCCTGATGAATATCTGGTCACTGGATTCACATGGCTCTGGAGAAGTGAGGCTGGTAACCGGCACAGCCTTCCCTCACTCAAAACAAAGTCAAGTGCAAGTGATGTCATCATTTCTCTGATGGCATGGTCTTCTGCAGCGAAGGACGAACACACACACTTCCCTCTATGCTATGGTGAGGAATAGGATTAGGGAGCTTAGCAAAGGGAGTCCTTAACATTATCATGATGTTCTTATTACTCTACCATTTAGGGGCAGCAGCATCCTGGGCAGAGTAAAGAGTATCCTGGGCTTAGTGTGAGAAGAACCTGAGTTCAAATCCTTTCTCAGATACTTTCTGGAAGTATGACCCTCACTAGATAAGTCCATTACTATCTCTCAGTCTTAGTGTCCTCATCTGTAAAATAAGGATAATGATAGCACCTATCTTCCAGATCAGATGAGTTAATGTACACGAAGCGCTTTGCAAACTGTAAAGGGGTATATTGAACTAGTTATTGCTAAAGGGGCAGCTAAGTAGCACAATGGATAAGCTCTGAATGTGGAGCCTGGAGGATCAAGTTTAAATCCTGACTCAGACACTAATTTTCTCTGTGACCAGGGGTGAGTCTCTCACCTCCATGAGTCTCAGTTTCCTTAGATGTAAAAGCAACAGCACCTCCTTCTCAGGGTTGTTTTGAGGAGTAAAGGAAAGAAGACATGGAAAATACTCTGCAAACTGGAAGCACCATATAGATGTTAGCAATTATTTTGATGACAGGGGCAGGGAGAGGTACAAAGAAAGAAGAGGTGGATGGTTTCCAAAGACAAGCTACCCTTGTTTCACAATACAACCAAGGGCCAACTTTGACTAGAGGCTACTGGGACTTTTCCAAAGAGCTATTATTGTTGATCTGGAGGTAATCTCAGGGGATATAATTAAGTGGAGATAGGACTGCAGGGCTTGGCTCATACTCCAGTCATAAAAACAAAGACTCAGAGCTAGAAAAGACCTTAGAGGTCATCTAGGCAAGCCCCATGCTCAAGCCGGGATGTTTTCTACCACATTCTTAGTAAATGATGACCCAGCCTCAGCCTAAAACAGAGATTTTTGGCCATGTCACTCCCCTGCTCTAAATCCTACCATAGCTTCCTTATTTCCTTTTGAAGAATATACCATTTTCTTAACCTAGCATTCCTTCTTCTCCCTTGTCTCTGGATTTAGCCTCCCTTTCTAGCCTTAATTTACATTCTCCTCTTCATCCAGTTGATTTTTCAGCCAAAACAGACTATTAACTGCTTCCCAAACTCCCCGTGCCAATTCCTATCTTAATGCAATGACATTGATTCATCCCTATTCATGGAATGCACTCTCTCCTCATCTCTGACTTGAAGAATCTTTTCCTCCCTTCCAGGCACATCTTAGGAGCCATCACTTCCATGCATCCTTCCCAGATTTTTCCAGCCACATATATCTTCTCCCTCCTTAACTGATCCTGGATCCCTTTGACAGGTACTCCTCCAGCTATCAAAACCTTCTACCTTCATCTTTGTGTCCATGTCCTGGTCCCATCTCCTGCCCTAAGTAGAACTTTTTTGAGGACAGAGACTCCATCATTTTTTATGTTTGCATCTCCAGTATCTTTCCCCAACCCTTACACATAATAGCAGACATTTACATGGTGTGTTAAGGCTTATGAAGCACTTTACAAACATTATTTCATTTGATACTCACAACAACCCTAAGAGGTAGCTACCATTATTACCCCATTTTACAGATGAAGAAACTGAGGTGAACAGAGGTTAAGTGACTTGCTCAAAGTCACACAGCTAGGAAGTTTCTGAAGCTGGATTTGAACTCAGATCTTCCTGTCTCTGGGTCTAGGTTGAACATTCTATCAAAGCAGTTGTTATTACTTACTGGATAACTGCCAAGAATTCTTCACCAGAGGAATGGTATCATTCTGAGAATTGCAGCTTCCAGAGGACAAAGTGTGTATGTATATGTGTGTGTGTATATATAGGGGTGGATATTTGTGTCCCCGGTGCCGAGCACAAATTTTTACATATAGTAGACCTTTAATAAATACAGTTGAATTGAATTTCTACAATACTTTAAGGTTCACAAAGTGCTCTACAATCCTGTGAGCTAGACAGTACAAAGATAACTATCTCCATTTTCCAGATATAGAACCAAGCCTCAGAGTGGCTGGTGATCAGCGGTTGTCACAATGGCCTTATTTTCAAAGATGACCGAAAGTGAAAGTGGTCATTTATAGGGGTGCCATGGGAAGACAGGTACACTAATACACTATTAGTAGAACTTCAAATAGGTTCAACTATTCTGGAAAATAATTTGAAAAGTCAATAGACTGTACAAATTCTTTGGCCCGGCAATACTACCATTAGCCATATATGCCAAGGCAGACAAAGATAGAAGAAATCATTCCATATACTCGAAAACATTTATAGCAGCACTTTTTGTAGGAGCAAATATCTGGAAGGAAGGTGGGTGACTACCAACTGGAGAGCGACTGGACAAATTGTGGTATATTCAAAGGGTCATAACATCATAGATCTAGATCTGAAAAAAGATCTCCAAGACTAGCTCGTACATTTTATACATGAGGAAATTGAGGTCCAGGAAGGTTAAATCACTTTTTCAGATTCACAGATGATAAGCATCCAATGGAGGATTTGAACTCAAGTCCCCCAATTCCATTGCTGTACTGTAGATCATGTGAACTCTAGGTATGGTGAATTCCAGGTGTGGAATAAGGCATGCATTTTAAAGCATGGACAATGTGTTGACTTATTTTGCTAACTTTACTTCTTTGTGAAAAGGAGGAGGGGTGGAGAAGAGTAGGGAGGAAAAAGAAACATCGATAAAACTTTTTCTTTTAAAGCATTTAGTTGATTTGGTGCTGACTGTGCATATTTGGCATGGGGGAAATGGACTCTGCAAAGTGTTCAGCCTACCTTAAACTCATGGTTTGGTGGCTTTGAACTAAGCGTGAACCTCAGAGGTTCCAGTTCACTTAGACTTGGCACAAAGTCATTTCCTGCTTATGAGAAAAAACAAAAAAGAAACTTTGAAGGTTTAATAAAACGGCCCAAAGCCTTTTTGGATAACTCATAAAGGTCTATAAATAAGAAACAAATGGATCTTGTCTCTCTTGAATTACACGCTGGATTTCAAAGGTAAGAGAAAAGAAGGTTTGACACGGAATGTTGATATGACAGAATATGTTATAAGCTTGTGTGTGTGTGTGTGTGCGTGTGCGTGCGTAGGGGTCCATGTCTGTCTGCCTATAGAAGCAGACAAAATATTTGCTCCTCTCAATTCATTTCAATTCAAATCACTGAGCATTAACTCAGCTCTCACTCTTGGCACATGACCAGCCCATTCTTCAATGACAGCCTTGACGCCAGTTCCCCTACATAGTCCCGTATTTATTTTTCCATGCAACCTCCTCAAACCCAAGCATGAGCCTCTTGTTGACTCCCTGTGAATCTTCATTTGAACGCTTTAACCATTGCACTATGCCATGACTTATAGACATAAAACAATATTGGTAGGATATTTGTATTAAAAAAGAGGTAACTTTGTCTCCAGAGGAAATCTGGAGTCAATAAAGAAGCCTCCACTCCTAGGAGTGCTGATTTTCTCATGAAGGTCACTCTATCTGGATGGCTGGTGCAGCAGAGAGACAGGATTTCATTTTCTCTTTTCTCATCTCCCTCCCAGGACTGGGAAATGATGGAAATGGGAATGGATGTTGAGGAAGGAGAGAGACATCTATGGGCAGTGCCACAAAGTAGGACCTGAGGCCTGCAACGAAGTTGGTAGAGGCTATATGCGATAGATGTGTTGGAGGTGGGATGCGCAGAGCCAGTGAGGATAGAATCAGAAGAGCTGTGGAGGCTAGAGCGGAAACCAACTGGAAACTGACTGGTTTCTCTCTACCTCCCTGCAAGGGTTTAGTATACAGATTCAGAATGGGGCCAGCCATTGATGAGATCTCTGAGACATCCCCACAGGTAAAGACAACAAAAATAATAATGATTATATATATATTATTTCATTTGGTCTTCAAACCAACCCTGGGAAGTAGGTGCTATCTTGATTTTATGGATGGGGAACTGAGGCAAGTAAAGTGACAGCTTTACAGCTTTCCCACAGCTAGGAAGTGTCTGAGGTTACATTTGAAGTCAGGTCTTCCTGACTCCAGACTTAGTGCTCTCTCCACTGCACCATCCAGCTGTCCCTAAAATAGGCACAGACCATGTGCTTCAAAGAGTTGTCAGAAAATCATTCCCCCTTCTCCTCCCCATTAAAGACATCTGTGGGACTTACAGATGAAGAATGAGATCTGCTGCTTAATTTATTTATATCTATCAAAGGGGAAGATAACGCTCTAACAGCTCAGACACCCCAGGACCAAAATCCAAGAAAGATAGGAAGGTGCCCAGGAGCAAATTGTTCCCACAAAATTCTCTCTGACTGAAGCAAAGAGTTTGGAACATGAATAGCTATCAAGTACATTAAAAATTCTACAGATAGTTCTAAGAATGGCTGGCTAGCCTCTAAGTTGGCTTTTGCTTTATCAAATCAAATAATGTTTTATAGACAATAAACAACTGGAACAACTGGATCTTACATTTTGGACTTTTTTTTCAGTTTATTGTTTGATGGTCAAGATGTGGTCTCTTATGCAGTAATTCCTGAGAGAGAGACAAAGAAGAGAGACAGAGACAGAGACAGACAGAGACAGAGAGACAGAGACAGACAGAGAGACAGAGAGAGAGAGAAGAGAGACAGAGAGGAGACATATAAATGTTTCTTCAATTAAATTAATCAATAATAGTGGGAAGCATATAATAAAATCTGGTTATATCTCATTATGAATGGAGGGTTATATAGCCCTTGATTGCATCTCTGAGCCACAGCTGACCTATTCAGGTTTTCTCTTTGATTCTAGGTCTTACCAGCTTAGCCTTGTACTATCATTCAGGACCTTCCTGTTTAGCTAGTCTGTTGGTGCTACCTAGCCATGTCCCATTGCCACCCATGCTTCAGAACAATTAGGTAATGCCACAGGTGGAGATGAGGTGCTTTCTTTTTTATAATAATATATTAAAATTTTTATAAACCATAGTACATAACACTTTATGATTGCCTTTAGAACATTATTTGCATGTATTTTTTTCATTTGAACTTTACAAAATTCTGTTAAAGAAGCAGGATAAATATTCCTTAAGTACTTTAAGTATCAATTATTTCATCATCATTTATCATCTTTGTAGATGGTTATCCCTGTATTTCACTAGATAGAAAAATCTACCCCTTGATAATAGAAATTTATTAATGAGTCCCGTTCAGATCTAGGACTTGGGGAGCGTGGGGCAACATCTCAAATCATGTCTGGATGTTAAAATACAAATAAATCTACCTTCTGCTGGAAGAGAGGGGTGGTTCATGATGGTTGATGCTCTGTCATACCACCATAAGGCATCAGAAGGGGGATCTAATAATGAACTGAAAATATTCTTATCTCCATTTTGCATTTGAGTAAACTGAGGCTCAAAGAGCAAAGAGGAGAGGAGGCCATAATATGAACAATCCCAGTAGTAGCTGTAATTATTACAAAAAAGGACTTGGCCTGGCTTTTTTCTTCTTTTCATCCCTTCTTCCCTCACAGAAACATAGAGACATCAAACACCATGTTTTGAAACAAGCACCCAGCTCTGTGCAGGCTCCCAGGTGCAGACTCCGTGGTTTTGTGAATGTGAAACTCTTGGGTATTAATTACATCTTGCCTGTTATCATTTACTTAGGATAATAATGGCATCACTTCATAGCTCAAAATGATCTGAGAGTCAGGGGTAGTTGGGAATCTTAGTACCTTTAATGTGCTTCCTCAGAGACACTTTCCAAACACCCACTCTCACATCCTCCCTCGATGGGGATTGTTCAAACCCTGTTTCCCTGAACTTGAAGCCTGGCTTGTTACATTCACATAATGTCCTCTCCAGTAGCTAAGTGCATCCTTCAGAGAATGCTAGAACAACTAAAGACCTTAAAACAAAACACAGCATATAGACATTATTGCAAATTTCTTTCCAAGAAGAGTTTGACCCATCTGAAAAGCAATTTGGAATTATACCAAGTGACAGAAAAAATACACTCTAATGATAAAAAGAAAGATCTAATAGACACTGTTCAATATTAGAAAAATAAACACCCTAGTCAGTACTCATCCCTAATAGCAGGTGGCATAGTAAATAAGTGACTACCCTTAGAATCAGAAAAACTTGGGTTCAAATCCTACTCCTGATGCTTGTGTTTTGCTCTGTGGTATTTTTTGAACAATATTTTATTTTTCCCCAATTACATGTAAAAACAATTTTTAACATTCTTTTTTAAAGTTTTTTTTAAGTTTTGAGCTTCAGATTCTATCCTTTCCTCCTACCCTTCTTAAGATGGTAAGCAATCTAATGTAGATTATACATGTGCAATCACGTGAAACATATTTCTATATTAGTCATTTGGTGGAAGAAAATTTTGAAAGGAAGAAAGAGAAAGAGAGAGAAAGAAAGAGAGGAAGAAAGAGAAAAAGGAAGGATAGAAGAAAGGAAGGAAAGAAGGAAGGAAGGGAGAGAGAGGGAAGGAGGGAGGAAGAAGGAAAATAAAGAAAGAAGAAAAGAGTATGCTTCTGTCTGTGTTCAGATGCCATTATCATTAGTCTTTTGGGATCATCTTAGGTCATTGCATTTCTGCTTTGTGATCGTAAGCAAGACACAGTCATTCTGATCCTCAGTTTCCTGTAAACTGTGGGGTATTGATGCCTGTAGTACCTACCTCACCGGGTTGTAAGTATCAAATAAGGCAATATGTGTGTGTGTGTGTGTGTATAAACTGCTATATAAATGTCAATAATGATGATGAAGAGAATGCATGAAGGTAATAGAATATGTGTTTTCCTAGGTGCTAAAAAGACCTTAGAAAGGTCAGTTTACCTCAGTTTTCTAATCTGTGCAATGGGGTTAATAATATGCACACTACTTACCTCATGGAGTTTCTGTGAGAATCAACAGTTCTTAGTTAGAAACCTCAGAGGCTGTCTAGTCTGATTCTCTCATTTTACAGAGAAGGAGATTAAGCCCTAGGGAATTTAAGTGACTTGCCTAAGGTCACATAGGTAGTAGACATGGGACAGGATTTGAACCCCAGACTTCTGACTCCAGAGTCAATGCTCTTTCCATTGTACTACATACTACCCTCCCTAAAAAAGGGTGTGTTTTAAGACTATAAAGCACCATGAATTTTAGTTAACCTCATGACTTAAATGGTACTTTAAAGAATGGTATATAAATGGTCAAAAATGGTACTTTATAGAATGCCTGCCACTGTCCAGGAGTCATAGGTGTTTTGCAACCTGAACGGAATTGGATTGTGCATTTCTGAAGTACAAGGTACCCCTGAATCTTCAGAAGTCGTCAGCTGCCATCCCCACAGAAGGGAAAATCTGGCATGCCAAAGCCTCTTATTTCAATCAGGGTATAATTAAGGTACAGAGAAGTACAAGAACAGCCAACCTGGATTACAGGAAGCCTACACATGTAGTAGCTAATGTATAAGTTATTTTAAATGGAATTTCTCTTTCTATCTCTTGCTGCTGGGTTTTATTGGTCATATAAAGAAATACTGAGGATTTATGTGGGTTTATCTTATATCTTGCAACTTTGCTAATGTTGTTAACTATTTCAAGTAGTTTTTTAGTTGATTCCCTAGGGTTGTCTAAGTATATTATCATATCATCTGCAAAGAGTGATAACTTAGTTTCTTCTTTGGCTGTTCTAATTCCTTTGATGTCTTTTTTCTTCTCTTATTGCTAAAGCTAACATTTCTAGTACTATGTTGAACAATAGTGGTGATAATGGTCATTCTTGCTAATCTTATTGGAAAGGCTTCTAGCTTATCCTCATAACAGATGATGTTTGCTGATGGTTTTAGACAGATGCTGCTTATCATTTTAAGGAACATTCCCTTTATCCCTATGTTCTCTGGTGTTATTAATTGGAATAGGTGCTGTATTTTGTCAAAATCTTTTTCACCATCTATTGAGATAATCATGATTTCTATTGGTTTTTTATTAACATGGTCAATTACATTGATAGTTTCCCTAATATTGAACCAACCCTACATTTCTGGAATGAATCCCACTTGGTCATTGCATAAAGTCCTGTGATCTATTGATGTAATTACCTTGCTAGTTTTTTGTTTGTAATTTTAAATCAATAGCCATTAGGGAAATTGGTCTATAACTTTCTTTCTCTGTTTTAGCTCTTCCTGGTTAAGGTAGTAGTACCATGTTAGTGTCATAAGAGGAGTTTGGTAGGATTCCTTCTTTGCCTATTTTTTTTCCAAATAGTTTATGTAGTATTTGAATTAATTGTTCTTTAAATATTTGGTAGAATTAACTCATGAACCCATCTGGCCCTGGGAATTTTTTCCTAGAGAGTTCATTAATGGCTTATTCAATTTATTTTCCTTAGATAGGTGTTCATATCTTTTGATCATTTATTGATTGGGGAATGGTTCTTATTTTCATAAAGGTGGCTCAGTTCTCCATGTTTGAGAAATGAGGCCTTTATCAGAGAAACTTAGAAGCAGCATAATTTTGAACCTGTTTTATTGTCCCTTGGCTTAAAGGTGAGAGAGGTAGCTTAATGATGAGAACATTGACTCTGTTGTCTGAAGTTCAGTCATTTTTAAGTTGTGTCTAACTTTTCATGACCTCACTTGGGATTTTCTTGGCAAAGATACTGGAGTGGTTTGCCATTTGCTTCTCCAGCTCATTTTACAGATGAGGAGACTGAGACAAACAGGGTTAAATTACTTGCCCAATGACTTGTTAGTAAATATCTGAAGCCAGATTTGAACTCAGGGAGATGAGTCTTCCTGACTCCAGGCCTGAAGCTCTGTTCACGGTGCCACCTTGCTGCCTCTGATGTCTGAGGACCTAGGTTTAAACACACCTTCTGATGCTTGTTACTTATGTGGCCCTGGAAAAATAGCTTAATCTCCCTGGGCCTCAGTTTCTTCATCTCTGAAATAAGGACCGATGGTCTCTGAGGTCCTTTCTTACTTCAGATCTATGATTCTATGCTCCTAAGGGAATTGACATGTCTGGGGACTCATGTCAGGGTCAAAATTTGAATCTAGTTGCTGAGTTTTCAAGACTGTTGATTTTTTCATTTTCTTTTAGTTTTCAATGAACAAACTTTCATTTTCTCTCAACAGAAAAAAAGTCTGAAAAATAGATTTTTAAGAACTATTTTACTTTCAGGACTTGGGCCATAGAAGCATCTTTGTCTGGTGGCATAGGTCAGGGTTTGGCAAGATCACTAATGACATTCCCACTTTTATAACGAAAAAAGGAAAATAAAAGAAAAAGCATTTTGCCAACGTATCTATGAATAACTGAGTAGTTGAGGGTTTCATGCTCTCCATGAACCCTATTTAACAGTATTGTCATCATTCACTAGGTATGAAGACCTGACATTTAGTTCTGGCTCTGACAGTAATTTAATGTTTGATTTGGAATGCATCCCATTGCTTTTATCTGGGGCTCAGTATTCTCATTTGTAACAGTCTAGATTAACCTTGAAGGTCCCTTCCAGTCTTGATTTTCTGTCTCATGGCCTTGCTCTGCCATTTCATACTCCAACGTCCCTTCTGTAACTTACATTTTATTTTCCACAGTCTGTGGTCTTCCAGCTCTACCAGAATTAACATTGTATCCTTTATATTGTATTATGGTTCTCCCACCTCTGACATTCTATATTGTAAGATTCTTTTTACTTTTGATTTTCTGTTTTTTAGTTCTCTATATTTTGTGGTCTAAGAATCCCTTCAATTCTGACTTTTCTATGCCTTATGCTCTAAGGACCCCTCCAGCTCTGATGTTCTATGTTCTAAGGTCAGCTCAATCATCACACAAAACTAATAGAAACTAACACAATTTTAGTAGATGAAAAGAATAAAACCAGCTATTTTTATAGTAAAGGAATGGTAGAGAAAGAGCATAAAAGAGACTGGAGATTAGAGAAACATGATGCCCCTTGTTGAATTTCTTTTCATGGCATGGCTTCATCTCCTTGGCAGCTGTCCTTGGGTATATTATTCTGGAGGCTGGTGAGAAGCAGAGCAAGGAATTCAAGGGAGAAAAAAGTCCTTTGAAAGATTAGGATTTGCTAAAAGGTATTGAGATGGAGCATTTGAGACACTGTATAAGCATACACAAGTCATCATACCTTTCTGGGACTCAGCTTCCTTAACTGTTAAATAGAGTTAATAGTAGCTATGCTGTCTCCATCTCCCAGGATTGTTGTGCTTTCCAAATCATGATGCGCTGTAGAAATGGGAGCTATGGTTATGATCTACAGGGACCTATCACTATGATCTACAGAGATCAAACATCCAGATGGAATGGGAAAAATACAGATTTTCATTTGCATATTCCTAAATGCTGTGCCACAGCAGAAAGACCACTGATGATTTAAGTGTTAGTCCTGGCTCAGAAACTCCCCACCTGTGTGTTGGTGGACAAGTCACTTTCACTCCCAGTGTCTCAATTTGCTTGTTTTTAAAAGCAGAATAATGATGTTTACATTCCGACCTGACTATGTTCTATTTAGTTTTAAGATGTGTTGTTCAGAGGTTTCAGTCATGTCCAACTGTCCGTGACCTCATTTGGGGTTTTCTTGGCAAAGATACTGGAGTGGTTTGCCTTCTCCAACTCATTATATAAATGAGGAAACTGAGTCAGACGAGGTTAAGCGACTTGCCCAGAGTCACACAGCTAGTAAGTTTTGAGGCTGGAATAGAACTCAGATCTTCCTGACTCCAGACACCGCACTCTATTCAGAACACCACCTAGCTGCACCTTAAGATACTGTAGAAGAAATGAGTTATTGTTTCCAAAATTCAAGTTTAGACTAACTCTACATGGTAGAGGATCTTTCCTCTTGATGGGAGCCAGACTCCTTATGACTCCCACAAAATGAATGAATAAATGAGTGAATGAAATTTCAGAAGAGACAACAAAGAGAAGCAACCAAGAAAAAATACACAAGAAAATTAAAATCGACATATGGGGAGGAAAGGAGATAAACGGAGTGCCAACAGAAATCTAAAATACTGTAGAACAACTGAGTCAGCTCACAAGACGTCATCCTGACCTTCCGTTTCTTCCACACCACTTACCTTCACCTTGCACAGTCCTTCCTCACTCAAATCAAAAACAAGTGCAAGTCGTGTCATCATCTTGATGTCATGACCCCCTTCGAGAATGAGGGACAAACACAAGAACAACCTTCATGTACTCATATTTTAGCCAGACTGGTCTGTTTGCTGGCCTCAGTCGCATCCCCTGCTTCTGTGCTCCGGCACAGGCTCATCCCTGTACCACAAGAACATTCTCTCTTCCCCTACACAGTTCAGAATCGTTATCTACCTTCACGGACCAACACTGGAACCACCTCCTCATTGAAGCCTTTACACTAGCTGTTTCCTGTGCCTGAAATGCATTTCTTTCTTACTGTTTAGAATTCTTTGTTTCCTTCCAGACACAGGTCAAGCACTACCTTTTACATGAAGTCTTTCCTGATGCTCACAAGGTGCTAGTGCCCTCTCTTACAAAATTTCCTTGTACTGATCATGTTTGTATGTTGTGCATGAGAGGCAATGGTGTAGTGGATGTTCCTGGAGCAAGGGTAACCTTGCTTCCAGTCTTAACTCTGACACATCCTGGTTATAGGATCCAAACTGCACTGCTCTAGGTAAGTAAGGTGCTGACTTGTGCTTGTACCAATGAAATCACAAGTCCAGTTTCTACTGGTCTATTTTAAAACTATATAAACATGCACACATTATCTCCTCCAAAAAACTGAGCACTCTTTAAAGGTAGAAATTGATTCCTTTTCCCCTTTATATCGCCAGTGTCTGGGCGGATAAATGGCACAGAGGATAGAGCTCTGGGCTTGGAGTGAGGAAGACTCTTCTTTCCAGGTTCAAATCCAGACACTGATACTTCCTAGTTGTGTGATTTTGAGCAAGTTATTTAACCCTGTTTAAACTCAGTTTCCTCATCTGTAAAGTGAGCTTGAGAAAGAAATTGAGAATCATTCCAGTATCTTTGCCAAGAAAACCCCAAATGGGGTCAGGAAGAGTAGAAAAAGACTGAAAAAACAAATGACTAGACAATAGCATTCCCAGTGCCTACTACCTAGGGGAGATGTAATAAATATTGATCAACTGATTGACCATAAAAAGTTTTTAAAGTGGCCAGGCTGCTCCTCCCCACTTCTACTTTCATTCCTACCCTCCATTTCCCTGCCAACAAACTCTGTAATGCACCACTTTTTAATTGTGTCTAGTTCAGGAGAAGGAAGGGTCAAAGGATGGAGCATGGCCAAGAGCTATTCGGCATGGCCATGTTCCACCAGATTGATCCAAGCAGGTAAGCAGGTTTTTTTTCTCCCTCTGGCTCCAGCTTACAATATGCCAGAGTATTTGCTTCCACAAACCACTGTGGCTTCATGCCCCAGGCTCTGAATTCTCCTCTTGTAGTGAGTAAATAAGAAGACCAGAGAACAGGAAAATAAAGAGCCAGGTCCCTGAGTGAAAGCCAAGAAACTGCCCACCCAGAGAGGAAAGCCACATTTCCATATGAAACCCCAAGGCTGGAATGGGGAGTTTCTTTGACAGGAGGCAACAGTTTGGAGACAAACAGGAACAGTGTGTGAAGCTGGCCCAGTGAATGAATGCTCTGGTGCAAAGTTCCTCCAGCTCAGGAAACAAGTTCTTTGGCACATCTCTAGAGAAACTCCTCAAGTCTGGGCCAGGGCACAGGGCACAGGGCCAGACACCTGGGTTCTCATTTCTGGCTCTGTCACCAACTTGCTGTTTGACCTGGAGCAAGTCAGGTCACTCACCTGGGCCACATGGTCTTCATCTGGAAAATGAGATGACTGGCTTGGAGGAACTCTAAAGTCCCTTCCAGATCGAACATCCCATGTTCTAGGATCTAAAGTTCTAAGCTCTAGAATTCTATGGTAAAAGTCAGAGGGAAAGAATGAGCCATTAAGGATCATGGTAGGTTATATTGTTTTTATTTTCTTGTATTTCTTGTTATTTTCTTGACTTAAAATTCCCAGGCTATCTTTGGACACTGTCCAATCACTGCCTAACTTTTCCTTCCTCTTTAATTCTGTCAGTTGGAATTTTTATTCCCTTACATCCCTCAGTTCTTGGAGTATTATCATTCTTCTCCTGTCTGATTTCCTTCCATTTTCTCTATCTCTATCTTTCTGTCCCTCTCTCTGCCTCTTTCTCCGCCTTTGTGTTTCTGACTCTCTCTCTCTGTCTCTCTCTCTCGGTCTCTGTCTCTCTGTCTCTGTCTCTCTGTCTCTCTCTGTCTCTCTGTCTCTGTCTCTGTCTCTCTCTGTCTCTGTCTCTCTCTCTCTCTCTCTCTGTCTCTCTCTCTCTCTCTCTCTCTCTCTCTCTCTCTCTCTCTCTCTCTCTCTCTCTCTCTCTCTCTTCCCTTTCCTCTCTCCTGTAGTAGGACCTGAATCCAGTCAATGGAACTACACATACACTATACATATCACTTGCTCAGTCAGATAGTATATGCAATACCTGCCTTCTAGGCACCATACCTCAGTAGGATCTAAATGTAAAGGACTACTTTAATTGGCTCATTGAAGCCTCCATCCAGATGGAGCCAACGAAGTCTCCTGAAGCCACTTTGCAGAGTCTTTTCCAAACCTTCCCTTGCTGTTGGAAGCCAAAGGCTCCCCACTTCTCCCTACTTCATATATTAACAATAACGATAATAATCAAATGTCAGATAATGGAATTTGACTCTACTGGGTGACCTTTAAAGTCCTTTCTAGCTCTAACTCTATGATTCCACTTTGTGCCTTGCCCTCAAAGGGACCACGGTCTGATCAGGGAGTTAGGGCATCCACCCATGAAGCAGAAGCTCAATTAAACCCTCCCCTGTGAGGTACCTGGTAGAAGGTTATATCCTGGAGAGAGGGGAGAGAGGGAAGAAAGGTTGGAATAGTAACAGAATGTTTTCTGGAAGAGACAGGAATTAAACTTCAATAGGCAGAAGGGAGAGCTTTACAGGCAATGGGAATACTGTCAGGGAAGGCATGGAGATAGGAAAGCAGAGGGATCCATTAAAGAAAAGCTCTGATTAAAGCACAATGTGATGGACTTTAATATTTTCTATACTGAAATGTTTTTGTTTAATTTTTTAATTATTATTCATTTTAAAATTTTGAGTTTCAGATTCTCTTCCTTTTCCAGTGCCCACCCACCTACCCACTGAGAAGGCAAGAGCACATAGTATATCAATTATATATGTGAAATCATGCAAAACATTTCCACACTAGCCATGTCACATAAAAGCAAGAAAAATAAAGAAAATGATAAAATGATACTCCAATTTGCACTCACAGTTTATTAGTTCCCTTTCTGGAGGTGGATGACATTTTTTTCATTATAAATCTTTTGAAATTGTCTGGGATCATTGTTTAAGCAGAGTAGTCAAGTCTTTCACAGTTGATCATACAATATTGCTGTTACTATGTGCAATGATCTCCTGGTTCTGCTCTCTTCACTTTCTATCACTTGTATAAGGTTTTTCTGAAACCTTCCTCCTCATTCTTTAGAGCCCAGTAGTACTCTATCACAAGTATGTGCCATGAATGGTTCGACCATACCCCAATTGATGGGCAGTCCTTCAAGTTTCCAATTCTTTGCCACCACAAAAAAGAGCTGCTAAATTTTTGTACATATAAGACCTTTTCCTTAGTGTGATAAATGTTAAAGTAGTTGATCCTCAAGATCAACAAGTCTAGTGATTTTATTTTGCACATGAGGAAACTGAGGCACAGATAATTTAAGTGACTAGACAAGGTGATAGATCAGTGGGACATAGTGGATCTGAGATTTGGATCCTGGTTGTCTGAGTACGGATTCAGCATTCTTTCTACTAAGCCACATTACATGTCAATGATTAGTTTCACTGCAGTATATGGGCTGAGTTTAATTCAATTACACACACAGTTAAATGCATATATTAATCCATGTATGATAGATTTTTTGTTGGTTTGCTTTGGCATCATACTATGTTAGAGCTGGAAGGAATCATAGGAATCCTCATTAGGCCCAACTCACTCATTTAATAGGGGAGGAAATTGAGGCCCATGGAGAGAAAATAACTTGCCTAAGGCTGCCTAGAAAGTTCCAGAAGCCCCGGGACTTTAATCTAAGTCTCTAGACTCCTATTCTGGCTACTGTATCCCACACTGACCTTCCTTTATGTAGGCATAGCTCCTGAAGCTAGGTAATGTGTAAATCACTTGTAAAATTGATTTTTAAAAGGTATTTTGAGAGCTAAGTTTCAATTATGTTTTTCCAAAGGAAGGATGCTGACTAACCATGCAGTAGGGACCTTTTATGCCAGTCCTGGGGCAGAGAATGTCTCTTTCTGAGAACAGGAAAAAAAATATCCTCAGATAACTTAAAAACAAAGGCCCAAGTTAAAAATTGAGCCTTGCTTGAATTCTTCCTTTGTCTTTGGGCCAATAATCTTAGCAGAGAACAGTCTCCAGCAGTGATGGGAAAGGAGAGGGGAAGAAGGGCTCCAGAAGGATGCCCTTCCTCCCATACAATCCCAGCCATCACCTAAATGCTTCTACCAAAGGTACCCCAGGGAGAGCACAGACTGAGCATGTAGAGCCCTGGGAGAAACCAGGCACAAGTGGCCCATCCAAGGGCAAGGTTGGTAAAGTCTAGATGAAGAGAATAGGGAGAGGAGGAGGCCTGGAATCTCTTTCCCGGGAGATAGCACCTTTCCTTCCCAAGGGATAGCTCAAACTGAGAATGATCCTTTGAGAGATGACCGGGACCTCTCCCTGACATTGAAAGAAAGAAGCTTTGGAAGGGAGAATGAGGAGAGAGCACTCAGTACGGGGGAGGGGAGGAGGAAGGAGTGTAAGAAAGAAGACTGAGAAAGAAAGTGCTTGCGGGGCACTGACTAAGTTTGACTACAAAGATTGGATGACTTCTTCTCCAGCATGTTGGAGAAGGACTTGTAGCTTAGCCAGGGACTGAGCTCCGTGATCACTGGGGTCCCTTCCAGCTTTAATTCTGTGACTCACTATTTGCTAATGGTAATTTGTGAGTTAAGACTTCATTTTTCCAAAAGAGCAATCCTGAGGTCAAACACAAGGTTATCATAAAGTTCTTGAGCATTTTTAAAAACTCCAATAAAGACAACTTGAGTTAAAGGAAGGTATTCAATTTGCTCTTTCATTCAATATGCCATTTACGACCATCTCGCCCCCTTACATATGTGACATATGCCAAGGTGACCAATGATGGAATTAAGCCAGGCCCTTAGGGAAGTCACAGCCTTAGAGGGGAGATGAAATGTGTGCACAAAAGTCTGCAGTCTAAGGCTAATTGAGGTAAGTCTACAGAGACAGAAGCTAAGTGCTATTGGAGTTCACAGGATGGAGGGGCAACTTCTAGTTGTATGTGTGATGGGGGGAGCAGGGAAGATCTTGTGGATGTTACCTTATACTTCCATTCGTATCAACTCCATCCCCACAGAGGTCCCTATCTCACTCCTCCTAGAGTTTCTTTGTGTCCTCTACAACTCCTGTTCTACTGTTGGAAAACTATCTTTCCTATTAGACTCAAGCCCTTCCCTTGAAAATCATTCTATGTATATTTTGTATTTATTCCCACTAGTTCCTCCCTCCTGTAGATAATTCTATTTTGTCTCCATGCCTAACACAATGCCAGGGATATGACAGGTGTTTGACAAATACCTTTCATTTTTGTTGGTATTCACTGAATTCTAATAGAAGGGGACAATGTCAATAGTCAGAAGTGGAAAGGGGTGAGGTTAGAACATTCCAGGCTCAGGGAACTGTCTGAGTGAAGGCAAGGAAACCAGAAAGCCAAATTATGAGAAGAGGTCAGAGACTGGTCAAGTTTGGTGGAAGGGAGAAACTTTGAAATGAAAGTAATGATATATGATAGAAACAATCTCAATGAAATTCGCAAGCAAATTTATTTACAGCAAGACCATTTGTGTGCAGGCCATTTCTATAGCAGAACTTGTGATGTGTGAAAAGCATGAGCTCTCGTGGATGAGAAAGGAGCAATAGTGATAATAACTGACATTGAGAGGAACTTTAAAGTTTGTAGAATTTTTTGTGTTATCTCGTTTGATCATTACAAAAACTCCATGAGGTAGGCACTTTTATTATCCTTATTTTGTGGATGAGGAAACAGTCTGAGAGGTTAAACAACTTGTCCAGGCAAGGATTTGCACCCAGTTTTCCCTGGATCTTACTGTACCATTGCACCATTCTGTGTCCTGAAGGTATTTTCTGATAAGGATGAAAGCTGATATCTACTGTGAAAAGAATCTCAGGATCCTAGCAGTTACATGACATAGCAGATGGAGCCCTAAGCCTACCCCTAGTTAGCTCTGTGAACTTGGGAAGTTGCATGTACTTCCTGGGCCTCAGTTTCATCATGAATATCATATCAATGAATATAGTATCCAAGTATGATGTCTATCAGTTGCATCCCAGGCCATTGCCAATTGTCTTGACTTTTGTCCTGACGTTGGACTTCAATGACTGGAGGAGAGAGTGAGACTGACAAAGCGTCACCACTACCAACAATATCCATCCTACCAGTATCATAATATTTCTATGAGGGTTGTTTTATTAATCCTTGTATCTGTTCCCCCACTGCCCATGGGTCCTTAGACAAAGTAGTTACATAATAAATATTATTGAATAGAAGTAATGAAGGTTAAACATCGATGTTTTTGAAACAATTTCAAATTATATCCCATGCTCTCCCAGCTCTCTTTCATAAGCCAGGAATGACCTTCCTCTTCCCTACTTTTGGCCATTGAAATATGACCCATCATTTAAAGACTCAATTATTTATCAACTCCTCAGAAGTCTTCCAGGATTCTTTGAATCAGAATTGATCTTTATCTTCTTAGACCTTGCATAGCACTTGGTTTGTCACATTCATAAGGGGATTACCATGTCCATTTTATTTTATTATCTGCTCTCTATCTTTCCCTTCTTCCTTCTTCCACTTCTTTCTTTCAGTTCAGTAAATCAAATCAATACAACTTATTCAACCATTCTTTCTGAAAGATTGATTACTATGGATCAACTCACCATTTCCTCCCATAAATGTGTTGTCTCTTCTCCTAGAATATAAGCCCCTTGAAGGCAGGGACTGGATCACTCTTACATTTGAATCTCCAGTGCTTGGCACAATTTCTGACACATAGTAAGTGCTTAGTGATTTTTTCTTCATTCATTATTTCATATTGTAACTGTTTGTGAATGTAATATATCCCTAGACTATAAGTTCTCTATGTTGTTATTATTGTTTAGTCATTTTCAGTCATGTCTGATTCTTTATGACCCTTTTGGGGGGTTTTCTGTTGAAGTTAAAGACAAGCAATGTCAGTTCTTGATGATTCCATTGTCTTAATTCTGTGAACACCTTTAACTTTAAACTGGAAGCAAACAAGTCAACATACCTGATATATGCAATTCAAGATCCAGTTCAGGTCCCAACTTTTCCATGAAGCTTTTTAAAAATGTTTTATTGATCCTTTCAGGTTTTTTTTCAACATTGCTATGACCTCTCAACAACCATCCTTCCCTTCTTGAAATAAAGCACAATTAAGGGGTTAGGGGGACCTAACACTTAGACCATGTTTGGTAATTTATACCTTATTCTATATCCATATATGATCCACTATCTCTTTACCAAGAGAAGAGAGGTGCATTCCATCATTTGTACTTTGGAATCACAGTTGGTCATTTATTGATCTGAATTCTTATGTCTTTTGCTGTTATTTTCCTTTATATTATTGTGGTCACGTGTATGGTTCTCTTGGTTCAGTTTATTTCACTATGAATTAGTTTAAACAAGTCTGCTCCAACTTCTTTGAATTCCTTGTAGTCATTATTTTTTATAATGCAGTGATATTTTTTTTCATTCATCTACCACATATGGCCAATATTTTAATTTCTTTCCAGTTTTTTAACTATCATATAGAGTGTTGCTATAAATATTGTGTTGTATGTAAGGCCTTTCCCTCTGTCTTTGACCTGCTTGGGGCATATTTCCAGAAGCAGAATCCCAGGGTCAAAGAATATGGATAATTTAGTCCCTTTCCCCACATAGTTTCAGTTTTTCAGAAGGGTTGAATCAACTTAACCTTCCCAAATTATGTGTTAGGCTTCCTTATTTCCCACAGCCTCTCCAACATTTGTACCACTTTTTTTCTAATTCCTCCATTCCAATTTCTAGGTATAATAAAAGTTTTACATTAATTTATATTTCTCTTAATTATTAGAAATTTGAAGTTTGCTCTTGGTTTGCATTTCTTTTTTTAAAGCATTTACTCATATCTCTTGGTAATATCTTTTAGAGTTTAGGAAGTTTTCCCTGACTACTCTATCATTCCTCAGCTCTCTCCTCTTTGAACATACTGTCTATAACATACAATCTGGCTCTGATTATAGTTTTGCCTGTTCCTTTGTTTGGTTAGAGAAATGTTGCTCTCCCTTAATTCAACAGGAAGAGGCAAAAAGAGCAAGCATAGTATTCAGTATCAGTAATTAAGAGACGTCTCCAACTAGACCAAATAGTCTTTGGAAAGCTACTTCTCCTAATTGGTTAAGGTCATTTCTAAGGTATTTTATTGTTCTAACACTCCATAGTCCATGTTCTAACTCTATAAGTTCTCCTTTTAAGCAACATATTCTATGTTTTATGACTTTTTGCACCTCTAACCTTTAATGTTTCTTCTAAGTTCTATTTTCTAAGTTCTCTTCTAGCTGTAACTGCTTTTTGATTCTATAAGTTATGGCTACAGAAAATTTCAACTAATGGTTTTTAAGAAGATTGACTCAGATTTTTAACCAAAGCTTCCTCTGACATTGTATAACTTGGCAAGCATCTAACCATAAATTTCATTTCCAATTATGACAGCATTCAGAATGAGTTACCTCATCGTAGCCATTAATAATGATTTTTTAAATCATCGTTCAAGTGGCAAGAATTAGCTCCGAAGAGACAGAGTGAGTGACCTCAAACTTCTATGAAAGTTATCAGAAATTGATCAATAGCTATGCAGCAGAGTAGGTGAAATCACTCTTTGGCCAGTTCCACATAAACTTTGAGATGATGAGACCTGCAGTCATTTATGAAGACTGTGGAAGAGGCAGAAATAGATCCAACATCCTGACTTCCCAGCTATGCATAAACCTAATTATTCTGGGCATGCAGAAGATAGAGCATTGAGAAGTCAGCTATCATAAAACTACTCTTAATGGTACAGTTATTCATTATTCTAAACACAGAGAAGACAAAACATTGAGAAGTCAGCCTTTGACTACGTGGTATGGCTATATGGAGAAAAAAATTTTGTAGGATTATAGACTCTAAGAGGTGGATTGATCTTTACAGTTCTCTGAGGCCAGCCTAAGTGTTGTTGAATAGGCAGAAGCCTCTCCTATAACATTTCAATAGTCCTTTAAGTTTTGCATGTATGTAATAGTAATTGCAAATGGAAAGATCTTTCTCATTAATTGATAGGCCATATGATCTGCTTGGATCACCTGGAAACCCAGGTCACATGAGGTGGGAGGAGCTTGCTGAAGAAGCAGAACAGGAAGGGTAGAGCAGAACTGGGAGGAAGAGAGTGGAGCCAGGGCAGCTCAGGGGAGATAGAATGCAGGCCAACTGACACATTGTGACGGTTGATAGTGAGAAGGGAGGGGAGGTTTGAGAATGGCTTTGCCCTCTGCTGTGATCATGGTTATTAACTACTTGGTCACCATGATGGATATGACTTTCTGGTTCTGGGATTTGTCTTTCTGGTGTTTAAATAAATGTTTTTCTTCTGCCTTCTATATGGAGACTCTTTTATATTTTGAGGTTGAAAACTACACTGGCATATTCATATTCACCATCAGTGCTGTGAATATTGCCTTGGCAATTCAATATTTCACCAACATTATCTTGTTTGGTCCTCACAGTAAACCTGTGAAGTAGGAGCTCTTTTGGCCTTCATTTTACAGATGAAGAAATGGAATCTGAACATGGTATTTAAATGACTTTCTAAGGATCACATAGTTATATAGTATTTGAGGAAGGATGTGAATTCAGGTCTTTCTGATTTAATGTCCTGGCATCCTGCCCACTTTGCTCCTGACCAGCTAGCACAGTTTGGAGGAGCATTTATGTTGGCCCTTTCTCTTTCCATCAGTGGCTAGTGGGAATGCTCTTGACACATGTCAATACATTTGCCAGTACACCTGACCCCATTCTCTATTCCCACCTGTATTGGGCTTTTAAAGACTCTGCCAATGGAGAGTACGATCTTGCAGGTCCTTTTGAAATGGAAAAATTTTGTGTACGGTACTAAGTATGGACTAAATATCTGTCACCTGAAGACTTGCCCAGCTAACCATGGAGATGTTCTCTATCAATTAGCTGATTTAATAATCAGTAACTCATGAAACTATCTCCTAAGGTGTGGAGGGGTTTGTGATTTGTATCAGTGGAGAAAACTCATACCGGTAAATAATGAATGAATTTTAAACAAAGAAAAAAGTAAGAGAACAGGAGAATGAAAGAAAAGAATGGAATCTTCAATTATTTGTATCAAAGGAAACTGAATCTTGAGGAGATATGAAAACATCTAGTGTCCTAGATTTAGTTCTGAGCACCATACTGTGGAAAGACATTAACAAATTGGAGTGAGTCCAGAGGAGGATAATCCGGATGGCAAGAGGACTGAAGATGGCTCTATAATGATTGGTTGAATCAACAGTAACAGAAGGGGGAGAAAGACTCCAGAGTCACTTAATAAAGGTATATTAAATTGAATAAGAATTCATGGAATGAACTGCCTTTGCTGGAAAAGGAGATTTACTTCAATGGAGAGAGCTATTTAAATAGGAGCTTCTATTGGAAATATTTAAAAGATGATTCTTTAGGCAAGAGTTGAATTAGGTGACTTGGGCAGGGCATGATTTCCAGCTCTGAACTTCCAAGATTTTATTATGTTAGGTCTAATATTCAAATATTCCCATAGGCTATAATTCTGTGGTTGCTGTCAAAGCCCACATCTAATAGAGCATTTTGCCAGGTTGCAGCCCTTAGAATTAACTGCATTTAGACTGGGTCTCTGAGTCTGTTATAAACATTTTGGTACCCTTTGTCTAGGTAGGGAAACACTGAGAGCAAAGGCAGCAGGAGTTTTTTTTTTTTTTTTTTTTAAAGCAGCCTGATTACAAGGTTCCTGCTATGTGCAGGTACATGAGGCCAAGGATCTTTTATGAAACACATCAATAGCTGATGGAGGTTAGGTTAACAGGCAACCAATGTCCATTAAGCAAATAGAAAGCAAACCCCAGGCCCTTTCTAATTCCTCTTTAATGTGTTTAGCGTGTTCCTTTGCAAGAGAGATGAGCTCTCCCCTGTGGCTTCATTGCTGCTGTTTTACCATAAGATTAGAAAAAAGCCAGACAGACTGATAAAATGTGGGTTTTATAAATCTCAAAAGCCAGAGTCTTAAATCAAGAGGGAGCACTGTCATCTCAGGAGGCCTCCCTGCACCCTCATACCTCCTTTCCCTTTTAGTATCATTTTTCCATTTCTTTACTTCGTTTTCTCCTCAGGTATATATTCTAATTTCACAGAGTTATAGAATGTCATGGTAAATAGACCTTAGAGCATAAAATAACAGAGTTGTGAGGTATTACAGAACACAGAATATAGAATGTCAGGAACCTTAGATTATAGAAAATACAACCTCTGGGCTGGATGATACCTTAGAACATATTAGAAGTAAGAAGGTCCTTAGGTTATAGAATATTAGGACCAGAGGGGTTCTTAAAACAGAGAATACTAAAATTAGGAGAGACTTTAGAACCTAGACATGATATGACAGAACATTAGACCATAGACCAGATGCACAATGTTAGAGCTGGGAGGGTTTTTAGATTATAGAAGAGAACATAGAACATGGAATGCTAGAGCTAGAAAAGACCTTGGATTATTGAACATGGAATTGAATATTTACAAGGAACCTTAGAACATAGACCTTAGATTATAGAACATTCAGTGTTAGAGCTAGTAATGAACGTAAAACCAAGAATATTAAAACTGAGAGAAGTTTCAGAATACACAACATAGACTGTCAGAGGTGAAGGGGACCTTAGAAGACAAAATACAAGATTGTATTTTGCAAAATTGAATAGGTCTTAGAACATAGAACATATTCAGCCCCCAGCTAAGACCCTAAAAGAGTTTAATGGTCCTCTGAAGAAAGCTCTGTGATTCTAAGAGTCATGAACAGAGAGATGTAACTCCTAACTGAGATGAGAGGAGAGAAAAGTGAAATTTGAGAGATGGAATGAGGAATATATGCATTTTTAAGGAATACCTGAATTCAAATCTGGCCTCAGATACTTCCTAACTACGTGACTTTGCGCAAGTCCCTTAACCTTGTTTGCCTCAACTTCCTCATCTGTAAAATGAGCTGGAGAAGGAAAAATCAAACCACTCCAGTGTCTTTGTCAAGAAAATCCCCAATGGAGTAACAGAGTCACACAGGACTCAACAAGAACATTATTTTTTTCATTATTCATGGAGAAATTGGCACTTGTGCTGGCCCTTGGAGGAAGAAATGGAATTCATTATGTGATGGGGAATCCATTCTAGACACTCAGGTCAAAATGCAGAAAGGTACTACAGTTGGAAAGGGCAGGACAAGTTGCACGAGCAGTGAACGCTCCTTTTGGCTGGAATGCAGAGGGTGTAAAGGACTGGACCTAAGATAGGGCCTGAAGGATAAGGTGAAGCCAGATTGTGGAGAGTCTTGAATGGAAAACTAAGGAATATTTATTTTATCCTAGAGGTCGTAGGGAGCCAAGCATGAACTTTTGAACAAAGGAGTGGTATTGTCAGACCATATATTAGGAAGATTATTTCAGCAGTTGTGTTAAGACTGGAGGAATTAATGATTGGAGGTAGAGAAGCCAGGTAGGAGGCTATTACAAAAGGTCAGGTTCACAATGCCAACTAACACTGTCTGAAGACAGAACAGGTTGAGAGTGGAAAAAGTTTAAGAAGTTCTGAGTGAACACAACACTGAGATGTGAATGAGGAGACCTGAACTAGAATTTCTTTTTTTTTACATATAAATTTATTTGATGTTTTACATTCATTTTCACAAAATTTTGGGTTCCAAATTTTCTCCCCATTTGTCCACTGCCCCCACCCCAATACACCAAGCATTCTAATTTCCCCTATGACCAATCTGCCATCTCTTCTATCATCCCTCCCTTCTCTTGTCCCCATCTTCTCTTTTGTCCTGTAGGGCCAGATGACTTCCTATTCCCCATTAACTGTATTTCTTATTTCCTAGTAGCAAGAACAATACTAAACAGTTGTTCCTAAAACTTTGAGTTCAAAATTCTCCCCATCCCTCCCTCCCCACCCATTCCCTTTGGGAAGGCAGGCAATTCAATATAGGCCATATCTGTGTAACTTTGCAAATGACTTCCATAATAGTCATGATGTGTAAGAATAACTATATTTCCCTCCATCCTACCCTGCCCCCCATTGTTTCTATTCTCTCTTTTGATCCTGTCCCTCCCTGAGTGTTGACTTCAAATTTCTCCCTCCTCCCATTGCCCTCCCTTCCATCATCCCCCCCTTGCTTATCTCCTCCCCCACTTTCCTATACTGTAAGATAGGTTTTCATACCAAAATGAGTGTGCATTTTATTCCTTGCTTTAGTCGAATGTGATGAGAGTAAACTTCATGTTTTTTTCTCAGCTCTCCTCTTTTTCCCTCCACTAAACAGTCTCCTGCTTGCCTCTTCTATGAGAGATAATTTATCCCATTCCATTTCACCCTCTCTCCTCCCACTATATTTCTCTCTCACCATTTACCTTAATTTCTTTTAAAATATGGTCCCATCCTATTCAATTCACTCTGTGCTCTCTGTCTCTGTGAAAGCATGTGTGTATGTGTGTGCATGCACACACATGTACTTGTGTATGCATGTGTGTCTGTATGTGTGTGTGTGGTCCTACCAACTATGCAGATACTGAAAAGTTTTAAGAGTTACAAATATTGTCTTTCCATGTAGGAATGTAAACAGTTCAGCTTTGGTAAGTCCCTTATGACTTCTCTTTGCTGTTTACTTTTTCATACTTCTTCTCATTCTTGTGTTTGAAAGTCAAATTTTCTTTTCAGCTCTGGTCTTTTCATCAAGAATGCTTGAAAGCAGGGGAGAAGCCAAGATGGTGGAGTAGAAAGTCTCATGTATGCTAGCTCCGAATCCACAGCCCATAAATTTCCTGTAAGAAGAACTTCCCAGAAATTCTGGATCACTGCGAGGTGCACAGGAACTCAGTGGAAGAGATTTCCATTCCAGAGAGCCCTGGAGAGCCGTCCCCACAGGTCCATCATGCCCCAGAGAGCAGAGTCCACCCCAATGCTTCCCTGGCCACGCGGCCCCAGAGGAGCAGATCCAAGCAGGCTTCAGGGACAGAATCTCCGGAAGCCGCGAAGGTCCCTCCATCCACAGACGCTACAGGTCAGTGAGAGAGACATCTGGGCTGGCCGAGAGGGGAGCAGGGTGTCTCCGTGGCTCGGGCCTCTCTGGGAGGCAGCAGCAGAGGGAGTGGCAGAGGCAGCGGCTGGGGCAGCAGTGGTGGCCCAGGACTCCCGGAGCAGGCAGGCAGAAGTTCAAGTCTCTGCATAAAGCCACTGAGGGAACTGAGCCTGGGAGGCGGCCCTGCCCCCACGCAAGCACCAGAACTTAAGCTCACATTGAATAGCAGCCGCTCCCGCCATGGATAGCCCTGAGACTGGGAAGTAGCATTTGAATCTCAGACCCCAAGCACTTGCTGGGGAGATCTAGGCAGGAGTGGACAGGAATCTCAGAAGTCAAAGAACTGGCTGGGAAAATGCCCAGAAAAAGGAAGCAGAATAAGACCATAGAGAGCTACTTTATTGGGGAAGAGATGTTCCTTCCCCCCTTCATTTCTAATGACGAAGTAAAATGCCTCCCATCGGAGAAAGATGTGGAGGTTGGGGCCTCTCTATCCCAGACATCCGAGGTGGATGTCTGGTGGGCTCAGGCCATGGAAGAGCTCAAAAAGGATTTTGAAAATCAAGTTAGACAGGTGGAGGAAAAACTGGGAAGAGAAATGAGAGAGATGTAAGAAAAGCATGAAAAACGTGTCAATACCTTGGTAAAGGAGACCCAAAAAAATGCTGAAGAAAATAACACCTTGAAAAATAGGCTCACTCAATTGGCAAAAGAGGTTCAAAAAGCCAAAGAGGAGAACAATGCTTTCAAAAGCAAAATTAGCCAAATGGAAAAAGAGGTTCAAAAGCTCACTGAAGAGAATAGTTCTCTCAAGATTAGAATGGAACAGATGGAGTCTAATGACTTTCTGAGAAACCAAAAAATCGTAAAACAAAACCAAAAGAATGAAAAAATGGATGAGAATGTGAAATATCTCATGGGAAAAACAACTGACCTGGAAAATAGATCCAGGAGAGACAATTTAAAAATTATGGGACTACCTGAAAGCCATGATCAAAAAAAGAGCCTAGACATCATCTTTCATGAAATTATCAAGGAAAACTGCCCTGATATTCTAGAAACAGAGGGCAAAATGGGTATTGAAGGAATCCATCGATCACCGCCTGAAAGAGATCCAAGGGGAGAAACTCCTAGGAACATTGTGGCCAAATTCCAGACTTTCCAGGTCAAGGAGAAAATATTGCAAGCAGCTAGAAAGAAAGAATTCTAGTATTGTGGAAATACAATCAGGATAACACAAGATCTAGCAGCTTCTACATTAAGGGATCGAAGGGCATGGAATAGGATATTTCAGAAGTCAAAGGAACTAGGACTCAAACCGGGAATCACCTACTCAGCAAAACTAAGTATAATCCTTCAGGGGAAAAAATGGTCTTTCAATGAAACAGAGGACTTTCAAGCATTCTTGATTAAAAGACCAGAGCTGAAAAGAAAATTTGACTTTCAAACACAAGAATGAGAAGAAGCATGAAAAAGTAAACAGCAAAAAGAAGTCTTAAGGGATTCACCAGAAGTGAACTGTTTACATTCCTACAAGGAAAGACAATATTTGTAACTCTTAAAACTTTTCAGTATCTGGGTAGTTGGTGGGACCACACACACACATAAACAGACACATGTGCACATGTGCATGCACACACACATACACACATGCATGCACATACAGAAACAGAGAGCACAGAGTGAATTGAATAGGATGGGACCATATCTTAGAAGAAATTAAGGTACATGGTGAGAGAGAAATGTAATGGGAGGAGAGAGGGTGAAATGGAATGGTATAAATTATCTCTCATTCAAGAGGCAAGCAGGAAACTTTTTAGTGGAGGGAAAAAGAGGAGAGCTGAGAAAAAAACATGAAGTTTACCCTCATCACATTCGACTAAAGGAAGGAGTAAAATGCACACTCATTTTGGTATGAAAACCTATCTTACAGTACAGAAAAATGGGGAAGAAGGAGATAAGCAGGGAGGGAGGGATGATGGAAGGGAGGGCAATGGAAGAAGGGAGCAATTTCAGGTCAACACTCTTGGGAAGGGACAGGATCAAAAGAGAGAATAGAAACAATGGGGGGGCAGGATAGGATGGAGGGAAATACAGTTAGTATTATACAACACGACTATTATCGAAGTCATTTGCAAAACTACACAGATTTACCGTATATTGAATTGCCTGCCTTCCCAAAGGGAATGGGTGGGGAGGGAGGGATGGGGTGAATTTGGAAATCAAAGTTTTAGGAACAATTGTTGAGTATTGTTCTTGCTACTAGGAAATAAGAAATACAGTTAATGAGGAATAGAAAATCATCTGGCCCTATAGGACAAAAGAGAAGATGGGGACAAGAGAAGGGAGGGATGATAGAAGAGAGGGCAGATTGGTGATAGGAAAATTAGAATGCTTGGTGTATTGGGGTGGGGGTAGGGGATAAATGGGGAGAAAATTTGGAACCCAAAATTTTGTGAAAATGAATGTAAAAAGTTAAATTAATAAATAAATTAAAAAAAAAATACACACACACACACACACAGAATGCTTGAAAGCCCTCTGTTACATTGAAAGACCATTTTTCCCCCCTGAAGTATTATACTCAGTTTTGCTTGGTAGGTGATTCTTGGTTTCAGTCCTAGTTCCTTTGACTTCTGGAATATTCTATTCCACACCCTTCAATCCCTTAATGTAGGAGCTGCTAGATCTTGTGTTATCCTGATTGTATTTCAACAATACTGAAATTGTTTCTTTCTAGCTGCTTGTATTATTTTCTCCTTGACCTGGGAATTCTGGAATTTGGCCATAATGTTCCTAGGAGTTTCTCTTTTTGGATCCCTTTCAGGCAGTGATTGATGGATTCCTTCAATACTTATTTTGCCCTCTGTTTCTAGAATATCAGGGCAGTTTTCCTTGATAATTTCATGAAGGATGATGTCTAGGCTCTTTTTTGATCATGGCTTTCAGGTAGTCCCATCGTTTTTAAATTGTCTCTCCTGGATCTATCTTCCAGGTCAGTTGTTTTTTCAATGAGATATTTCACATTCTCATCCATTTTTTCATTCTTTTGGTTATGTTTTATGATTTCTTGGTTTCTCAGAAAGTCATTAGCCTCTGTCTGTTCCATTCTAATTTTGAGAGAACTATTCTCTTCAGTGAGCTTTTGAACCTCTTTTTCCATTTGGCTAATTTTGCCTTTGAAAGCATTCTTCTCCTCATTGGCTTTTTGAACCTCTTTTGCCAATTGAGTGAGCCTATTTTTCAAGGTGTTATTTTCTTCAGCATTTTTTTGGGTCTCCTTTACCAAGGTATTGACCCGTTTTTCATGCTTTTCTTGCATCTCTCTCATTTCTCTTCCCAGTTTTTCCTCCACCTGTCTAACTTGATTATCAAAATCCTTTTTGAGCTCTTCCATGGCCTGAGGCCATTGGATATCTATTTTGGATGTTTGGGGTGCAGAGGCCTTGTCTTCTATGTCTTTCCCTGATGATAAGCATTGAATTTCCTCATCAGAAAGGAAAGGAGGAAACATCATTTGTTTCTCCAAGAAAGTAGCCTTCTATGGTATTATTTTTCTTCCCTTTTCTGGGCATTTTCCCAGCCAGTTACTTGACTTCTGAGATTCCTCTCCACCCCCACCTAGATCCACCCAGCTAGTGCTTGGGGTCTGAGATTCAAATGTTGCTCCCCAGCCTCAGGGCTTTCAGTGGTGGGTAGGGCTGCTATTCAGGTTAAAATTAAATTCAGGTTCTCAGATGGGGGCAGGGCCACCTCCCAGGCTCAGTTCCCTCAGCGGGTTTATGCAGAGATCTTCAGTAATGGCCCTGAGCTCCTGTATGCTCCGGGAGTACCGGGCCACTGCTGCCTCTGCCGCTTCCTCCTGAGGGGGCCCAAGCCATGGAGACACCCCGCTCCCCTCTCAGCCAGCCCAGAAGTCTCTCTCACTGACCTGTAGCGCCTGTGGGTGGAGGGACCTTCGCTGCCACCAGAGATTCTGTCCCTGAAGCTTGCTTGAATCTGCTCCTCTGGGGCTGCGTGGCCAGGGCAGGGGCTCTGCTCCATGTCTGGGGTGCAACGGACCTTTGGTGCCGCTTTTTCAGGGCTCTCTCGAATGGACATCTCCTCCACTGTGTTGCTGTGTGGCTTGACTGCTCCAGAATTTGTGGGGAGTTCTTTTTACAGGAAATTCATGGGCTGTGGAGTTGGAGCTAGCATATGTGAGTCTTTCTACTCCACCATCTTGGCTCCTCCCCCCGAACTAGAATTTCTATTCTGTTGCTTAGAGGACTTTGAATCTTGCGGAAGTCACCCTTCCTGCTCAGACCTCAGTATCCAGTTCTGTCAAATGAATGAGAAGATTATGCCCATAATCTACTAGATTCCTTCAGCCTTGATGATCTGTTCTAAAATCAATTCTAAAGACAACAGTCTATAGTCTAAGGCCCCTTTGAACTCTGGATTTCTGTGTTCTATGTTCTAAGTTCTGTTTCAACTCAGTCATATCATGTGTAAGCTCACCTCTAACTCTTATACCTTTTGATCTGGGGTACCTCAGTTTTAATACTCCACGTTGTAAGTTGCCTCCGACTCTAACTATGTTCTAAGCTCCATTTCAGCTATAACATCCTATGTTCTAAGGTGTCTTTCAGCTCTGGCGATCTAATATTTGTGGTCTAAGCTCATCCACAACTCTAATAAGCTATAATCCATACTCTATTTTCTCTTTCAGTTCTAAATTCTGTGTCCTAAAGTCTCTCCTAGCTCTAAGATTTTTTTGTTCTAGGGTTCCTCCAAGCTTTGACATTCTGTATTCTAAGATGCCTGCCAACTCGAACATTCTAAATTACTTTCCAGCTCTGATATTCTATATTCTCTGTTCTTTCGCCCTGACATTCTATGATTTTCCAATGTCCAAGATGGCAGAGAAGCAGTTTTCTTTGACAGAGATCTGGGTATTTCTTCTGGAGGTAAACATTTCATTTTTCTTCATCAAAGAACTGGCAGCTAGGAAGTTTCACTTTGAGATAGAAAGCTTGTAGCATGGTCAGTTCCTATAATTTACAATTAGAATTTGGAAGCATAAATTGTGCATTGAGTATGAATCCTGAATGGAAGACACTGCGAGGATGCTCTATCTGTAACAAAGGCTGCAGGGACAAGTGACTTGTGGCAGAATGCTTGGTGGTGTGTGCAGATAGCCTCCTGATTACTTGGAAGGTGGAAGGACTGAGACATTTACTAACTTCATCTTTTGACTATTGCCTTTAAGCACCAGGACCTCAAGGAGCAGGTAGATTACATAGTTTTAATAATTACTCTAATTTAGAGATCACATGATCATCAACCCTGAGTTCTGTGAGGGAAATCAGAGGTTCCTAAAGAAGTAATGTAATTTGCCTAAGAGCACACAGTGTAGTGGGAAAGAAGGAAGAAGGAAAGAGAGGGAGAGAGGAAAAAGGGAAGGAAAGAAAGAAAGAAGAAAAGAGGAAAGGAAGGAGAGAAGGAAGGGAAGAAAAACACAGCAGCTAGATAATAAAAGTGCATAAAAACACTGGACTTAGAGTGAGGAAGATATGAATTTAAATCCAGCCTGTGTGAGCCCTTGCAAATTACAACCTGTCTTAGCCTTAAATTTCTAATCTGTAAAATGAGATTAATACAGCCCTTATTTTGTAGAGTAGTTAGAAGGATCAAATGAAGTAACATTTGCATGATGCTTTTCAAACCTTAGAGTGCTATAGAAATGCAAACTATTATTAGGAAGGGAGGGGGGAGAGAGAGAGAGAGAGAGAGAGAGAGAGAGAGAGAGAGAGAGAGAGAGAGAGAGAGAGAGAGAAGAAGGAGGAGGAGGAAGAGGAGGAGGAGGAGGAGGAGGAGAAGAAGAAGAAGAAGAAGAAGAAGAAGAAGAAGAAGAAGAAGAAGAAGAAGAAGAAGAAGAAGAAGAAGAAGAAGAAGAAGAAGAAGAAAGAAAAAGAAAGAAAGAAAGAAAGAAAGAAAGAAAGAAAGAAAGAAAGAAAGAAAGAAAGAAAGAAAGAAAGAAAGAAAGAAAGAAAGAAAGAAGCAAACTCAGGACTATATGCTATTAATGCAATAAGGCAAAAACAAAAATCTCTGTCCTTCCTCCAAATTTCTCATTACTGTTAAGGGAATCGCTTTACTCCTAGACAGCCAAAGTCATAACCTCAGAATCATTCCTCGCTTTCCCCTTCCCTCACACCCAATATCCAATCAATTATCAAGTCTTATTGACTATCCTTTGAAAACATCTCTCACCTTCATTTTCTTCTTGAGGTAACTAGGTAGAGCAGTGGACAGAGCACCACATCTGGAGTCAGAAAGACCTGAGTCCACATCTGGCCTCAGATACTTAGTAGCTTGTGGCCCTGGGCAAATCCCTGAGCCTCTTTTTGCCTCAGTTTCCCCAACTGTAGAATGAGGATAATAATAGCACACACCTCCCAGGGTTGTTGTGAGGATCCAATGGAATAATATTCTAAAAGCACTAAGCATGGTGCCTGGCACATAGTAAGCTCTATATGAATGTGAATTATTTTTATATCTTATTCCCTCTGCTCCCATGACCACAACCTTGGTTCAGGTCTTCGTTATCTCCCCATATAATCTCACACATGGACTATTTTTAATAACCTTCTAATTAGTCTTCCTGTTTTAATCTCTCCTCTGAACAATCTATCCTCCCCATAGTGAACAAAATAATTTTCCTTAAGTTACAGGTCATCGCCCCCAAACAGAATGAAAACTAAACAACCACAATTCTCAATGATGACACCTTCGGCATAAAATTCAGGGAAATTTCCATAGGACAGGTGGCAGCTCAGCCAGGCCTTAAAGGAAAGCAGGGACTCTGACACGAAATGAAGAGGGCATGCACTCCAGATACGAGGGACAGCCTATTGGAATGCCTTGGAGAAGGAGATAAATTAGGCTTAGGAAGAAAAAGTAGTAGTCTAAATTTGCTGGAATTTACCATTCTTAAAGAAGCATAAATAGTCCTGAAAAAGCAGATTGGAGCCATTCCAGGGTCAGGGAAAGGAAGGTCTTGAGCACTAGATTAAAGGATTTGTCTTTTCTCTTAACGATAATAGTGAGTCACAGAGAATTTTTGAGCAAGGGAGTGACATGGCCAGACCTCTACCTTATGAAGATGATTTTGGTTTCTATGTGAAGGATGAGTTGCAGAAGGGAAAGACTGGAGGTAAGGAGACCAGAGAAGAGGTTGTTGTAATATTCCAGATAAGAGGTGATGAGGGCTAAAACTATGGTAATGGGGTAGGAGATAAATCAGATGATGGTGGAGGTAAGACTGAAAGGACTTTGCAAATGATTAACTATGAGTGATGAGGAAGGGGGTGTCAAAGGTGACTCTCAGGAAGCCTGCATGGTGCAATTGTAATTTTGCTGGATTTGGAGGCAGAGGACTGGGTTCAAAGGAAAGCTAGATTTACATAGCTCTTAGATGTTTGCAAGGTGCATTATCCATATTGACTCATTTGATTCTTATAACTATCTTGTGAGGTGGGTGCTGTTATTGTCCCATTATCCAAATGAAAAAACTAGGGTTGACTTGCCTAGGGTCACAGAACTAAATGTCTGAGGTAGGATTTGAACACTTATTCGGACTCTGACCACTACTGGTTCAGTAACCTATGATTTGGGCGAATCTCTTACCTTCTTTCTGTAACCTTATCTGCAGTGGATAGAGTGCAGAGCCTGGAGTAAGGGAGACTCATCTTTCTGAGTTCAAATTTAGCCTCAGACACTTTCTAGCTGTGTGACCCTAGGCAAACCACTTTGCTCTACTTGCTTCCATCTGTAAAATGGGCTGGAGAAGGAAACGGCAAACCACTCCAGTATCTTTGCCAAGAAAATTCCAAATGGGGTCACAGAGTTAGACGTGACTGAACGACTGTCAGGAACTTCCCCTCTCTGTGCCTCAGTAACATCGTCTGTAAAACAAGGTGCCTGGGGCAAGTCACTTAATTTCTATTGGTCTCAGTTTCCCCATTTGTAAAAAGAGGGATAGAGTAGATGACATGACTTCTGAGGTCCTGGGGCAAGTCACTTAATTTCTATGGGTCTCAGTTTCCCCATTTGTAAGAAGAGGGATAGAGTAGATGAAATGACTTCTGAGGTCCTGGGGCAAGTCACTTAATTTCTATTGGTCTCAGTTTCCCCATTTGTAAAAAAGAGGGATAGAGTAGATGAAATGACTTCTGAGGTCCTGGGGCAAGTCACTTAATTTCTATTGGTCTCAGTTTCCCCATTTGTAAAAAGAGGGATAGAGTAGATGAAATGACTTCTGAGGTCCCAACCTACCGCTCTAACTCCAGGATCCTATGATCACAGACTTACTATCCAGACCCCAGTATCCACGCAGGAGAGACAACCCCTTCCTTGATAGTTTATTGAGGCTGATTCAGTCTCTTACCACTTTTTTAAGGCTGCTCCACAGAGATCTGAAATGTCCAAGTGAGAAAATGGAAAGACTAAGCATTTCTTAACTCCCAGATGGGTAAACAGCAGCATCACCTCGCACACCATTTTTGCTGATGGAACTATTTTCTCAAGAGAAAGTTTGACTTCTGACAAGCTCTCTAAGTTTTACCTGTTTTCTCAGCACCAACAAGATGAACCCATTAGCCATATGGGGACAGGCTTTCCATGGTAATGACAGCTCATATTCTGTAGGGCTTTGAGGTTTACAAAGTACTTCCCTTCATGACCACAGTGGGAAACAAGTAATGATAATAACCGAGGTTTACATGGTCCTTTACACACATGATCTCAATTGAGTCTTACAAAACCATTGTGCTATTATCCTCACAACAATCCATCTAATGTTATGTAGTTCAACAGAAGGGCAGATTAAGGCTCGGAGAGGAAAGTGATCTGCCTGAAGTCAGACAACTACGAAGTGTTGGAGGCTTAATTCAAACCCAAACCATCCTGATTTCAAGCCCAGGGCTCTTCCTATTCTACCACAGCGTCTCTCAACAGGGACTATTATACTCATTTTCCCAAAAAGGAAACTGAGCCTCAGACAGACTCACAGGGTCACACTGCCAGTGAGTGTCAAAAGCAACATTAGAATCCAGATCTTCCTAACTCCAAGCACAGAGCACTTTCTGCTTATGCCACCATGCTTCTCATATAGTACAGTGTTTGTCAACTCCATTTTACAGATGGATAAAGTGAGGCTCAGACTTGTCCAAGGTCATATAACTGGTAAATGACAAAGGCATGATTCGAATCTTTTTCTTCCAGACTGCAGCTGTTGTTATTCCCATTTTATAGATGGGAAAACTGAGCTTGGTAGAATTAAGAGAAAGAGCTAGAAACTGATCTCTATGTTGTTGGCTGTAGAAACAGCTCTTTCCATTGTATCATTCATATAAGACTCCAAACCTTTTCTGAAACCATGGAAGAAACACCTCTTCCCATGAAAAATGCCAACTCGGGTCTCAAGGCTCCTAATGGGCCTGTGATACATGAACACCTGCCTAAAATTATCTTTAGATGCTTGACAAAACTGAAATTATGCTTTTTAAGAATAATTCTCAGTTTTTGAAATTCCACCTACAGCCTCCAAGGAGGAGAGTTGTAATGATTGCAGCTCACACTTTGGTACTAAATTGTGGTCACCAGACACAGTGTGCCCATTATAATAACTCACATTTGATCACTCAACAAACATATATTAAGCACCTATTAGGTACAGACCTTTGTACTCAAGAACTGGAAATACAAATAGATAAAACACAGATCCCACCCTCAAGGAACTTACAATGGAATGAGGGAAAGTCACAGAGATACAGGGGAGGGAGAGGTAAGTGTGGAGGAGCTGTCCAGGAAATGTGCGCTGAGAGTGATAAAGAAATGAAGGGGAAGAGCAGGCTGCGTGGAGAATATGCCATCCAAGTTGCATCTTGAAGGAACGAAATAATGTTTACAGATGTTCATGGAGGTTAGTGGGGTAGAAAAGGTGAAGAAATTCATTCCAGATATGCAAGGAAGCAGGAGAGAAGGTGCAAAGGCAAGAGAGAAGAGGATAAGAATGGGAAATGGGGAACAGTTCCATCTTGTTGGAATGGAGAGAGTATATGATGGAGTGATATAAGATAAGACTAGAAAAATAGCCTTAAGTTGTGGGGGCTTAAATTCAAATAAGAGTTTGATCTCAGTTTATTATATTAGGCAACTGGAGGCCAGAAGGGATTTTTGAGTAAGATAGTGGTATGATCTAGGTGGTGAATTAGAAAGATGGCATGTTCCCACTGCAATAGGACAACTGGACATGGCAGATACTGGAATCAGAAAGACCATTTAGCACAACATTACAATAACAGAAGCAATAAAAGCAACAATAGCTAGCAATTATATAGTGATTTAATGTTTATAAATCATTTTGCACATATTAACTCATTCGTTTAGGTATTCACAACAGCTCTGTAAAAGTAGATGCTATTATTATCCACATTTTACAGATGAGGAAACTGAGGTTGAAAGAGGTTAAGAGACTTGCCTTGGGTGATACATCCAGTAAGTGCCTGAGGCAGAATTGAAACTTGGATTTTCTAATTCAAAGGCAAGCTCTCTATCCATGGTGCCAAGTAAATGCCTAGGAAGAATGAAGTTCTGAACCCATGTGTGCATACTGGGAGTTGAGAAGATGGGCTAAATATCAGCAAGTTATGAAAGTAGAACCAACAGACTGACACAATTGATTGGATTTAGAGAACTGATGAATAGGAAAGAGTGGAGGGATAATTCAAAAGATTCAAACCTGAGTGACAAGGATGATCAGAGAATCAGCATAAACATGAAATCAAGGTGGGGAGCAGGTTTGCTGGGAAAAGAATGAGTCCTGTAAAGGACACATTGGATTTGAGGTGTTGGAGAGATACTCACATAGAAATTTTTAGCAGACATTTGGAAAATTGTGACTAAAGCTCTCGGGAGAGTCTGGGAGGAGTAAATAAGTAGATTTAAGAGTTAAGAGTATGGAGGTGAGAATTGAAACTAGGAGAAATCTATAGGATAGAGGAGGAGGATAAGAAAAGGAAAGAGAAAGGGGACCTATAATAGGGATTTGTAGCACACCCGTATTTAAGGGGTGGGATGAGCAAGAGGAACAAGCGACTGAGACAAAGACGTGGTCAAAGAGCAGGAGAGAGATGAGAGTATAGCATCATGGAAGCTAAGGGAAGAGAGAGGAGTAAAATAGAAAGGATGATCCACAGCATCAAATATTTCATAGAGGTCAAAGAAGAAAAGGTCAGTATGTGGGATTAGGGTTTTAGAAAAATAGGATCATAGATCTAGAGTTGGAAGAGGGTCTCTCTGTCTCATCCAGGCTGGCAGGGAATTGGCACAATTCATGGGCACATTAGTGTGGAAGTGTTGACCTACTCTATTTCCAGTTCACCCTCCCTTAGGAAGCCTGGTGTCTTCCCACTCTTGAGGGCTTCTCTGGCTGTTGCTAGACTTGGTGCAGGTAGGTGACCAACTTCAGTCCCACCACAGGTCAGAACTCCTTAACTCCAGAAATCAGATTCATCCTCCCAGTAATAGAAATTATAGGTATGCATCTCCTTACCTGATTGCATGTGCTATTTCCAGTCCAGATTACATTAGATCTGTGGTATTACTCTTAGAGTTTACCCATCACATAAAGGTCAGGATATGCAATGGAGAAATCTGACCTCAAATTCTGGCACTATTAAACACTTATGTGACCTTAGGTGAGTCATTTCTAAGGTCCTTTCCGATGCCAACATTTCATGTTCTAAAGTTGTTTCAGTATCAACAGATCCTTCTCTTATAGAGGAAGAAGCCAAAATCTAGAGAGTTTAAGTGACAAGACCAATGTTGCATAGATAGTGAAAGATGCAGGATTAGAATCAGGGGCCCCTGCCTAAATCCAGGGATCTTTTCAGAGTGGCACTCAGCTTGAGCCCTGTTTTCCTACTGGCTTGGTATGGGGGAGCATTGTTTTTGTTGGATAATTCCAGATACTTTTGATTAAAGGAGAAATTTTAAGGGAATGAAGCAGGCTGGTTGGGAAGGGGGGTGTTCAGTGAGAGAGAAATGCTGTGGTGAAAATGTCCTGTTGCTAAGGAAACAGCTGCCTTTTGTGTAGGTCTGTGGAGAGCGCTGAGTGGGTACCTTCTCTGGTGCTTAGAGAAATGAAGAGCAGGTGGGATTGACTGGGAAAGATGCAGATCAGAGTGACACCCCTGCCTTTGACGGTGACTGGGTAAGGGAGGGGAGCAGAAAGGTATTATTAAGACACTGTAACAGGTTGTTCCTTGCTTTAGTGTTAAAAAGGCACTTTGCTCAAAACAATTCTGGGTGAGGTAGGTGGTGCGTTCATTATTAACCCAATTGCACAGATAAGGAAACTGATCATGGGAGTTAGAACCAGATGAAACCTTAAGGGTCATCTAGTCCAACCCCTTCATTCTAACAAAAAGGAAACTGAAAGCAAGAGAGGAAAAGTAAGTAGTCCAAGTCATGTGAGTACTCTATAGCAGAGCTATCTTTTGAACTAGGCTTCTCTCACCCCAGATCCAAGGCTTCTTTCACTATACCATGCTCAGTGGTAAAATGACTGGTCCAGAGTTACACAGCAAATATCAGCAGAGTCAAGATTCATGTGGTCATTTAGATGACCTAGGGGCAGGGACCTCAGAAGTTGGCTAATTCAGCCCCTTCATTTTACAAAGACAAAGTTGATGCTTAGAGAATTTAAGTGACATGCTGAAGTGGATGGGGCTGGGATTTAAACTCCCAGGCTAGCCTTCTATCCATGGGCATTTGGCTAGCATTTTCAGTGTTTTGGTGCATGCTCATATTCATCGTTGTGCTTCCTCACAATGTCTCTATGAGGTAAGGATGGTAGATATTCGCGTTTTACAGATCTGGAAACCGAGACTCAGTAAAGGGAACTAACTCGCTTGATCAGGGGTTAAAGTCATCCTATAACCCAAGTCTCCTGACTCCCCAGTTCATGTATCTCGCCACTTGAACTTGAAATCCACAGAAAGAATTACACAATTTTTGGTAAGGAAAATAGAAAAATTGTAAACATGGTATATATGTTGAATCTTAAGTTCCTCCAGGTAATGGTAGACAAGTTAATAAAGAGTATTGGAGAATCATGCCCTAAAAGAAAGTTAAAAAAAAAGTAACAGCTGACATTTGTGTAACAATGCATGGTCTTTATATTTGATCCTATAACAACCCTCTGAGGTAAGCACTATGGAAATCATTAGCCCCTTTCTTATAGAAGAGAAACTGAGGCTCAGAAGGGCAATGACTTGCCCATGACCGCCAAGTTGGCAAAGGTCAGAGGTGAGCATTTAGATGTTCTCCTGACTCCAGTGGCAGCAAGCCTTCTATTACGTCGCATTATTTCCCATTTCATTCCCATGCTTCTCTGTGGGAATAGTCTTAAGTTAAAGGAGGGATACGCACTAGATCTGCTTCCATTGAGAGGCTGCAGGACTGGTAGCTTCTTGCTCATGGACAGCTCCTAGTATTAATGAAATGAACAGTCCTAACACTGACCTGCACAAAGAATAATAAGAAAGGTAAGTAACTCGACAAAAAAAAAAAGGCTGAGTGAACACAAGGTGTAATTGGTTCAGAGCAGCATCATCTCAGCCCTACTGGCACCATTGTTCTCGAATAACTCTGGATGCTGGAAAAGCAGTTGCGGGGTGTGGAGGTCAGAGGACCTGAGTCTGCATCCCCATCCTTCTGCTCATTAGCTGTGTGACCTGGGGGCCATCACTTGCCCTTTCTTGTCCTTACTTGGCTAATTTGACATGGAAAGCAGGAGGTGAGGGACCTGCATTGAATTACCTAGGCTACCTCTATGAACTTGTTATCTTATTAGTATTTTGATAACTATATTTCAATGTAATTAGTTCCCTTTTTGATCCTATGTATTTTATTTTATGTATTCAAAAATGTTACTTAGAGAAAGGGTCCAGAGGCTTTACTGCATGGCCAGAGGGGTCCATGACACAGACAAAGAGGTTAAAAACTAGATCTCTTCCCTCTATTAGATATCTTCCCATTCAAAACAGTATGATGCTGTGATACTACTAATAATTATAACCATTACTCACACATGTATTATGACTTAGAGTTGACGAAGCACTTCGCATGCATAGAGGAAGGTATATAATATCAGTAGGGTGTTCCCCATTTTATAGATGAAGTCTTCACTAAAGACTTACTTTGATGCTCCACTAACTTGCAGAGGTAGGTCTTGATAGCACAGTAGATAGAGCATGGGACCTGGAATAAGGAAGACTTGAGTTCAGATCTGGTCCTAGACCCTCACTTTTGTGACTCTGAACAAGTCACTTAATCCTGCTTTCCTCAGTTTCCTCATCTATAAAATGAGCAGGAGAGGGAAATGACAAACCAGTCCAGTATCTTTGCCAAGAAAATTTCAAATGGGATCAGAGTCAGATATGACTGAAATGACTGAATAAGAGCAGCCAAATCAGAATGGCTTACCACGTGAGCCTAGGGATAGTCCAGACATGCTGTCTGATGGCCAATCTAGCCAAGAAACTCAACATCGGACGGTTGGCTGTTGTGGGGCACAGAGTGTGTGGATGGAAATTATTATTATTTTCATTAGTATTATTACTGCCACAACAACTTTACTAATGCATAGAGAACTCTTTACTAAGATGTGAATATCTGTGATCATGTCAGTGGAAGGCTCCCTCACATTGAGAAAACCATGGGTAACTGAAGTGGTTAGGAAAATACAGGGAAGAAATCTGAGGTGTGAGGATTTTTTGCTCATTTGTTTCAGTCATGTCTGACTCTTCATGACTCCATTTGGGATTTTCTTGGTGAAAATTCTAGAGTGGTTTGCCTTTTCCAGTTCATTTTACAGATAAGGAAACTGAGGTAATCAGGGTGAAATAATTTGTCCAGGGTCACACAGCTAGTAAGTGTCAGGCCAGATCTGAACTCAGGAAGATGAGTCTTCCTGACTCCAGGCCCAGTGCTCTAACCACTTCACCACATGGCTGTCCAAGGTCATATATCTACTTAATAACAGAAACTGAATTTGAACCCAATTCTCCTGGCCTCAAGTCCAAAGCTAAAGTAAAAAACCAAATCACAGGAAAAAAACAAACCAAATAAAAAAAGTAAAGAAGACATTTGATTTTTTTGAAAACTGTCAGATACATGTCAACAATCAATTGATTATAGACTTTTTTTCCCCTAAAGTACTTGTTAGTATTATTGACTTTGTTTTTCTGTCTCTGTTTATAGAAAAGGCTACGGATCAGTGTGGTATGAGCAGGAGCTTGGGAAAGTTGAAACCACTGGAGAGAAATTTGGCAGAGAGCAGAGTCGGCTTCCTGTGGCAGTACCAGTTATCAGAGTTTTTATTACCTACTGTGTGTCTTTGAAAGCCTCTCCTGTCTGTGAGATGTAAAACTCCCACCCCAGTGGTGGGGAGAAAGGCAAAATAAACAACTTTAATAAGCACTTTTAGATTAGAGGCTCCCAGCTGTCTCCCTACAAGTTACAGCCTTTCTGCCAAGCCTGGCCTGGCCTGAGCAGTTATAGGACTGGATGGTCTGCAGGGCACCTTCTGGGACCTAGCGCGATCCAGCTACCTGACCCAAGGAAGGGGCCTGTGGGTGACCCATTAGCAATCAGTTCCTGCTGTATGCTTATATGGCTTTCTCTAGGGCTGCTGTTTTATAATGTCAAAACCTATGGTCTCCTTCCTTGTATCTACTTACTGAGAATATCACTTTCTCCCTTGACATGTCATTCACTCCCATGCCTTTGACCATCAAATGTATGCCAACAGCCTTTCCGTCATCCAACCTCAAATCGTACTTTCTCCTTATTTGATGTTCTTATTATGTTCTGTTTGGTATTTGTCTTCAAGGGTCCACACTTCCCTGGTTTTCCTATTAAGACCCTCACCTGCTTAATCATCTTTGGCAATTTCATGATTACTCCTGACATTAGGTTACCTTCTAACTGTTGGAAAGGGGGTATAATGATTTACCCCTCCTCCACTTAGCTCCAGCTAAACCAGGTGAACTGCAATATGAATCATGGACTGCTTTGAGAAGGTGATTTTTGGTTGTTAACAAGAAGGATCCTTTCAATGCAAAACTGAGTTGTCCCCTGACAAAAGACTAACGCCGCCCTTTGGAACTGGCCCTCAGGACTTGGAATGCAGAAGGTACAACTTGCTGCTAGAACTCAAGAGGAATGAGCTGAATAGGCCTAGATCCCAGCAAGAAGCCAGAGAAGAAGAGGTGACATCTCCAGAAGAGAAGTGGGAACATTCTGAAGGGTCTTTTTTTAAAAATTAATCTTTCTCTTTCTTCTTGGGCAGAGCTGTTATGTACTTCTGCTTTGCTAACTAGGACTTCTTGCTTGTTGGTTTTTTAAATAGTATTTGATTTTTCCCAATTACATGTAAAGACAATTTTTAACATTCATTTTTATAAGATTTTGAGTTCCAAATTTTTCTCCTTTCCTCTTTCCCCTCCCATCTCCTTTAGACAGTAAGCGATTTTATATAGGTTATATATATGCAATCATGTAAAACGCATTTCCACATTAGTCATGTTGTGAGAGAAACAAAAAAAACCTACTAAAAATAAAGCAAGTGAAAATAGTATGATTTGATCTGCATTCAGACTCCATATCTTTCTCTGGATGTTGATAGCTTTTTCCATCATGAATCTCTTGGAATTGTCTCAAAACATTGTGTTGCTGAGAAGAGCTAAGTCTTGATCATGGCACAGTGTTGCTGTTGCTGTATAAAATGTTGTCCTGGTTCTCCGAATTTCACTCAGCATCCTTCATGTAAGTCTTTCCAAGATTTTCTGAATTCTACCTGTTCATCGTTTCTTATAGCACAACAGTATTCCATTACATTCATATACCACAACTTGTTCAGCCATTCCCCAGTTGATGGGCATCCCCTCTATTTCCAATTCTTGGCCACCACAATAAGAACTGCTATAAATATTTTTGTACATGTGGATCCTTTCCCCTTTTTCATTACCTCTTTGGGATACATACTCTTAGAAGTATTGCTGGGGTCAAAGAGTATGCACAGTTTGATTGCTCTTTGGGTATTGTTCTGCTTAGGACTTCTCTCCTTCTTGGGGAAAAATGGAGTAGAAAATAGCACCAGGCATCTGGAAGTTAGAAAAGCTGGACAGATGGTAAGGCCTGGTGATCCTTCATCTCACTGAATGAAATAGACTTGATGACCTCTATCTCATATAAATCATATGAGCCATCAAGTAGCCTGGTTGGGTTCTGGGTGGCCTGGGGTTAAAGGGAAGAAATAGAGAAAGCAAGAAACAAAAGGTATCTTCAGAGGCAATGGATCTTTCTGCCTTCCTGATAGGTCTGAGTGGCATGCAACTTGTGCCTTGGTTAGGATTTCAATAAACAGCTGAACAAAGCAGAGGAAAGAATTCTAGGTGGGAAGATGGAAATCTTCAGGGTACCAAGTGCTTTCAAGTACATGGAATGCCTTCCAAGAACACTGAGTTACTTTGTTAAATGATTCTTCCCCAGGAGTAGGTCCTTTCATGTTTTTGAGCCTCCTGGCAAAACCTTAGGAAGTAGAGGTAGGTGAATGAAAATAGTTGGACAACTCTCGTTGCATGCAAAAATACAGGATTCATATAGCCTCAGAGGCGATACAATTTAATAATTCACCCAATATTTATTAGGCACCTACTACAGAAAAGATACTTTGTGTGGTGCTGAGGATATAAAAACAAAAATGGCTTGTCCTCAGGGAACTTACTGTCTAGTAATGAAATGAGAAGGAACAACTACTGGTTCATCTCACCCACCAGGTCATCACAGCTTTGGTTGCTGAAGAGAAATGGGGTTGCTAAGCAACTCATTGTCTATTGAAATCACATATATATTTTGCTAGGCTCATCTAATGTTAGATCTGGAAGGGACTTTTACTCTTTAGTTGTTTCAGCCATGTCTGACTCTTTGTGACTCCATTTGGCGTTTTCTTGGCAGATATTGGAGTGGCTTGATATTTCTTCTCCAGCTCATTTTATAGATGAGGAAACTGAGGTAAGCAGGATTCAGCAACTTGCTCAGGGTCACACAGCTAGTAAGTATGTCTGAGGCCAAATTTTAACTCATAAAAATGAATCTTCCTGACTCCAGGCCTGGCACTCTTTCCATTACGTACCTAGTTGAAGGAACTTAGAGATCATCTAATTCAAATTTCTCATGTTACATATTCTGAGACCCAGGAACAAGAAGGAGTTTCCCCAAGATCAAGTAGACACTAAGAGGCAAAACTTTGACTTGAACCCAGGCCCTCTGACTACAAGTCCCATGTTCTTTCCATCATGCAATGTGCTAGTTCACAAGTAAAAGGGGCCATTAGGGAGGTCCACTTCACATGCTTCAGTGAAGAGTTATCCTCAGTGAACTCTATTCCCACATGTGAATAAGCATCAAACAAAGCTGGACGTGGACTCAGAAAGACAGAGTTTAAATTGACGCCTCCTAGTCTCAGTTTTTTTCCTCAGTAAAATGATGTCATCTTACTAATCTACTTCAAAAAACGTTGTGAGGATAAAATGAAATATATTAAGTGCTATGTAAATTTCAAAGCACCTTATTAAATGCGATCTGTTATTAGTAATAATCATCTAAAACAAAGACTAAAATACATAGTATTTTGATTTGTCTCTCTAATTTCATTATATTTTAGAGGAGATGATCAGACAACCCCTCAATTTGCTGGACTTAGGCACCTCTCATGAATCCAGGCATGTTACTGAGATAACACTAGAAACTCTGATCACCCAGACACTGCAACTCAAGGCTTCTTCCGATCACCTTTGCAATATGTGACCAGTCTGTACACTATTATCCAGATTTTTTATCCCCTATAGCACCAAATGTAGTACTCTATAACCAATCACCAAACATATATTAAAGATACATGCATAATAAATGTTGGCTGCATTAAAATTTAACATGAGACAAAACAGGAAGATGGTAAATGTTGGAGAAGATGTGGGAAAGTTGCAACATTAATACACTGGTGGAGCTGTGAGGTGATTCAGCCATTCTGGAGAACAATTTGGAACTATGTCCAAAGGGCTAAAAAAGTGTGCATACCCTTTGACCCAGAAATACTGCTTCTAAGACTATATCCCCAAGAGATCACACAAATAGGAAAGGGTCCCACATGTACAAAAATATTTATAGCAGCTCTTTTTGTGGTGGTCAAAAACTAGAAATCAAGGGAATGACCATAAATTGGGGAATGGCTGAATAAATTGTGGTACATGAGTGTAATGGAATACCATTGTATTATAAGAGATGATAAACAGGAAGACTTCAGAGAGGCCTGGAAAGATTTATATGAACTGATGCTGAGTGAAAGGAGCAGAACCAGGAGAACTTTGTACACAGCAACAACCACAATGTGTGAGGAATTTTTCTGGTAGACTTAGTACTTCATTGCAATGCAAGGACTTAAAAAATTCTCAATGATCTCTTGAGACAAAATGCTTTCCACTTCCAGAGAAAGAACTATGGATTTTGATCGCAGAATGAAGTAGACCATTTTCTTTTGTATTATGTTTTGTTTTGTTTTATGATTTCTCCCATTTATTTTAGTTCTTCTATGCAACATGACTAAGGGGAAAATGTATATAATAGGAATTTATGTGTAGAACCTATATAAAATTGTATGCTGTCTTAGGGAGGGAGTGGGGAAGTAGGGGAAAATATCTAAGATATAAGGAAGTAATTGTAGAACACTAAAAACAAATAAAATAATTTTAAAAATAAAAAAATAAATTTAACAGAAGTTTGAAGGTTTTATCATATTTAATGAGTACCATGCCACTTGAATATCCTGGAACCTTGAGTCTGTGTTCTAAGGCCCTTGGAAGTTCTAACTTTCTGGGTTTTAAAGTACTTAGATGGAATCTCAAACTTTAAAAAGGAATTTGTCACAGTTGAGTATGAAAGTGTCTCAATAATTAAATCCTTACCATGCCCTAAAGAAGAAAGGGGAGATGTCATGGGATCATAGATCTGAAGCTGGGAACCTTGAAGGCTTTAAAGAGGAGGAGACTAAAGCCTAGTGAAGCTAAGCAACTGACTAAGGAAATCCAGCCTGGGCTGGTGAGAAAGGAGCTAGAATTCAGAAGCATGGCATAGAGAAAATGAAATTGAATTTGGATTTGGAAGACCCAACTTCACACTCTGGATTGGAATATTTTGAGATATTTACAAGCTATGAGGATAGAAAGTCAAGAGAATAGATATAGTGGACCCCTCTAATCACTCAGGACAACTCCTGATTAGGAAGAAAATTATGAAACCAAGAAGGGCTAAGCAGAAAGCATATTGTTTCCATTAAGATTGAAAGATTAGAAGGGTGACCTTCCAAAAAGACGATAAACACAACTTTTGTCTGGAAGATACACTGGTCATGAACTCCATGGAAAACAAATACATCCAAAGGACAATCCCATACATTGAGGTTTTCTGAAATATTGGCCATAAAGAAGTTGAAATAGCAAGTTGAATCTATGCATGTTTCTGGGAAACATCTAAGGGCTCATAGAGAAAAAATATAAAATTTTAGATAATAGCACATCTCTCCAAGGGTTTTTTGAGGATGAAAGTGTTTAAGCCAGTGTCTGACATATGAAAAGCACTACATAATATTAGCTAATAATTAATATTATATATTGTTATATATAGCTAATATTACTATATAGAACTTGTTTTGTACTTATACATTATGACTTTTGAAAATTTTTACTATGTCTTCAAATCACATTGATAAGTATTATGTTTGAAGTTAGATATTAATAATAAAGAATTGATTGTTTTAATGGAAAAAATAAAGAAGTTAGATGGTAGAGAGGGAAAAGGATCTTCGGCTATAGAGTGGTAGGGTTGGAATCTCAGAATTGGAAGGGACCTCAGAGGGCATCCAGTCTAATCTGTACCTGACAGGAATCCCCTCTATAACATCTGACAACTCGTTTTCCAACATCAACAATTCTTTCAACCAAGCCTCCTAAGGCATGTTCTTGAGTCTGCTTGTGATTCTGGTTGCTCTTCTCTGGAAAACTTGTCAATACCTTTCCTAGAATGTCATATCTGGAAGAGACCTTAGAAGCCCAACTATCATAACTGGGAGAGAACTCTGGACATAGAATGTCAGAGTTAGAAGAGATTTCAGAATAGAGAATGCTAAAGCCACAAGGAACCTCAGAACACAGAATTTCATGACTGTGAAAGATCTGAGAACCTAGACCCTAGAACTTCAGAGTTCAAAGGAACTTTAGAAACAATCTAGTCCAACGTCTTCATTTTATAGACAAGGAGACTGAAGTCCAGAGGAGTGAAGGTCCCAGTGGTGGCCCAAAGCCACCCAAATGGGTTAGCAGTAGAATCAGCACTAGAATGGGACTTCTTGAACCAATTCATCATTATCAACCAATCAATGAGTATTTATTGAGCACTTATCATGCTAAGCACTGGGGACACAAAGAAAAAGCAAACTAGATTTTCCCACCACATCAAGCAAACTTTTCCATCCCTTCATAGAGCTGGCAAGGTAAGCGAGTGTTGGCACCCCTGGCACTTTCTCTCCCTTGAGGTTTTTTTTCAACTTCAAGCATGTTAAGCTAACAGGCTCCCAGGTTTTATTTCTTTCTCTGAAGTGTAAAGCTCAGTTATTGATATTGCAAAACCGTCTCTTCTGAAGTTTCCCTGGGAGTAAGAATAATCGAACTTGCACATATACCTGTATGGGTTTCTGTAAAGCTCAAAGGAGATGACATGTGGAAGATGACATGGCATTATTCAATGAAAAGTCCCCCCAAAACATAGCCCCTCATAAAGAAAGGGTACTCTCCCCTGGAAAGTATAAGTGGAGAGACACCAAGGGCCAAAGCTCAAAATCATGACCAATCAAAGCTTTCAACAATTCCTTCTATTAAGATAATGACTTCCTAGGGACACAATTGGAGTCCTGTTCAACCCTTCCGTAGAACCAAGCCCCAGGGTCTAGCCTAGAGAAGCCCTAGGTTTGGCACCAATTTGGAGCTTCATTCCCCATATGTCCTGGGCAAGTCTTTTCAGACTTCAGTGCTGTTTCTTACTTCTTCTTCTCTGAAAAGATAATAATTCAATCTTGTACTACCTACATCACTGGGTTATTGTGAAGAAAGCCATTTGTAAACCTTACAGTACAGGCAAGGTGAGTCGTTGCCATTATTAGTTTTAGGAAACTGGTGAATAAGTTTGTGGCGATATAGCCAAGTAATCTCCCTGGTCCTCTGCTTCCCCATCTGTAAACTGAAATAAAAACTCTCGTACTTCCTAACAGGCTTGTGATGGAAGGACCTTACAAACTTTAAGTGGAAATGATTAACTGCTCAGCAAGCACTTGGCATAATTCTTTTCACCTCTTATGCTTACTACCTGTGTGACCTTGGACAAGTCACTTAATTTTCCTGGGCCTCAGTTTCCTCATCTATAAAATGAGAGGGCTGAACAAGTTGGCTTCCAGCTTCCAGATGTACATTGGTAGATGCAGAAAAGGTTATTCATATTTGGCAGATCCAATTGCATAATCATTTCTTTAAGACCTGTGCCAAGTACCTTTCTTAGGGAAGGCATAAGAAACTACTTGTTCACTCAACCCTAACTAATTTCAACTGATGTTATACCCAGGGGGGGAAAAACAACTTCATGGAAGCTCCTTAATTGGTTGAAACTATGTTAAGCTATTCTATAACTCTAAGTATTAGAGCATAGAATAGTAACAAGGAAACCTAGTACAGTGAAAAACAGTCAGAAGGTCCAGGTTCAAATCCTTGGGCAAGCCACTTAACTTCCTGGGGTCTCAGTTTTCTCAGCTGTAAAATGGGCAGGGGAAAGGGATTTGGAAACTAGATTACTGGGAATCTTTTCAGCCTTAGATCCAATGACTCCATGATCTTTGAAATAGAAGCATGGCAGAGGTGTAAAGGACCTTAGAATATAGAGTATCAAACAGTAGAATCTTAGAACAAAATCTTGGAACAAAATATAAAATGTTAGCACTGGCAGTATAAAATACAAACTCTCCAGCTTGGAATTGAAAGCCCTTTACAGTTTCTCTCCAGCCAACCTTTCCAGGCTTCTTTCCTATTCCTCCCCCTTTCCACATTCCAGACAATCAAACTTGCTGGCTGTTTCCCACACTCAGAGTCCCATCTCCCACTTGTATGCCTTTGTACATTCTTACTCCTAGCTCTTTCCAGGTGCCACTTATAAGAAGCCTTTGCTGACAGCCCCCCTCCTGATAAGTTATTAATGTTCCCTCCAACTTCTTCAAATAATTCTGCATAAAGGATATGATGTGATAGAACTGTTTACATATCATATCATATCCCTCAGTGAGTTTGTTAGGGAAAGAACTCTTTTTGCTTTTGTCGTATCTCCAGAGATTGTCACTTAGTAGGCACTTGATACATGTCTATTTAATTGAATTGAAGGAATATTAGAAGAAACTATTCAGAGCTGAAAGGGGCTTTACTGATCAAAGACCTAAAAAAACAAACTAAAAGAGCAAATTTCTAGTGGTTTAATTTTAGATCATCCCATGTTAGATCATCAAAGGACATGTGTTTGGATGGTGGAGATGGGGTCTCAGGTCTGAGGATACCATTACTAGAAACTCCTAACATCACTCCATTAGAACAGGCCACTTGTAAGGTAAGCCTTAGCAGTAGGTGTTACCCAATGATCATAAGTAGAAGAGGGAAAAAACTCTACCTGAGGAAGAAATAAAAAATAATACTAATGAAAAATGAAGCAAAACTGATTATTTAAATTAATTCAAGAACATCTAAACCTTGAAAACATGAATTTGTCACCATGGGAATTTCTGTAGCCTGATCTTCTCAGTTTTCCAGATATTAACTAGAAATCCAGGATGTCTCCCAGCAGTGAAAGGAAAGCACATTCTTGGTACAATTTACATCCTCAAACACTGATAATCTACCTACTATGCACAAAGCTCTGAGAACACACAATGAAAAAGGGTAACCGTTAGCCTCAAGAGCCTGAACAGATCTGTTTGTAGTTCTATGCTTTGTAAACATGACACAAGAGAAAGAATATTGATGTTAAAGACTGGGCACCTGAGTTCTAATCTTGACTCTTGCAATCTTATCTCTGTGCCCTTGGACAAGTCAGTTAAAATTCTGGGCTTAGTTTCTTCATTTGTGAAATTAGGGAGTTGTATTAGATGGTTTTTAAGGTCCCTTCCAGCTCTGAATTTATAAGCTTTAAAGTGTTATTATATACACGATATCAGTATTATTACAATAAAATTCTCTTATCCTTCATAGGGAGATGGAAATAATCCCGGATTCTTGGAAGCTCCATCTGTGGAGCACAAGCTCTGGCAGATGCCATCAAAGTGAAAAGGCTTTGAGTACAGGACTTTTGATGGATTGTGTGTCTGTTGTCTGAGTTGGACTCCAGAGAATAGCTCTTTTGAAAACAGTGACCCATGAAGTCTAAATTCTAAGGCATAAAGAAGGGACTGCAACCTATATCAAGGGGAAAAAGTTCCCGCACACATTGGTGACTGAGTGAAAACTAGTACATCCAGCCCACCACATCTTTTTGGTCCTGGAACCCAAACCATGCATTGCTTTGATATCCACGCAGCCATCTGTCTACCCAGGTTGTCTTTGTATCTTTCTGCCAGTGCATATGTAGCCTACTTTCACCCCTCTCCCTAACCCCTTTGTCACTGCTTTCTATCTCTTGTTCTTGGAACAGCAATCAGATCAATAGTACTATTGCTTCTGGAAAGGATGTCTCAATTGACTGCCCTATGGATCAAATTCTCATCTCTGTGGCTCACCAGACCAAGCTCTTCATCCTGGCCACCAGTTCCCTATACATCTTGCCTTCCCTTTCAGAGATTCTCTCTCTCTCTCTCTCTCTCTCTGTTTCTCTCTCTGTTTGTCTCTATGTCTCTCTGTCTCTGTCTTTGTCTCTGTCTCTCTCTTCTCTGTCTCTCTCTTCCCTCATTCCTTCCCTCCCTCTCTCTCACCAGAACTTGCCTGGAATATATTAGTGAATACTTTTCAGTCATTTATTTTAGTAACTTAATAGGTAGGTGAGAAATATATGCAAACTACTATAATAAATGAATATTTCATTTTAAGGAAGTGCTCCTAGGCCAGCTGTCCTTAGCCCTTTGTTTCTCTCTGGACCTCACTCCTGACTCTCCAGACATTTTCTTTCACCGCAGTCCATTAAACTTCTCATCTCTCAGCTCCTGAGGCCTCTGCCTCTCACTGGTAGTTTCCTCCTTTAACCTCCAATACAGGAATGACTCTAGGCTGGTGATGCCTACTTCTTCATTCCTTTCTGGGTCCCACTCTTATGTCTCTGGATTTCTCTTTCCACCATGCCCTTATGCAGATTACTCACCCCCCATCCCCCATCCCAACAAACCTTTTGAACTTACTTTTGGATGTTATCTTCCTTCAATGGAATATAAGCTCCTCAAGAACGGGGCTTACTTTTCTTTTTGCTTTCATTTGTATCTCTGGTGCTTAGGACAGTTCTGGCCACATAGTCAATGCTTAATAAATGTTGGTTGATTTGACTACAAGATATAATGTGCAATGTGCCTAAGAGAAGTCAAACAGAGAGGGATAAAATATAAAATATTGGAGTAGGATGGGGGCAGGCATTCCTTTAGCTGAGGGATCAAGGGAAACTTCATGGAGAAGGTGGATACTGAGCTAGGCCTAATCAAAAGAGGATTTTCAACAGGCTAAGATGATGAAGGAAAGGTGGAAAGGAGGAAAATCTATTCTAAACATTGTCATGGTTGTTTAGTTGTCTCAGTTGTTTGGGGTTTTCTTGGCAAAGATACTAGAATGATTTGTCCTTTCCTTCTCCAGCTCATTTTACAGATGAGGAAACTGAGGCAAACAGGTATAGTGACTTGCCCAAGGTCATAGAGATAATAAGTATTTAAGGCTGGATTTGCATTCAGGTCTTCCTGAAACCAGGCCCAGAGCTTTATCCATAGTGCTACCTTGCTGCCCCTTGTTTAAAACATTGGAGAAAACATGAATGCACAGAGGCCTGAGGTCAAGAAGAGGGAATCTCAAGTAATCCAGTCAGGCTAAGGAGATCAAAGGAAGTGATTTAAAAGCTAAGGAACTTTCTATTGTACTGTTCATAGACATGAAGGGTGTGTGTGTGTGTGTGTGTGTGTGTGTGTGTGTGTGTGTGTGTACCAATTAATGGTAAGTAGTTGCTGTCCATGGTCCAAATCCATAAGCTGCTATTCAGGTGCTGAAATCAGTGTCTGCAATGGTCACACACGGATCTCTGGCAGCTGTGTGTACTAAGCCACAGTCTTATCCTCAACATCCCAGTGAGATTTAGGCAGCTTTTTATAAAGACTAAGCATTTTGAGCAAGCCTTGATGGTTAGATTGGCACTTGCCCCTCCTCCATCTCACTAGGAGAGCCTACTGTGAGTGCCTGACTTGGCACAAGTTCAAGGGATCACAGGAATAGATTCAGACACAGAAAGGACCATGCAAATATTCTAGCCTAATCCTCTCATTTTACAGATGAGAAAAGTGAGGCCCACAGGAGTTAAAATGACTTGTTCATACAAGTAGTAAGTAAAAATCCTGAATTTTTAATCCAGGTCCTATGACTCCAAATCCAACACTCTTCCCCATTGTACTAATGCCTTAAAATGAATGATTAAGAGAATTGTCCAACTGATAGCTAGATTCTCCCTCCTCCTATCTTTGTATGTGCATCTGTTTACCCTGCTGTTCACAAAGATACATTTAAATACCTCATGCATCCTTCAATGAAGTGGAATTCCCTTATGGGTTTGCTTATCTGTGCCTCTCTAGGTGAAGTACTGTATTTAGTCACAGCAATTAACTGAAGGGTTGCAGCGGTAGTGGTAGAGAGAATATGCCCAAAAATAAAATCATGGATTGAAGTCTTGAATAAGAAGTTATTATAATCAACGGCATCATTCCTAAGATATTGACTATCATATATTCACACAAATGCAGGGGATGAAGAATTTGTATTGCCCAGATTATTACATGCAGAAGAATTGTCTATCAGCCAGCCAAACAACAAATATTTATTAAGTTTTCACAATGTTCCGGGCACTGGAAATATAAAGGTATCAGTGAAACAGTCCCTTCAATCAAGGGCCTCACAACCTGTATCTGGAGACAACACATATATAAGTAGGTACACCCCCCCCCGAAAAAATACAAGGTAAATGTTCAGGTAGAGAGGGCCAGTAGCTGGGGTGGGGGTGCGGTTTGAAAAAGATTCTTGGAGAATAAATAAGTGTCACTCAACCAGGGTTTTGAAGTAAGTAAAGGATTTTAAGAGGTGGAGGCGAGGTAGGAGTGTATTCTAATAATGGAAACAGCCAGAATCAAGGTATAGAAACAGTAGAAAGAGAGTAATATATGAGGAACAATAAGAAGGCTTGTTTGCCTGACAGAAAGCAAGAAAGGAAACATCATATAACAAAAGGTAATTTGGGGCAAATTTTTAAAGGGTTTTAAATGTCAAACAGAAGAGTTTCTATTTGAGCCTGCAGCAAAAGAAAGCCATTGGAGTTTATTGAATAGGGAGAATGATATCATCAATCACTTTGGCAGCTATGTGGATAGCTGATTGGAAACAGAAAAGATTTGAGGCTATTGAGACCAATAAGGAACCGATTTCACTAGTCTAGGTTAGAGATGACAGGACTTGAACTGAGGTTGTGGCTGTGAGAATAGAGAAAAGGAAAAATGTAATAGACGTGAGATAGAAATGAAATTATCTGGCAACTGATTGGAGATATGGGGTGAGAGGTGGATTGAAGGATGACACCAGTGCTGCAAATTTGGGTGACTAGAAGGATTGAGATATATGCTCATTATTAATAGGAAAGTCCAAATGAAGGATAGGTTTGGGGGAGATGATAAAAAATCCATTTTGAGTATACCGAGTTTGAAAGGCTTATGGGACAAGCAGTTTGTAATTTCAAATGGCTGGAAATGTGCAATTGGAGCTCAGGAAAGTGACTAGGGTTAGAGCTAGACGATGAAAGTTGTCTGCAAAGAGATAAAAATCAAAGTCATGAGAACTGATGAGGTTATCATGTGAGAGTGTGTAGGGATAAGAGAAGCTAGTGGAGAACAGATTCTTGGGATATACCCACAGTTAACAGAGTTTAATTTGGAAGATGAAGTAGCAAAGTAGACTTAGAAGGAGTGGTGAGACAGGTAGAAAAAGAACCAAGAGAGAGCAGTGCCATGGAAACTGAGAGAGGAAAGGGTGTCCAGGAGGAGAAAGAGTGGTAAAAGACAAAAAAATGACAACTGTACATGATCTCAGACATCTTAATTCTCCTGGGACTATTTGTTCATCACAATAAGAATCAATTATACTCATTAACCTATACTTACTAAATCAGATATTTTTGAAAAAATTTCAATAAACATGAAACAAAATGGTTTTCCCCATTGACCTAGCAGACACATGATACTGACAAGACATGGAACTTGGAGTTGGAAGATTTGGCATCAATTTAACTTTTGCTGTTTCCCAACTAGGTGGACTTACACAACTTAAGTCTTGTTTTCCTCATCTGTAAAATGAGATAAACAAAACTAGGGTTAGGAAAGACCTAGGTTTGGATTGTGAGGACTAGAGGAGACAATAATTGTAAAGTGCTTAGCAGAATACCTGGCACATAGCCCTATAAAAATGGATGATGATGATGATGGTGGTGGTGCTGCTGCTGCTGCTGTGCATAGCATCCTGTCTGTCCTTAGTGCTGGGAGAGATGAAAAGATTAGATGAGACCATACCTGCCCTTGTAGTTTAATAAGGATGGAAAAAACACGTGTGGATAACTAACGTACAATATTATTCGATGAGAACATTAGAGATGGAACATGCATGAAGTTTTATAAAGATTGTTTACTAAGGTGTGAGGGGATGTGGAGGGAGGATTCATACAAATGAGAACAGATAAGTTTTTTTTTGTTCTTATCATCTAGCACATAATAGATGCTTGATAAATGCATTTGGTTGATTCTGGGAGTATTTATAATGGAGTCAAGTCTCCTTCAGTAAAACATGGAGGTTAAACTAGTTAGTTTCTGAGGCCACTCCTAGATCTAATCCTATGAGTTATTATTATAATAATATCATGATCATTATCCCACTGAAGTATTCATATTCTGCTACTTCTGTAGCTCTCCAGGTCTGAGTCTAGTATAGGTTTATTGCTGTTGTAGTTTTTATACCATGCTATAACCTGAATTCCTTATCAGTAATGGGGAGCCAGGAGCTTCTTGCCAATGTATTTCAGCATTAGCATGCATACATCCTCATTTCTGCCTGCGCTGGAGCTGCCAAGCTTCAGACAGAGGTGTTTCCATCAGACCTCTCCATTAAGTGGCAAGCTGCAAAGGCTGGTAGGTTCAGGGAGCAAGCACAGTAGTAGCCTGGCCATGGGGGTGGGAAAGGAGAGGGATGGAGGAGACAAAGGGAAAATAAACACTAACAATGTTTTCTTTGAAAGAGTTCTGGCCAAAAAAGGAGGGAGTATGTTTCCCAGGCCAGGAGAAGAGCAGCCACTGTTTCCAAGGAAACTTAGTCCTGCACCTCTGCAAACATCAATGGATTGGATGGTGAGGGTTTTTTCTTCTTTCTTGTCTCCAAAGCAGGATGAGGAAATATTTTCCCTCCCAGGCTGGCAAGGGCAGAGATACTTCAAAATCCAAAAGAAAGAGGTGGAAGGCTCAGGGAAGCTGCAAACTATTCTGCTGATTGAGAGGGTGTGAGGTCTTAGGCAGAGCCCACACTCAGTGTCAAAAGGAAGTTATCTTCACCGTGCTGGCACAGGCAAACACACTTCTTTGGGGCACACTCTGCACTGAGAAATGCTGTCATGGTATCATCCTGATAATCACTTTAAACAGTCTGCACAACCCTTGTCTGAACAACCAGGGTGATTATTTTTCTCCTCTCTGCAGACTCACCAGGGCTTTCACTTCTGTTGTGCTGAAGAAAGACAGGCAGAATTTAATTTAACATAGAATATAGAACACAGGCTGGCATATGCAAAAGGGACTTTGGAATTTGGAGGATCCTTAGAATGTGGAATATTAGAGATAGAAGAGACCTTAGAACATAGAATATCGTGGTGGAAGGGAACTTGAAACATGGGATATCAGATAAGGCAAGAACCTTAGAACAAAACAACCAGGATGTTTATTTTTGAAAAGTAGCAGTTAGGTGTGGTGGTACAAATCTGTAATCTCTACTAGTGGGGGAGGCTGAAGCTAATGAATAAATTGAGTTTGAGAGTTCTGAGCTGCAGTGAGACTAAAGCCAATTGGACAACTGCATTGCCTGCTACCAAAATGTCAAGTTCCTGGGAACAAGGGCACCACCAGGTTGCGGAGAGGCAAACGAGCCCAGGCTGGAAATCAATCAGAGCAAAGATTTCATGCTAAGCACCAGTGGTATTAGGATATTAGCGGTCGCTGTGCTTCCTACATGGATAAGATAGGGAGAAGGAAGGAAGGAAGGAAGGAAGGAAGGAAGGAAGGGAGGGAGGGAGGAAGGAAGGAAGGAAGGAAGGAAGGAAGGAAGGAAGGAAGGAAGGAAGGAAGGAAGGAAGGAAGGAAAAGAGAACATAATGAAAGGAAGAGAGAAGAGAAAATATGGAAAGAAGAGAAAGAAGAGAGGATAAAAGAAGAGAAGCAAAGCAAAGAGAAGAAAAAGCAATGATGTCTTAAAAATTAAACAGAATTATTGACGTGGTAGTGAACTTTCCATCACTAGATAGGAATTTATCATTTCTCAAATGATAAATTTCAGTTAAAAGGCAGACCATTCCTACCTAATAGGACTAGGGGAAATAGAACAAAGAATAAATAAGATAAAATAAAAATTGAAAATAAAAAAAAAATTGAAAAACAATTTCAGAAAAAGATTGATTCCCAACATTCCCACTGAGATGTGAGCTGTAAGAAGTAGATCCCTGGTTTCAAATAGACCCTTGATGATCAATTGCCAGGGATGCTTTATAGTGTCTTCCTGCATCCATTGAGGGGGTTGGATTAGATGACCTCTTTCACTTGCCTTCTCTGGACCTCAGTTTCTCCATCTGAAAAATTGAGGGTGTTGTCAAGTTGAATGAGCTCTAATTTTTTCTTCTGGCTCTAGATTCTCTAAATTCAGTAAATATGTGTTGAGTTCATACAGTCTTAGCCACTGTGCTTGGTTCTGGGGAGACAAAAATGAAAACAGGATATCTCTGTTCTGAAGGCTAGGGAGATAAAAATAAGGCAATTGAATTGATTAGGGATCCCCACTAGGTGGGTGGTGCGATAGGTAAGGAAAGGAAGTTATGCCTGAGCTGCTCCTTGAAGGAAGATACGGATTCAGAGAGGAAGAGAAAAGAAGGGAGTACATTTCAAGCATTGGTGAAGAGTTGTGCCCATGCAGAAAGGCAAGAGAAGGAAACGTCAAGTGTGGAGAACAGCTACATTGGAGTGGAACACAAATATGTTAAGTGGAGCAATAGGAAATGAAATGAGAAGGATGAGTGGGAGTCAGGTTGTGGAGGGATTGAAATGGCAATCAGATGAATGTATATTTTATCCTATAGGCAATTGGGGGCCACTGAAGTCTTTTGAGCAGGGAAGTGATGTGGTCAGATATGTTCCTTAGAAAGACGATTTCAGTGGCTATGTGGAGAATGAGTTGAAAGGGGGAAAATCTGGAGACAAGGAGACCAATGAAGAGTCTATTAAAATAGTCTGTGCATGATAAGGACATAAATCCTGACCTGGACGGTAGAGGAAAAATTCAACAAAAAATTAAATTTCTAGGTGATTTGATGGTGGTGGAGGAAAGGAGAGTGACGAAATATGGCTGAGCATTTTTTCTCATGTCTTTGGAGGGAATTTTTCAAATAAAAAATTGTAGTGAAAAGGCCTAACAATTTTGCCCATTGAGACTAATGGAAACTGAACATAGTTATGTGGGGAATAATAGATTCTCAACATTCCCATTCAAAATACAGAAGTTGAGAAATATAGAATTATAGACTGTACACACACACACACACACATATATATATATATATATATATACATATAATATAGGGCTATTGTTTAGTCATGTCCAACTTTTTGTGACCCCCTTTGGGGGTTTCTTGGAAAAGATCCTGGAATGGTTTGCCATTTCCTTCTCCAGCTTATTTTACAGATAAGGAAAAGGAAGCAAATGGGCTTTAGCAACTTGCCCAGGGTCACAGCTAGTAAGTATCTAAGGCCAGATTTGAACTCATAAAGATGAATCTTCCTGATTCCAGATTCAGTGCTCTATTCACCATACTACTTAGGAACCTCAAAATATAGAGTGAAAAAGCAAGATCTGGGAGGGGCCTTAGATATAATCTAGTTATAGGATTTCTTTTCTAAGTGCCCGCCCTGTGGTGGAGACTTTTGAGTTCTTATTGGTCTGATCAGCCACAGTCAGACATGCTGTACCTTGACCTCAACATCTTGATGTCATTTTGCTTTTTTCAAGTACAAAAGACAGCAACCCTAGTCATAGACTCAAAGGATCATACATACTAAATTAGATAGGACCTCAGAGGCCCTTATCCAACCCTTCATGTTATAAATAAGGAAACTGAGATCTATGGGAGGAGACATAGTTTATGACAGATTATTCACCCAGATGACAATGACAGAGCCAGAACTGAACAGGAAGTCTTCTAATTCCAAATCTGGTTATTTCCTTTAATGCAGAAACTGAGAATCAGAGAAGCAAACTAATTTGCCTAAGGCCACAGAGTTAGTTCAGGGAGAGAAAATAGTCTCACAATTCCTTGAGCCTAAAGAAATTGAAGTGACTTTTTAACCAATGCATTGAGGGGGTTGATGCATTGAGATAAAGGGAATGAGAGGGATGTGGAGCCTGAGGTGGTAACCTAGAATACAAATTGGAGCTGAGCTGCCCTTACCTCTCAACTCCAGCCAGGCTGCAGTCAGTGGAACACAGAGAGATAGAAATTCAATCAGACTTGGAGAGCTGGAAACTCTACTTGCCTGACCTCAAGGGTCAGTGCAGCTCATTGAGGAGTGTTGTGGTGATGCCTAGGAGGGTATGTGCAAGACAGTCCATAGTGGGTGGTCCTTGAACAAGAAAGGATTCCTGATGCTTTGGTTGGAAGGAGATTGTAGAGAGAAGACTGGTATGAAACAGATCAAGGAAGTCTCCACCTAGAGGGAGAAAGAGACTGGGGGAGAGAGTTTTGCCAAGAGTTCAATAAATTTGTTTTGGTACCGGGGACAAGACTGGCCATTAATACTGAGAAGTGACAGTCTGCCTTCTATTTCTTACCCCCGTCTCTCCATGTGTCCTAATTCTACCTCATGGTATGTCCCTCTTGGGGGTGTGGAGGAGGGACAGCAGGCAGAGTGGTATTTTAACAGTAGCTTTTTGGGGGAGGTGAAATTCAATGAAAGTCAATTCAAAAAGGCATTTATTAAGTTCCAACTCTATGAAAGGCATTGTATCAATCACTGAGGACACAAAGATGCAAAAAACAAAAAAAATAGAGTTTCTGCTTGGGAAAAGTTTACCATACCACTGTATACTTGGGATTTTGAACTGGAAGGGATCTTGGAAATTCTTCTTTTAGCCCCTTCCTCCTTACAAATGAAGAAGCTGAGACCCATAGAGGAAATACAATTTGTCCAAGGTCATCTAGGCATAACAGAACAGAAGAAAAAGTTGATGCCAAATTATTTGAGTCCAAGTCCAGTGCCCTTTTCTTTGGTAGTAGTACTCAGGCCCTTCCTTAGTTGTGGTTCCCCTGAAAGCTATCCCAAGTTCAAGACAATCCAGGTAAATATCCTCTCAAAATCAGTTCATGAGCCCCCTCAGATGTTTGATGGTTTTTTTTTTTTACTAGATCAATCTGTCAATCTGAATTCAAGGGCAAGATATCAAAATGGAGGTCTTTCATCAGGGCAAATGAGTTGCAGCTCAGGGTATCATACAGAAAGTGCTGGGGTACCCATGGAGGGAGCTGAGAGCAGGTTTTATATAGAGAGCTAAGAGGTAATGGCCAGTTTCAAGGTGGAAGGGATTAAGGACATTGCAGTTAAACTAGATAAGTTGCTTTATATAACAAGTGAAAATCCATAGAGAAAGCTTGGGAATCTCTGGAAGAGGGAGTTTGGGACATTTACAAAATGATCTGGGGTTGGGAGTGACAATGTCTAGTCACCATCAGGCAATTCATGTATCTGGGAATGGGGACAAGGTGAGAGTCAGTTAGCTGACTGTAACAAGACAAAAAGTCATTATTTAAAAACATTAGTGGAGGCAGATCCAAGATGACTGAGTTACGGTAAGGACTCACCTGAGCTCTCCCCCAAACCCCTCCAAATACCTTTAAAGAATGACTCTAAACAAATTCTGGAGTGACAGAACCCACAAAAAAGACAGAGTGAAACAATTTTCCAGGAAAAACAAATTAGAAGGTTGGCAGGAAAGGTTTGTTGCACCAGAGTCAGAGAGGACTGTAGTCCAGCACAGGCCGTGCCAGTGCATATCAGGTCCCAGTAAACCGGAAGTAGTCCTTGGGAGCCACTGAATCAGCAGTGGCAATAGCTGCTTCCAAACCTCTCAGCCCACAGATGGTAAGGGGGTTGAACAACTGGTCAAAGGGAGATTACAGGAGTCTCTTTGCTAACACTGAGGCAGGATTTAGTTACTTTTCCCATACTTAGATTCAGTTGAAGTCCTGGGTCACAGTCCAAGGGCAACAAAGAGCACTAGCATACCAGAATTTCTGTCTACAGTGAAGCAGAGACCCTTCATGTGGTTCCAGGGAAGAAAAGAGTGCTTGTGGTTGCTCACAGTGGTAAACACATCTCTTTAGATCATACCACCTTGCAAGAAGTGAAAACTTATAGGTTCCTAGAAGTATCTCTGAAAACAGCTACAAAAACCTAAAGCTTGGGACAGTGCACCTTGTACTTGGGAAGCAGAGCCCTACTTTAACAGAATTAAAAGTCAAGAAATAGGCTGGGTGGGGAGGAACCAAGATGGCGGAGTAGAAAGACTCATGTATGCTAGCTCCGAAACCACAGCCCATAAATTTCCTGTAAAAAGAACTCCCCACAAATTCTGGAGCACTGCAAGCTGCACAGAAACACAGTGGAAGAGATTTCCATTCCAGAGAGCCCTGGAAAGCCATCCCCCGGGATCCGTCACGCTCCGGACAGCGGAGCCCACCCCTGTGCTGCCCTGGCCACGTGGCCCCAGAGGAGCAGATCTGAGCAGGCTTCAGGGACAGAATCTCCAGAAGCCACGAAGGTCCCTCCACCCGCAGGTGCTCCGGGTCAGTGAAAGAGATTTCTGGCCTGGCCAAGAGGGGAGCGGGGTGTCTCCATGGCTCGGGCCCCCTTGGAAGGCAGTGGCAGAGGCAGCAGCAGCAGCCCTGGACTCCCGGAGCAGCAGGCAGGAGCTCCATTACCAAAGGTCTCTGCATAAATCCCTTGAGGGAACTGAGCCTGGGAGGCGGCCCTGCCCCCACCCAAGCACCAGAACTCAAGCTCACATTGAATAGCAGCCGCTCCCACCGCGGAAAGCCCTAAGGCTGGGAAGCAGCATTTGAATCTCAAACCCCAAGCACTACCTGGGTGGATCTAGGCAGGGGTGGACAGGAATCTCAGAAGTCAAGTAACTGGCTGGGAAAATGCCCAGAAAAAGGAAGCAAAATAAGACCATAGAGAGCTACTTTCTTGGGGAAGAGATGTTCCTTCCTCCTTTCATTTCTGATGAGGAAGTACAATGCTTGCCATCAGGGAAAGACATGGAGGTCGGGGCCTCTCTATCCCAGACATGCAAGGTGGATGTCTGGTGGGCACAGGCCATGGAAGAGCTCAAAAAGGAATTTGATAATCAAGTTAGACAGGTGGAGGAAAAACTGGGAAGAGAAATGAGAGAGAGGCAAGAAAAGCATGAAAAATGGGTAAATACCTTGCTAAAGGAGACCCAAAAAAATGCTGAAGAAAATAACACCTTGAAAAATAGGCTCACTCAATTGGCAAAAGAGGTTCAAAAAGCCAATGAGGAGAAGAAAGCTTTCAAAAGCAAAATTAGCCAAATGGAAAAAGAGGTTCACAAGCTCACTGAAGAAAATAGTTCTCTCAAGATTAGAATAGAACAGATGGAGGCTAATGACTTTCTGAGAAACCAAGAAATCATAAAACAAAACCAAAAGAATGAGAAAATGGAAGAGAATGTGAAATATCTCATTGGAAAAACAACTGACCTGGAAAATCGATCCAGGAGAGACAATTTAAAAATTATGGGACTACCTGAAAGCCATGATCAAAAAAAGAGCCTAGACATCATCTTTCATGAAATTATCAAGGAAAACTGCCCTGACATTCTACAACCAGAGGGCAAAATAAGTCTTGAAGGAATCCATTGATCACTGCCTGAAAGAGATCCAAAAACAGAAACTCCTAGGAACATTGTGGCCAAATTCCAGAGTTCCCAGGTCAAGGAGAAAATATTGCAAGCAGCTAGAAAGAAACAATTCCAGTATTGTGGAAATAAAATCAGGATAACTCAAGATCTAGCAGCTTCTACATTGAGGGATCGAAGGGCGTGGAATAGGATATTCCAGAAGGCAAAGGAACTAGGACTCAAACCAAGAATCACCTATCCAGCAAAACTGAGTATAATACTTCAGGGGAAAATATGGTCTTCAATGAAACAGAGGACTTTCAAGCATTCTTGAAGAAAAGACCAGAGCTGAAAAGAAAATTTGACTTTCAAACACAAGAATGAGAAGAAGCATGAAAAAGTAAACAGCAAAGAGAAGTCATAAGAGACTTACCAAAGGTAAACTGTTTACATTCCTACATGGAAAGACAATATTTGTAACTCTTAAAACTTTTCAGTATCTGGGTAGTTGGTGGGACCACATGCACATGCACACGCACACACACACGTACACACACATACACACATGCACGCACACACAGAGACAGAGAGCACAGAGTGAATTGAATAGGATGGGACCATATCTTAAAAGAAATTAAGGTAAATGGTGAGAGAGAAATGTAGTGGGAGGAGGGAGGGTGAAATGGAATGGGGTTAATTATATTTCATTCAAGAGGCAAGCAGGAGACTGTTTAGTGGAGGGAAAAAGAGGAGAGCTGAGAAAAAAAACCATGAAGTTTACTCTCATCACATTTGACTAAAGGAAGGAGTAAAATGCCACTCATTTTGGTATGAAAACCTATCTTACAGTACAGGAAAGTGGGGGAGAAGGAGATAAGCAGGGAGGGAGGGATGATGGAAGGGAGGGCAATGGGAGGAGGGAGCAATTTGAAGTCAGCACTCTTGGGGAGGATCAAAAGACAGAATAGAAACAATGGGAGGCAGGATAGGATGGAGGGAAATACAGTTAGTCTTACACAACACGACTGTTATCGAAGTCATTTGCAGAACTACGCAGATATGGCCTATATTGAAGTGCCTGCCTTCCCAAAGGGAATGGGTGGGGAGGGAGGGATGGGGAAAATTTGGAGCTCAAAGTTTTAGGAACAACTGTTGAGTATTGTTCTTGCTACTAGGAAAGAAGAAATACAGTTAATGGGGAATAGAAAGTCATCTGGCCCTACAGGACAAAAGAGAAGATGGGGACAAGAGAAGGGAGGGATGACAGAAGAGAGGGCAGATTGGTGATAGGGAAAATTAGAATGCTCGGTGTATTGGGGTGGGGAGGGGATAAATGGGGAGAAAATTTGGAACCCAAAATTTTGTGAAAATGAATGTAAAAAGTGAAATAAATAAATTTAAATTAAAAACAAAAGAAATAGGCTGGGAAAATGAGCAAATAACGGAAAAAATTGCTGACCATAGAAAATTAGTATGGTTACAAGAAAGATTAAACAATCACTCAGGAGATAACAAGTCAAAATTCTTGCATCTAAAGATTCTTAGAAAAATATGAATTGGTCTCAGACCATAGAAGAGCTCAAAAAGGATTTTGAAAATCAAGTAAGAGAGGTGGAGGAAAAAATGGGAAGAGAAGTGACAGCAATGCAAGAAAATCATGAAAAAGTCAACTGCTTGGTAAAGGAGACACAAAAAAATGGAAGAAAATAACACCTTGCAAAACAGACTAGGCTAAGTGGTAAAAGAGGTCCAAAAAACCAATGAAGAGAATAATGCCTTAGAAAGCAGAACTGGCCAAATGGAAAAGGAGGGCCAAAGGATCACTGAAGAATATGATTTCTTAAAAATTTGAATGGAACAAATGGAAGCTAATGACTTTATGGGAAATCAAGACACAATGAACTAAAGCCAAAAGAATGAAAAAAGAAGACAATGGAAATATCTCTTTGGAAAAACAACTAAAAAAAATAGCTGGAAAACAGATCCAGGAGAAATAATTTTAAAATTATCAGATGACCTGAAAACCATGATAAAAAAAGGAACCTAGAAATTATCTTTCAAAAAATTATCATGAAAAACTGCCCCAATATTCTAGAAGGAGAGCAACTGAAAGATTACTGATCAGCTCTGAAAGAGATCCCAAAATTAAAACTCTCAGGAATATCACAGTCAAATACCAGAGCTCCCTGATTGAAGGAAAATGTTGCAAGCAGCCAGAAAGAAACAATTCAAGCATTGTAAAGACCCAGATGGGATAACACAAGATTTAGCAGCTTCTATATTAAAAGACTGGAGGGATTCCAGAGGGCAATGGAGCAAGGTCTACAACCAATACCCAGCAAAAAAAGTATAATCCTTCAGAGGAAAAAATGGGTATTCAATCAAATAGAGGACTTTCAAGTATTCTTAATGAAAAAACCAGAGATGAATAGAAAATTTGACTTTCCAATACAAGAAATAAGAGAAGCATAAAAAGGTAGATAGGCAAGAGAAGTCATAAAGAATTTATTAAGCTGTTTACATTCCTATATGGGAAGATAATACTTATATCTCCTAAGAACTTTCTCATTATTAGGATAATTAAGGGTATAAGTAAACTGAGAGTACAAGTGCAAGTTGTATATGAAGAGATGATTATCTTAAAATAAAATTAAATGGTGAAAGAGGAATGTGCAGGGAGAAAGGGAAAGGGTGAGATAAATGGGGTAAATTGACTCCAATAAAAGAGGCAAGAAAAAGTTGTTTTTTTTACAGTGGAGAGGAAGAGGAGGAAGATGAATGGAGTGATTGAACCTTACTCACATCAGAATTGTCTCAAAGAGGAAATAATATTCACACTTAATTGGGTATAGGAATCTATCTTACCCTCTAAGAAAGTAGGAAGGGGAAAAGAGAAGGGGGCAGTAATAGAAAAGAAATCAGATTGGTGGAGGGGGTAGTAAGAAGCAAAACACTTTTGAGGAGGGATAGGATGAAAGGAAAGAAAGAATAGAATGAATGGAGGGAAGATCAAATTGAGGGAAATACAGTTAGCAATAGTAACTGGAAAAAAATTGAAGAAAGTTTCTCTGATAAAAGTCTCATTTCTCAAACATATAGAGAACTGAGTCAATTTTTTTAAAAAAAGAGCCATTCCCCAGTTGATACATGATCAAAACATATGAACAGCTTTCATATGAAGTAATCAAAGCTATCCATAACCATATAAAAATGCTCTAACTCACTATTGATTGGAGAAATGCACATTAAAACAATTCTGAGGTACTGCCTCATACCTATTAGATTGGCTACTAAGACAGAAAAGGAAAATTACAAATATTGGAGAGGATGTGAGAAAAATGAGACATTAAGGCATTGTTGGTGCATTGTCAGTGGAGTTGTGAACTGATTCAACCGTTCTTTAGAGCAATTTGGAACTATGCCCAAAGGGCTATAAAACCATGAATATCCTTTGACCTAGCAATACCACTTTTAGGTCTGTGTCCCAAAAGAGATAAACAACAAAAATAAAAAGGACCTATATGTACAAAAACAGTTATAGCAGCTCTCTTCTGGTGGCAAAGAATTGGCAATTGAGGGTATGACCGTCAATTGGGGAATGACTGAACAAACTGTGTTATGTGATTGTGATGGAACACTATTGTGCTATAATAAATGATGAGCAGGATGGATGGTGTCAGAAAAACCTGGAAAGACCTACATAGCTGATGCAAAGTTAAATGTACTGTGTCCAAAGTAACAATATTGTAAGATGATAAGCTGTGAATGACTTAGTAATTCTCAGCGATACAATGATCCAAGACAACTCTGAAAGACTTATTACGGAAGATGTTATCCATCCCCAGAGAAAGAACTAGTGGTATCTGAATACAGATTGAAGCATCCTCTTTTAAAATTTGCTCTATTTTTCTTGAGGGGTTTTTCTTTTTTGGTCTATGTTTTCTTTCACAACACAACTGTTATGGAAATGTTTTGCAAGACTACACATGTATAAATTATATTGAATTGCTTGCCTTCTTAATGGGGGAGGAGAGGGAGAGGAAGGAAGAAAATGTGAACTCAAAATTTTTTTAAAAATGTTAAAATTGTTTTCACATGTAACTGGAGAAAAATAAAATACTAAACAAAATAAAAATTGATGAGATGTTTAATTAAACAGTATTGCAGAGCAGAGAATGGATCATGCCCACATATTTACAATGTACCACTTTTACACCATTCACCCTACAAATGGAGAAAGAGGATGAATGAAGAAAGGCATATGGGTACATGCAAACACAGATACCCAAAGTAACTTTCCTACGGTAGCATCACTGTTGTAACCCTTCTTTGCTTCTGATACTGTCCTTAATCCCTTAGCAAAGCCAGTATTACCATTTAGGTGGCCTGGTGATGTCAAAGAGTTGTGACTTGCCAGCCTGAGCTACTACGCTACATCGCTAGACCATCTCTTGTTTAGGCATCTGCTCATCTCCCATAGCTGTATTTCTCTCTGTGGGTCCTCTGTTGCTCTCTACTTTTTCCTTTCATTGAAATATTACACTCTTTTCTCACCAGGAAAGTCATTTTTAGCTCTTTTAGACATAGTTCCAGGGGCTGGCTATCTCACTCTTTTATAATTAAACCCCAAGTTGGTAGAAGATCTCAGGTTTAGGTTAAGTCTCTCTTTTGAATTCCCTTGAGTCTATCTGAACCACCACTCTGTGAGTTCAAGTCCCTTATTTGAGTTTGAGTGAGGAAATTCCTTTTAACTCATTTCTATTCCCATCAAATCAGTTATAATCCTTTGTTGACTTTTTCTGTTCCTTGGTGGTAACAAAATTCCTACTTTCCCTCCTGTGGAAAAATCCAATTATTTACTTATTTTTCATTTTGAATAATGGATCACCAATTCATTATACATAAAAATAGAGATTGGGTGGGTGGAGGCCCACCTAGGGGATATCTTGATTTTCTCACCTGCAACCATTATAGCTTCTACTAAGATTTGGGTCTCATAACACAAAAAGAAGGGGATAAAACCAATGTGAGCCTGGGGTAGGTAGAGCATCACTGACCAATGGATGCTTCCATCCATCCCACAAATGATGAGGAAGTGCTCTGGGCAGACATATAGAATTAACTTTCAGAACTTTATCTAAATATTCTTAAGAATTCCAAAGGATGTGATACCACAAGTGAATAGTTGAACAGAAAATTGGGCATTCAGTGAGGGAAGAAGGAAGGATTCAGCACATTTATGCTCTCTCCCTATCTTCTGTGTCTGTGTCCTGGTATCCCTTTGTTTCTCTGTGCTTCTAAATCAGTCTCTCTCTGTGTGTCGCCCTGTCTCTGTCTCTTTCTTTGTCCCTGTCTGTCTCAGCCTCTCGCCTTCCTTATTCTCTTCCAAATATACAAAACTAGCTTTCACAGAGGATCTAATCATTTCATTCATATCAAACAGCTTTGTGAATGAACTATGATTATCTGGGAAGAGGGGATGATTTGCATTCTAAGAGAAGACCAAGTCCTAAGCCAAAGGACAGAAAAAGGGATAGAGGGACTGGCCAGTAAATTTCATTGTATGAGGAAGTTATGTTCACTCCTCCTATGAGTGAAGATCTGCAACTTCTCTGTAATTGAGAGCTTTGGGTATTTATACAAAATATTCAAAGATTAAGTGACTTGCTGCCATTATGTATTGGGGGTGAGACACAAACCCAAGTCTTCCTGGTCCAAAGCTGGTCCTCTATCCAAATGTAAGTGTAATTTAAGGTTAGTGGTGGGTGGAGGAAAGAGGTAAAGATCTTCCCTGCGCATTAATAAGCCTCAATACCTTTTGTTAATTTCTATTGAGGCACTGGGTCACAGAATCCTGCTCTCTGGCTCTGAAAAGTGTAAAATACTCTGAGTGAGGTTTTACTTTGGGACTTACTCGTTGGAAATGTTTGTTTGACTAGAGGAGATCCTGGGCAGCAATTAAAGAGCAACCAGCTTTGAAAACTCAGATATTGGTGCTTCTCTGTCTGTTAACTATGTATGTATGGTCAGACAATTATATCTGTCTGTTGATCTGTGGTGTATATTTTGCTTATGGTCAGACAGTTGGAAGCCCTGTCTGTTCATCTTTATTTCTCTACTCGTGTTTTCTTTGAAGTTCAGTGTACTGACTTTTTCCCCCTGAACTGAATGAATGATATTTGTGCTCGATTAAAGTAGATCATTGATCCTTCAACAGTTGCTTTCCTTTTAGAAAAGCAAATCTAAGAACCTGTATAGCAGGCCTTCTTGTGTATACTGGGGTCCTTGCTATTACACCAATATACTATGCTTGCCTCTTAAACCAAAAGAATGAATTGTTAAAGAATGAAATTGCAGGCACCAGCAAGCTACTTGAAGGAGACACATGATGATTTAGTGAAAAGAAAACTGGATCTGGGAGTCAAAAGAGCTGAGTTCAAGTTCCCATGGCATAGTTTATTAGGTGTGTGAACAAGTCAAGTGAGTTCAAATTTGACTTTAGAAACTAATTAGCTATATAAACCTGGGTGAATCCCTTAACCTCTTTTGGTCTCAGTTTCCACATTTGTAAAATGAGGATAATAGTAGTACCTAGAGTTGTTGTAAGAATCAAATGAGGTAACATTTGTAAAGCACCTTGCAAACCTTAAAGTGTGATAGAAATGCTAACCATTTTCATCATTATATTTTTGAGTCTCAGAAACTTCTTTTAAAAATAGATATAATAATACCAGTTTTATATGCTTCATAGGGTTGTTGTGAGAGAAACATATCATTGCATAAATGTAAGTTCATAGACTAGGGGACCTCCCCAGCGTCCTGCAAACTTCAGTTTTGTTGATCATATACCTCCAACAATGGGCAATCTTACTTAATATTTTTTTTTATTTTTCCCAGTTACATGTAAAAACAATTTTAACATTTTTTTCAAATTTTGAGTTCCAAGTTCCCTCTTTTCTTTCCATTCTGCCACTCACTGAGAAGGCAAGCAACTTAATATAGGGTGTACAAGTAAAATCATGCAAATCACATTTCCATGTAAGTCATTCTGTGAAAGAAAACACAAAAAACTCTCCAAGAAAAATAAAGAAAGCAAAGAAAAAGTATATTTGACCTGCATTAAGGCTCTACCAATTCTTTCTCTGGAGATTAATAGCACCTTTCACTGTAAGTCCTACAGAACTGTCTTGGATCATTATATTGCTGAAAATAGCTAAAGTATTCATAATAGATCATCTTACAATATCACTTTCACTGTGTATAATACTCTCCTGGTTCTGCTCACTTCACTTTACATCAGTTCATGTAAGTGTTTCCATGTTTTCCTGAGAGCATCCTGCTCATCATTTTTTAAAGCACAATAGTATTCCATCACATTCATATCCATCAACTTTTTCAGCCATTCCCCAGTTGATAGACAATCCCTAAATTTCCAATTATTTGCCACCACTAAAAGAGCTGCTATAAATATTTTGGTACACAGAGGTCCTTTTCCTTTTTGTTTCTTATTTCTTTTGGGATATAGACTTAGTAGTGACATTGCTTGGTCAAAGAGTATATGTATGGTTTTATAGCCCTTTGGGCATAGTTCTAAACTCCTCTCCAGAATGGTTGAATCACTGTACAACTTCATCAATAATACCTTAGGATTTAAAATTTTCCATATCCCTTACAATATTTGTTATTTCCTTTTTTTGTCATATTAGCCAATCTGACAAGTATAAGGTAGTAGCTCAGAGTTGTTCTAGTTTGAATTTCTCTCATCAACAGTGATTTAGAGTATTTCTTCATACAACTATAGATGGCTTTGTTTACTTTGAAAACTGCCTGTTCATATCCTTTGATTATTTATCAATTGAGGAATGACTTATTTCTATAATTTTGATTTGGTTTTCTATATGTATGAGAAATGAAGTCTTTATCAGAGAAACTTACTTTAAATTTTTTCCACGGTAATGATTACCAACTATGTATTTCCTTCTATCCTATTTCCCCCCATTTATCCTACTCTCTCTCCTTTTACCCTATCCATTCTCAAAAGTGTTTTGCTTCTGACTTTCACCTCCCTCAGAATGCCTTCCCTTCTATCAGCTCTCCCCTCCCCTTCTCTTATCCTCTTTCCTTCCTATTTTTCTTTATGGCAAGATAGATTTCTACACCCAGGTGAATGTGTATATTATTCCCTCTTTGAGCCAATTATGATGAAAGTAAGGTCCATGTACTACCCTTCCCACTTTCCTCATTTTCCCCTGCACTACAAAATCTCTTTCAGGCCTTTTTATGTCAGATAATTTATCCCATTCTACCTCTCCCCTTCCCCTTTTTCCTAGTGCGTTCTTCTTTCTCATCTTTTAATTTTCTTTAGATTATCATATCACATTCAACTCACATCTCAACTCACACAGGCACTTTCTGTCTGTGTATATTTTGTTTTCTTTTTTATTGTTTCTTGATTTCTCCTAAAGTCATTCATTTTCACTTGCTCAATTTTAACTTTTAAGGAATTATTTTCTTTAGTGAGCTTTTGCACTTCCTTTTCTATTTGGTCAATTCTACTTTTTAAGGAATTCTTCTCTTCAGTGATTTTTGTGTATCTTTTTCCATTTGGTCAATTCTACTTTTCAAGGCATTTTTCTCTTCATTGGATTTGTGTGTCTCTTTTACTATCTGACATGTCTCTTTTTTAAGATGTCATTTTCTTCAGTATTTTTGTGCCTTCTTTACCAAGTAGACTCTTTTTTCATGATTTTATTTCATCACTCTCATTTCTCTTCCCAGTTTTTCCTCTACCTCTCTTCCTTAATTTTGAAAATCCTTTTTAAGCTCTTCCATGGCCTGAGACCAATTCATGTTTTTCTTTGAGGTGTTGGATGCAGAATGTTTGACACTTTTGTCTTCTTCTGGGTGTGTGTTTGATCTTTCTTGTTACCATAGTAACTTTCTATGGTCAGAATTTTTCTGTCATTTGCTCATTTCCAAGCCCATTTCTTACCTTTTAACTCTCTGATAAAGTAGGGCTCTGCTTCCCACGTGAAGGGGGCACTCTCCTAAGCTTCGGATTTTTGTGCAGCTATTTTCAGAGATACTTCTAGGGACCTATAAGGTTTTGGCCCTTCCAAGGTAGTATGATCTAGGAAAAGGTATGTTTACTACTCTTCTGTACTGTGCACTTGTTTGTGAGTGATCACAAGCACTTTTTTTCAACCCTGAATTGTGAGCAGAGTCTCTGCTCCCCTGAAACTGCAAGCTTTTTTGTTTTAGTGCTTCTCCTTGCACTGGGACTAAGACCCAGGATTGTGACTCAAATCTGAGTATAGTCAGTACAACAGCATCCTGCCTCTGGAGCCAACAAAGGGACCCATATAAATCTCCTTCTGACCCATTGTCTGAACCCCTTACTACCCGTGGGTTGAGAAGTCTGGAAATTGCCACCATTGCCACTGATTCAGTCACCCCAACATCTGCTCCTGGTTTTCTGGGGTCGGGTCTGTGCTGGCACAGCCTAGGCTGAATTGTCTGCCTCTCTTATCCTCGTGCAACAAACCTTTCCTGCCAGCCTCCTAAGTTGTCTTTAGCTAGAAATTTATGTCATTCCATCTTTTTGCAGGTTCTGCTACTCTAGATTTTGTTTAGAATCATCCTTTAAAAGTGTTTGGAGTGGAGAGACCTCAGGCAAGTCACTGCCTGTACTCTGCCATCTTGGCTCTTCAGCAATGAGCAATGTTAACAAGCCACTTGAACTCTTGGTTCTGCACTGGAAGGAACCTCAGGGGACATCCACTTCAATCCTCTCACTTTACAAATATAAACATAAGGTTCATGGAGGCTAAATGACTTGTCCAAGATCACAAGGCAGTAAGCACCATCTGCATAATTTGAAGCTGAGTCTTCTGATTCTGGAACCAGGGCTCTTTCCATTTCACTGTGCCACAGAGCTGGAAGGGTCACTAAAAATCAGGAAGTACAACCTCGCATTTTCCAGATGAGAAGTTCAGAGAAGATTGTTCTTATTGTTGTTAATACACCTTAAAGTTTGCAAAATATTTTACAAGTCTTATCTCATTTTATCCTCACAACAATCCAGAGAAGTAGATGCTATTACTCTCCTCATTTTACAGATGCAGAAACTGAGGCAGGAAAACATTAAGTGACTTGCCCAGAGTCACGGAGCCATTATCTGAGACTGGATTTGAACTCAGGTCTTCTTGGCTTCAGGTTACCTCTCTCTCTACTAGCGACACCTAGCTGTCAAATTATTTGCAATAATGTCAGAGATAAGAATTGATATAAAATCCTCAGGTTACAAATCCAGTAGGCTTTCTACCATGCTCTGCTCGCTCTAGCACATCCTGGAATGCATGTTAAATCTTTCCAAATCCTGGTGAAACCCCATTAAGTCCATGATTTTCTTGCTCCCTGAAAATAGTTGCTTTCAATCCCATGCTGAAGGACATAGAACTAAATGTCTATTGTCCACACACCATGTACTTAATACCCATCAGGGAATCCCCAAATGCTTGACAAGCCAGCATTACCCAATTTCATCCAACAAGAAAATTGAGGGAACAAGCTACTCAGCGTCTTGCCTTCCAGTACCTGCTATGCACAGTGACAGTGATGGAATTGAAGGTTCCCAGTGTCCATCAGCATCAAGAACTTTTTATTATTTTGTTGACTTTCTCCTTTCTCACAGTAAAACTTAGTATTGGTAAAAGTAGATCACTCTGGAGGAAGTAGAACAAGACCTAGACAGTATTCATTAGATCTATTAAATGATTTTATGATTGAAAATGACAAATGAGTATTATTTTACAGGACAAGAGAAAAGCAGTGACTCAATAAAGTGTTTATTGAACACCTCCTTTGTGTAGGGACTTGCCATACAATGTTAAGGAGAATAACATATGAATAAGGCACGGTCCCTGACCTTAGAGTGTTTATAGTTTATTTATAGAGGAAAGACTTGATTGGAGGGAATCCCCAAAATGACTGTGTCCTGGACCTTCTTCTATTTTTGTCTACCCTACCCTTTTCATCAGTGATCTTATCATGGGTTTTATTATCTTAATATAAATAATTTCCAGATACACCAAGATCAATAATGTACCAATGTCAATTTGCCTTATGCATATAGTCATAGATATAAACATTGATGTTGATATCAATATAGATGCAGCAGCTTAGAGACTCAGTGGATAGAGCACTGAGTCTGGAATCAGGAAGACCTAAGTTCAAATCCAGCCTCACTCATTAGCTGTGCTACCCTAGGAAGTCACTTAATTTCTGCTCGCCTTAATCTGCTAAAGAAGGAAATAGCAAACTACTTCAGTGTCTTTGTCAAGAAAATTCCATGAGGTTACGAGTCAGATATGACACAACTGAACTACAATGTAAATAAAGATATCCAGCCGTGGTACCTCCCCTAAGTTACAGTGATACATGACCATCTGCCCTTTGGGCATCTCCAACTCATGCCCTAAAGGCATCTCAAACTTGGTTTTTCTCAGACTTCATTATCATTCCTCTCAAACTCCCCCTTTCAAAATTCCCTCTTATTATTGAGGGCACTGTAATCCTCCCAGGCACCCAGGTGTGTGGCCTGTTATGATTCACATTCCCCTGACATATCTTCTCATTTCTACTTTCACATCTCTCGTATATGACCGCTTCTTTGCACAAGTAAATCCTCCGCCCTACTTCAGGGCCTCGTTGCTTCTCACCTGCACAAGGGCAATAATATTTGAACTGATCTCCTTTCCTTATACCTCTTATTCTAATACATCCTTCACTCAGCTGCAATGTGATTTTTTTTAAGAGCACAGTTGTGGTCATATCACCCCTTGTTCAATGAGCTCTAGAGCCTTCCAATTACCTCCAGGACAAAATATAAAGTTTTCTATTTAATATTTAGAACTTCATAACTTGGTCTTTTCCTATCTGTCCATTCTTTTTGCATTTTACTCTCCTCTATGCATTCTGTGCCCCAGCCTTGTTAACCTACTTGAAGTTCCTCACACATGACACTCTAGCTCCTATCTCCCTGCTTTTTCACTGGCTGTCCTCCATGCCCAAATGCTCTGGCCCCTCACTCCCTAGCTCTTAGTTTTCCTGACTCCCTTCAAACCCTACCTTCTGCAGAAGGATTTGCCCTGATTCTCCCCCAGCTGCTAGTAGCTTCTCATCTGCTCTCCCCTTCCTTTTACTCTGTAGATAGCTTGCAAGTACCTAGTAATTTATATATTGTCTCCTTTTTCAGACTGTAAGCTCTGTTAGGGCAGGGACTGATTTTTACCATTTCTTTTTTATCTCTAATGCTTAGCAAAGTGTCTGATTAGATAAATGCTTGTTGATTGACTGACAAGGAGGAAGCATGTTATTAAGTACTAAACTGTGTGGTGGATGTTAGCTCCACAGGATTTCAGAAAAGATCTTGGAGAGATCAGCATGGATGGAACAATAACAGCACTCATGTCTTTAGTGCTTTACTTTTTATAAAGCATTTTTTTTTTTAGCAACAACCCTCTGAATCTGACTGTGAAAATTTTATCATTTATCCCGCACTGAGACTTGTCAGAAGTTCAAGCTCACAGCAATCATGAAGCAGTTCAAGAGCAGAGAGATGTAGCAAGACCCCTAGATGGGCTTAGGACTGGGGTTCTCTTTTCATTTTTGTCCTTTCTTGGAGTGGAAACTTTCTGGTTGCTCCGCTAGACATGGGTAGCAAAGGGAGACTGCTGTGGGACAGAAAAGAGAATCTCTGGATGCTTGAGCACAGGTAAATTACATAGAGGCCCAGAGAAAGGAAGCAACTTGTCCAAAGTAGCACCTGCAGTCCCCCTGTCATCTACCGGTCTTTATAAAAGCTGCCTCGGAGTTGAGGTCTTCTATCAGTCAGCTTAAAACTATGTCATAACCTCCCCTCCCCACGAAATTCTTGTACTTAATGTTAAGACAATCAAAAAGCATAGCAATTAAATGACAAGTAAAGATCTACCACCACTCCTGGAACACTTGGGGTACACTCTCCCATAGGTCAGCACATCACCAAAGGAGAATATATATGCAGAGAATATGCTTGACCAGGGGATATACAAGGTGGTAACAACTGTAAAGAGTATGTGTGTGGCCAGGGCGGTCAACAAGTGCTTAATACTGCCATGTGTTAGGAACAGTAATAGGCATTGAGAATACAAAGACAAAATGCAATTACCCTTCTAACCAGGAAATTCATATTTCATGGGGGAGGGATGTATACAGATATAAGTATATACAAAATACATCAAAAGTAAAAATAATTATAAATGGTGGGGAGGGGAAGCACTTGTGTGAGCAGGACCAATTACATTTCTACCTTTACAGGGCTGCTGCCATCTTCCAGTGATGCCATCATGCTCCTCTGCTGGGTATTATATCTATGTTCTCTGCCAGACATTGTTATTTTTTTCTAGGGAGCCCTGATCATGTCATAGGGCCCAATTTTCTTTCTGGCACCATCTTTGGGTATCAGCTCTTTAGAACAATCCATTGGTTCAGCCCCCACCTATTAGGATTCAGTGACTAGAAAGACATCCCTTTTCCCAGCCAACAGCAAGCTGGCAGGTCTAAATCTATAAAGTTAAGTTGAAACTATAAGTTAAGCAGTCAAGATAATCCAACCAGAGTTCACTGGTGCTAAGATTAAGTCTATTCTTTTGATTGTCTAGGTCTGAGATTGATTTGAAGTCTGTAGTTCCAAAAACTATCTGACCTTAGGTCAGAAATTACTTGTAATTTACACTTACTTTTTGCAGGATACTGTGCTTCTAAACCTCAAACAGAAATCCCCACCCATCACCAAGAAAAAAAGCAAATCAAAATAAAATGCCAACACAAGAACTGAGTACTACTTGATGCTATGAAGCCTGCTTCACTCCCAAGATCCTCTCTTATTATCAGGCAAAAAAACCCCCAAAACTGGGAAGAACAAAGACTAATAAAATGTATATTTTTTTCTTCCTTGTTACAAAATAGGCCTCACCTGGTATGGAAGGTGAGAGGATAAGGAAAGATATATGCAGAAGTTAGTTAGTTAAAGACAAAAGGCACAAATGCAACTATTTTTTTAAAAAAGGCAAAGTCTGAGTGAAGAAGTCTCAGGTATTTTCCTTCACCTTCCTACTTTTAAAAATGTGTGTATGCCAGCAATAGAGTCCTTGACTTTTACCCTATATTCTATCAATTAAAAAAGCTCTCTCTCTTCATACCCTAATAGGTTTTGGAGCTAAGGCCAAGGAGACAGAAGACTTGAGACTTCAGAGATGCTATATGTAATAATGGCATCTCATAATTCTATATCAATTTGTGTCTTGCAAAGTACTTTACCCACAATAGCCATTTAAGGTAAGTGGGGCACATATTGTTATTCTTATTTTGCAGATAGAGAAATTTAGATTCAAAGAAAACGTGCTTCACAATCATGTAGTTAGTAAGTACCTTATTTACAGGGAACAAGGCTAAGGCTCAAGCCTAGGTCTTCTGACTACAAGTTTGATGCTTCTCCCTCTGCACATTTGAGCTCAAATTCTCAGGAAAGGTTTCACAGAGAAGGAGGGACCTGGGCTATACTTTGAAGGTTGGTTAGGACTTGGATAAGGATGGCATTTAATAGGAGAGGCAAAGAACATCAAAGGAAGGGAGGAAATGGAATGGTGTGAGTAAAGAGACAGGGATGGAAAAAATAAGGTGCAAGGTTGACAGTTAGTTAGTATCCAACACAAGGGAAGGAGAATTGGAGCAAGTGGGCTGACTTGAGCATGGCAGGTTGGATGATGTAAACTCCTGAACAAGGAGGAAGAGACTGTGAAAAGTTGCTGGAGGGGAGAATGAAACTTCAAATTTTCCAAAATCACATTCTTGTGAAAATACTCAGTTGTATCAATCAAATAGAATTACATGTCTAGTTATCTATTTTAAAACATGATTTTCAAGAAAGAAATGGGAAGTTTTAAAACACCAATGATAAAACAAACAAACGAATGAATGAATGAATGAATAGAAAACAACTGTTAGATAAAATCTTTGTGCTGTGAGGTGGTATTCAAAAGGAAAGAAACCCATCAACAGCATTCCTGAAATGTCAAGTCTTAGAACGGGACATTATGTTCTGCTTGGTGTTTTAGAATTGGTCACAGTGTGTTTTCAATATACATACCATATGGAGTCTCATTCTACACATCCTATCGCAACACTCACCACTAGACTACATGTAAGGAAATGGAGAATTACTCGTCTGTCCCACCTAACCCTGATGATGAAAGTTTTTATCACACATAGAACACTGAATGTCAGGACTTAAGGACACCTTTGCGGCTGCCCTTTGGAGATTCAATATGACAGCAGGAGTGCAAATTGGGAGATTAATGCAGAAGGGATGCCACATTTATCATATATTATATCTATTTGGGAGATCTATGAATATGCTTTCCTTATCTAGAGGTTCATACACAGACCACGTTAGTGCCCAAATTCCATTTAGTGTTCTACCTGCTGGAGAGTGGCCAGTCCAGTTTTTAGATCCATCCCACCCTCAAATTATCAAAACTTTGGTGCTCTTCACCTTTTGTTCCAAGATATTCTTTTCAAATAGCTAACCTTTCTCCACTTCACAGGTCATCTAGGAATGAATGGAGAATAAAGCAGGGAGGTCCTGAGAGAGCCCCAGAAGAAAAACAAAGCTAAGGACCATAGACAGCATTTAGTCCAGAGGTGTCAATGCAGTTGGCTGCATGATACTTGCAACATTCCCAATCGTGGTGCAAACCAGATTAAAATGGAATTGAGAAATAGTTAACAAAATAAATAAAAATACAATGAACCAGATAATCTTAACATGTAGATTTCTAAGGAAGTATGCATCATGCATACGTATGGTTTATGGATCCATACGTATGTTTAATGGTCACCATTTCTATGCCATTGATCTAGTCTACCACACTCATTTAGGTCAAAGAGGAAAAATGTCTTTTCTGTTGTCATTTTTGCTGTTGCTCAGTCGTTTTTCAGTTGTGTCCAACTCTTTGTGATTCCATTTGGGGTTTATTGATAAGAGATCAGAGTAGTTTGCCATTTACTTCTTGAGCTAATTTTACAAATGACAAGACTGAGGCAAACAAGGTTAAGTGACTTAACCAGTATCACACAGTTAGTAAGTGTTTGAGGTCATATTTGAACTCAGATCTTTCTGACTCCATGCCCAGCACTCTATCCACTGTGCCATCCAGCTGCCCAATGTTATCTAGGTGGTAAATAGCAGTACCAGGCTATTAAGCCTAGGTTCTAGGATTCCAAATCAGCACTCTGTCTACTACACCATGTAGCAAGTTCCACATAACTACTGAAAGAATAACATGAAGCCAGTGGGAAGCAGGTTGTTCTCCAGTGTCTTCTAAGTGCAGGCGAGAATAAATTACTAACACATAAGGTATGGTGTAGTGGATACTGGGCTGAACTTGGAAGCAAGAAGACTCGAGTTTGAATCCTGCCTCAAACAGTTACCAGATGTGTGATCATGGGGAAGTCACTTAATCTCTCAGTTACCCTTTTTCTCATTTGTAAAAATGGACAATAATAGTAATTATTATAATTACAATAATACAGCATCTACCTCCCAGGGTTATCGTGAACAGTCAACAAGATAATGTATGTAATCTGCTGTGGGCTATAGAAATTTGAGTTATTATTAGGTCATATTATTTCATGAGTCACTAATAAGAAATTCCCAGCTCTCTGCTTGTGAGACACTAGGAAATATTTCAAAAGGAGGCTGGGAAGTCTCTGCCTCTGGAAATGTTTAAGAAAAGTTCCAGGAGTAACTCTTTTGCAGTGGCTTCAATTGGATGCTATGTGGAATCCAAGGAAGGCTAATAATTCTCTTCTTACATTTGTTTTCCTTATTCTCAAATCTCTAACCTGTGTGTGCCTCAATATCCACAGACAATGGGACCTTAGTGTAACATCTGGGCTTCAGAGTTTATTTTTCAAGTTCCCATTTAGGATAACAGATTGAGTCCCCAGAGCACGGTCACCACTTTTTCCCTCAGGGTACTAGGGATAACCTTGAGGGGCTGAGAGTTTCTATAAAGCTATGTCAATCAGAAGCCCCCTCCATAAATCACCAGTTGATATTTCTCCTTTATCATTTAACCAGTTGATATCTCCATAATATCAATTAGCCAATTAACTTTTACAAAGGATATTTATAAGAACATATAGCAAGGACAAAAAGAGTACAAGAACATTCCCTCCCTTCTCCTCTTCTCCCCCAGCCCCACACATCCATGGAACCATGGCATGGTTGCCTGGGGTTTATTAGTAAAGATATCGGGGTAGTTTGCCATTTACTTCTCAAGCTAATTTTAAAGATGAGGAAACTGAGGTTATGTGACTTACTTCTTCACTAAACTGTTGCTGTAGTTACCATCAGAATACAATGGTAGCAGTCATGGACCTATCAAAGCTCACATGGCTATAACCTGGTCCTTTCTATCCCTGATATTCATTCAAATAAGAATAGGGAAGAATCACATCAGAGACAAGAAAAAGAGAAATGCCACGTGCTCATAGCTCTGTAGGGACTGTGTGTTGTAGCGACCACAGTTTCTTTTCTCCTCGCTTGAAAACCACTGGAGAAAATCCTTACATTTTTTTGAGTCTTTTGAATGCATACTTATTTCTGACTCAATAGCCAGACTTTTCAGAACATGAACAACTCAACAGGAAGCAGTCACGGAACATCTGCTCATCTCCATCAGGGTGGACAAGCACCTCTCTATTACACACTTCCAAGGTACCAAGTGGTATAGGTACATAGAATTCTGAGCCTGAAGTCAGGAAGAGCTGCATTCCAAACTGCCTTTGACATTTTCTAGCTGTGTGATCCTGGGAAAGTCATTTAACCTGTGTTTGCCTCAGTTTTCTCAACTGTAAAGTGTAGATAATAATAGCACCTACCTCAAAGGGTTTTTGTGAGGAGCCAATGAGATAAGATTTGTTAAAGATAAAGCTCTTAGTCCAGGCATGAAGACACTATATAAATGCTTATCTCTTCCCTCCTAGAAACAGTCTCACCAAGACTCCATGTGAATATGCAACAAGCAAAACATATTTTATGGGCTCCAAAGATTGGATTTTTATTGGCCAGTCACCCCATTAAACAATAACTATGGTTACAAAGCACTTTCTTCACAATCCTGTGAGATAGACATTACCATCTCCATTTGAAGCTGAAGAAAATGGAACCCAGAGGGGGACAGGGACTCACCCATGGTCACATGGTTAAGCAATTGTGAGAGCTGGGTTTCCAATCCCAGCCACCTACCCTTTGCCAAGAGCCAGTGTTCTTTCCATTATGTCAGGCTGATGTGGCATGCTGTCAAGGGTCCTCATTTTTTACCATGCTGTAAAAACTAATGAGCTATGTGCTCAGTAACAAATTTCTTTAGAAAAGAACAGGGCTGTTGACTAAAGCTGTACAATCAGCAAGTGAAGTGAACAGATTTCCAACTGAAATTCAGTGAATGTTACCAAGCACCTGCTGTAGACAGAGAGCCCCATGCTCTGCTGTAGAGAAAAAGAAAAGTTTAGATAACATATCTACTTTCAATTCTATAAAAATAAATGTATCCTGATAATCTGAGGGATGCAACAACTTTCCAGATTGTATCAATACATGAATGGCTTATGCACAGTTAGAAAAGGCAAAACAGTAATCACCAAGAGTCAAGCATAGATTTGTCACGAACATGTCAAACTAATTGTATTTCCTTTTTGGATAGGGTTATTCCTCTGATGGATGAGAGGAATTCTGTGGACCAAGTCCATGCAGACAGGATGAAGATAGGGTGGATTTGGAATTGGTGGAATCATTGTGTCAATATTGAATTAGAAAAAGGTTCTCTGGCAGTGATATGTTATATGTAGCTAGTTTGCATTGCCTCCAGAGAAAGTATTCTTATAAATTCGCAGTGGGAGCATTTATACCTTAGAAATCTGTAAATGCTTCATATTTGGACTTGGTCTATTTCCTTGTTGATTGGTTTTAAGAAAGCGATAGAGAAATGTTAATAAAGAAGATTAAATTTAAAAATGTGTCATATGTATATTTTTTAATGGAGAGCCAGTTGTTAAATATTGACCTCTGCATACCTCTGACAGGTAAAGGCTGGATATTATTTGTCAGGGGTAATTTGGAGAGGATTTCTGTTCAGATGTGGGATGGACTAGAATACCAGGTCTGGATCAGGAAGACTCATCTTCCAGAGTTCAAATCCAACCTCAGATATTTACTAGCTGTGTGACCCTGGGCAATTAGCTGAACTCTGTTTGCCTCAGATAACTTATTTGTAAAATGAGCTGCAGAAGGAAACACTCCCATTTCTTTGCCAAGAAAACCCCAATGGCGTCATGAAAAGTTGGACATGACTGAAATGACTGACCTGAAGTAACAGATTGTGTTTGTACCTCCTGAATGCTTTTATGAGGCATTCGGTATAACTGTCAACCTTAAATTGGTCTAGTGTTTCCTGCTAGACTATTGTTATTCAGAGTGGTCACTGTGCCTTATTTATTCCCATGCCTCTCTCTGCACTTAGTAAGGGTTTGGCAAGCATATTTGCCTAATAAAATTCGTTGAATTGAATTGCAATGAATTCATACAGCCTACATATATTCAAAGCAGTATACTAGGTGCTGAGGACACAAAGATATGAGGGAAACTTGTTCTTGCCCTCAAAGAGTATACAGTATATTGAGATACAATATTTGAAGAGATAAACACAATATAAATGTAAGACTCAAAAATGGTGTGAGCGAAGAAGAGTCTTCTCTCCATTCAATTCTGGTCTGATAGACCTGATTCATTTCTGTGAGTGGATGATTTTTAAAAAAAAGAAGGGTAGCAAGTCTTTCCTTCATTGTAGTTTATTATGCCCCCACCCTAGAGAAGGTTTTCAGGGACAATCTATAACAAAGGTTTGCAAACTTCCTTGGTTTAACATCCTCTTTTCAAAGAAAAATTACTCAGTGCCCCTCTGGAAATCTACCCTTTAATGTTTTTTTTTTAATTTGCATCATTTCTTATTTATTTTATTCTTAATTTATTTGTTTTCAACAATCACTTCCATAAGTTTATAATTTTCTCCCCCTCCTCTTCCCTCCTTCCCTGAGTTGGCGTGGAATCTTATATGGATTCTACACATACATTCTTATTAAACACATTTTCTCATTAGTCATGTTACACAGAAAAATTAAAACAAATGGAAAAACCATGAGAAAAACAAAGCAAAACATAACACAAGAGAAAATAGACTGTTTCATTCTGTGTTCCAATTCTACAGTTCTTTCTCTGCCTATGAATGGCACTTTGCCTAGAGGCCTTTGGGAATGTTTTAGGTTCTTGAATTGCTGTGAAGGGCTAAGTCTTTCAGAAACAGTCTTGGTACATTGTGGCTGTTACTGTATATAATGTTCTCCTGGTTTAAATTTGAATCAATTCAAAAAATATAATTTTTGAAAAATGATACATCTTAAATTTAATAATTTATTACAAATTTGTGGGGTTTTTCCTTCATTGAAATTTTTCAGTATTGCAATATTGTGTCATGTAACCATACAGTATTGTATGGCAAACAATATGACTCTCCATTAAAAAATATACATATGACACATTTTTAAATTTAATCTTCTTTATTAACATTTCTCTATCGCTTTCTTAAAACCAATCAACAAGGAAATAGACTAAGTCCAAATATGAAGCATTTACAGATTTCTAAGGTATAAATGCTCCCACTGCACATATTCCTGCTAAAACATGCTGGACTTCCCAACAATGTGGATATGCTCACCTACCAACATTTGCTTGTTAAGACCTATTGGCAGACTTGACCACTGATTGGTTATAACTTCCATTTTGTGTGTTTATTTGGAAAATAATGTAATCACTATGACTTTAACTCTGCTACACAACAGATGAAATATGTATGACTGGTTTTTCAAAATTTTCTTCTCTTCTCTTCTTTTCTTATGTTTCCACTGCCCCCTTATTTTTATTCAATGCCCCCCAGTCGCACCCAAGGCACTACTGCCCCTCCCCTGCATCATTCCAGTGCCCTCCAGGGGGCAGTATCACCTACTTTGGAAATCTATGAAAAATATAAAGCTTAGGGATAGCTCAATATAGGATGATCCAAAAGGAATGTATAAGGTACCTTCCAGAAAAGTATTCAAGAGTACACAACAGATCATGAATAGGATGACTGGTCATTTCTTCCATGACAGAATACATTTAAAACAAAAAGAGTTATAAGTACACATTGATGAAAAACTTGAAACAAGAACTATAACCCATCACTCCTATTTTCCATAGTAGCTGACACTTGAAACATGAGACACTGTGTAGTCCTTCTGAAAAGATAGCTTACTTTTTCATACTATCTGAGCAACTCATTTAAGATCCATATCTTCTGTAAAGTAATGCATGGCTCATCCTTCTCTTCAGAGAAATTCTCAAGATCACTTCCTGATGAGAAACCAGTATCTGGTCCTAGGAACTCATAAACTCTTGTAATAATGCAGTAGCCATGAAAACCAGAAATATCCGCTTCGGGATCACTGTTCAGTTGACCTATGCTCAAAGAAAGAAAGATGAAGCAGGACCACTCTCCACTCTGTTCCTATACTCTGTCAATCTGTTTGTCTCCCTCCCTCTTTCTTTCTCTCCATCTCTCCCTCCCTCCACCCCCTCTCTGTCTCTCAACTTGCAACTCAGTTGAAGTAAAGTGAACTGACAGGAAAGCCCTCCCACAATCCATCCCTCTGTCAGAAATGGAACTCTGGGTTGACCACTGAAGACTGGATAGGCTCACTGACAACGTAGTTCCACGGAACAAGTATTAGACATGGAGTTAGAAGTTCTGGCACTGCCATTTAACATAAGAAGCATGGTACAGTGGGGAAAGTCACTGGATTTGTAGTCAGAGAACCTGGGTTCTGAGCTTGCTTCTGTTACTTAATATCTCTTTGACCTTCAGCAAATCTCTTTCACTTCCTTGGGCCTCAATTTCCCCATCTGGAAAAAATGAAGAGATATCTAAGTTCCCTTCCAGCTTTAACAGAATAAAAATTTCCTTCAGGGTGAGTTGTAGTAGTAGAGAAAAAGTGAGGTGGGGGTATGGATTGAGGGGATGGGATGCAAGGGAAGAAGAGGGAAATAGGATCTTGCATGCCAAGCTTCCAAAATCATCCAGGACCTTCAGATTGAAGGTTTCAGGTAAATTCTGAACTGCTTCTGTCTTATGGCATCTCCCTGTCTCCCTCAAGGACGCAAGAGGAAAAGCCATAAGTGCTCTGGCCTAAGTGCCTGAGCTGCAATATAAGACCAACAGTTGTTTGGCTGCATTGGCTATCAATGGCTTTGCTATCAACTGAATGCTCCATTGAGTTGAGCAAAGAAGACTGAAGATACGTCCTTTAATCAGCAATAGTCCGAGAATGCTTGTCAAGTCAGTGAAGTGAAAGTCCCCTAATCCTTTCAATTAACATGTCATCGCATATATTGTTTTTATTTAGAATAATGCGAGGGCCAAGCCAGTGAATGGGGAGTTTTTCAGATCAGTCATTTGGAAAGATTCTTCCACCAGAGAATTTCTTTAGCAGAAAGAAATTGAAATTAAACTAAAATGACAATTAAGGATTGTATGTACTGACCCTAGAATCAGAGAGCTGGAAAGAATGTTAGTAGACAGAGCTGGAAAGGACCTTAGACTGAAAATGTCACCACTTGCAGGGGCCTCAGTAATTATGTAATCCAATCTTTTCCTTTTACATGTGAAGAAACAGAAGTCCACAAATGTGAAGGGATTTGATCAATGTTACACAATTACCAAGTTCATGGTCTAGATATGAGACCACATCCTCTAAGTCTTTTGAGCCAAAATGGAGTCAAAAGAATTAGATTTGACCTTAATTGAAAAAGACACCTAGAATATCAATGCTAACAAAGGAATTAAAAAATAGATGGCCAAAAGTGGAAAGAATTTTAGAACACAGAGTACCAAAGCTATAAGAGATTTGAGGACATAGAATGTTAGAGCGTAATCTTAAAAGTTACCTAGTCTAATATCTTCATTTTACAGGTGAGAAAATAGAGGTCTAGAAGGGCTAAGTAATTTGCCCAATGTCACACAGTAACAGATGGCAGAGAAGGGATAAATATTTTTCCACTCCCTTTTCTGGAAGACTTGTTTGCCAAGTCATACTCTAGAATGCAAAGGAGAAGAAACAGGGACTAGAAGGGACCTTAAAGGTCATATAATCTGGCCTCTTAATTTTATAGAGGAGAACAGAGACCCAAGGTCACTTAGGTCACATATAGCAGAGCTAGCATTTGAATCAAGGTCATAGGATCATAGTACCATAGATTTTAAAACAGTAGGGTAGCCGCGTGGTACAGTGGGTAAGCACTGGGCAGGAATCAGGAAGGTTTATCTTCATGAGTTCAAATCCAGCTCCAGACATTTACAAGCTATATAATCTTGGATAACTCATAGTACCTTAGATATGAACTGGTAAGGACCTCAGAAGTCTTCTAGTCTAACTTCTACATTTTACAGATAAGAACACTGAGTCCTATGGAGATAAAATGACTTGCCCAAGCTCAGACAGGTAGTCTGTGATGGAGCTGAGATTTGAATCCAGGTTCTCTGACTCTAAAATCTGGTATGGTACAACCATGTACCGTAAGCCTGACTATCCCAATGATCAGGCTCAGAGTGGTTGATGGATAGTCCCTAAAACTGAAGACAATTCCTCCTGGGCTTACTTTCCATAGTTGCTAATTCAGGATCATTTTCCTTTTGTGGATAAGATTTTTTTCTTCCATGTATTCCTCACCATCCTCTTGGGGAAGGGGTGGTCATTAGCCTGATAAATCTCAAAGATTTTTTGAAGGGGAAAAAAAGAACCAGACACTTAAATCATTGAGGTTATGGAGAGTGCTGGGGAGACAGTTCATTTTAACAATATTTACTTTACCTCCAGGCTAAAGGTAAAATGAATCCTATCTGCCACAGCATAATCTGAGCAAAGTCCATAATCAGATCCTATTGCCGGAAGGTAGGAGAACAAGGAAGCTGGCTGCAGTCTAGACTTCCAAGCCATGACATTCTAGCATACTTGTTAAGCACAAATACAGTGAAAAAGTTTCCAGAGCTTGAACTCTCTCTCCTGAACCTAGATAATATCAAGAGGAAACACTCATGCAGAGAAGAAAACGAGTGTTTATTAAGCACCTACCATGTTCCCTATGCTAAGTGATTTTCAAATATTATGTCATTTGACCCTAAAAACAATCCTGGAGGAAGGAACTATTATGATCCCCATTTTGCAGATGAGGAAAATAAGGCAGAGGTTAAGTGACTTGCCCAGGATCATATAACTAGGAAGCTATAGAGGCTGAATTTGAACCCAAATCTCTCCCACTCCAGGCCTAATGCTTTCTTCACTTTTATCCCTAGTTGTAGCTTGTATAGCTAGAACTGCACCAGGTAAGTGAATTGGAGAATGGGACTACTTTGACCTGTAATTTTTATATTTCACTAACTTCAATACTTAGAATTATAGGATTAAGAGCAGGGGTGGGGGTGGGGAAGGCCTTAGATTTCACCTAGCCTGATACTTTAATTTTATATTTTTCTTGTCTGACTCTCTATGATCCTATTTAGAGTTTTCTTGGCAAAGATACTGGAGTGGTTTACTATTTCCTTCACCAACTCATTTTACAGATGAGGAAATGGAGGCAAACAGAGTTAAGTGACTTGCTTAGCTAGTAATTATCTGAGGCCAGATTTGAACTCATGAAGATGAGGCTTCCTGAAGGAAACTGAGTTCCAAGGGAAAGTGACTTACCCAGGTCACATGACTAATAAATGCCAACACAAGCTTTAAACCTAGGTCTTCGCAAGAATCCGGCATCTCATTAGTTTGTGTGTTGCCCATCCACTTACGTAAATTACAATTGTGGGGGTCTTATTGTTTGCCCTTGGTTCTTGAAAAAGACCAATGACGTCAAGAATGTGATGTCTTGACTTGCAAGGGAATTGGATTTAAGTGAGGAGGGCTATGCAAAGTCATCAGCCTCACTCTCTCCTCCAGAGTCATCTGGATTCAGCAGCAAAACATAAATCATGATGACCTGACATGGCCCCAGATACAGTGGGAGACCTTGGCATTTTTGAGCTAAGATCTTTCCTAAGTCTCAGTTTGTCTAAGGCACCACCAATTCAATTGAGGCAAAAGACTTTTACCTACATCTTTTACCTACTCAAAAAAAAAAAAACAAAAAAACAACAGTCTGGGAGGGGAAGATCTTAAAAGCAATACAGAGCCACTGTGTTTAACAGAAGAGGGAAGTGCCATAGAGAGGCTTGTGTTTAAGAAAAATCATTTAACAGTTGTGTGGAAAATGGATTAGAGAGGAAAGATGCTTAAGGAAGAGAAATCAATTTGGAGGTTATTGTAGAAGTCCACAAAAAAAGTGATACAAATCAGAATGAGGGTGACGACTGTGTGAGTAGAGAGATGGGGATAGATAGGAGACATATTATGAAGGTATGTGTAACTGACAGCTTTATAAAACTACCATTATCACCACCATTACTACTAAAAGACTACACAAGCTACAAAATTATCCAAATCTTTTGACCCACTATTAGGCATGACAAAAAAGTAATAGAAAAAAGACAGCCATCTCTAAGCTATGCCATATCTGGGTGGGGTGAGGGAAAGTGATGAGTCAGTGAACTTCAGTGACTGGAAGAATTGTGGTGCCCTCAACAACAAGAATGAAGATTAGAATATGGCAGGGGAGAAATTGTAAGAAGACTTGAGGTTCAAAAAGAGGTTTGGATCCCATGGCAGAAGACTTGAGGTCAGATCATCCCTCTGTCATAACTAGTTATGCCATCTCGAGCTAGGCAGTGAAAGCTCTCTAGGTTACAGCTGTGAATTCTCCCTCGAAAAATAAGGTTGGATTAGAATGAAGTCAAAGCTCCTTTGTGCCTCTCAGTCCCATGAAGTAGGATTGGGGTCACTTCTGCACTAGTTACTACGCTAGGGCACTGATTCCAACTCCAAGCCATCCTCCATTCAGCCACCAAGATGATTTCCTCAAATGAAAGTCTGATCATGTCACATCACTCTGCTCCATAACCTCCAGTGGCTCTCTATTGACTCCAGGTTGAAATACAAAATCGTCCACTCAGCATATAAAGCTCTCTCCTGCCTTTCCTGTCTTCTTACACCTTATTCCCCAGCCTGTACTCTTTGATCCAGTGACACTGGTCTCCTGGATGTTCCATAAACAAGACACCTCTCAACTAAGAGCATTCTCTCTGGCTGTCCCCCATGCCTGGAATGCCTTTCCTCCTTATCACCTACTGGCTTCCTTTAAGTCCCTACTAAAATCCCATCTTCTACAGGAAGTCTCGCCCAACCATGCTCCCTTCTAGCTTTCTCCTGGTTAATTGCTTCATATTTATCCTGTGTACAGCTTGTGTGTACATATTTGTTGTCTCCCTCATTAGATTGTGAGTCCCTTGAGAGCAGGGGCTGTCTTTTGCCTCTTTTTGTATCCTTATCACTTAGCACGATGACTGGTACCTAGTAGGTGCTTAACTATTGATTCAGTCTTTGATTTCATTGGTGGACTTTCCCTTTCTATGGACAAAAAGCATAGCTCCTCAGTACCTATGGAGAAAGATCCATCAATTTTTAAGCACACACACAAAAATCATCATCTTCTGACCAACCTTCTGGCAGAGAGCCTCTCTGAGAATCATGGGATTTAGAGTTGGATGGGATGTTAATTGTTGTCCAAGATTAATCTGGAGCGTACAAATTATGTGACCTGCTCAAGATTATGCAGGTATTATGCTAGAACTCAGACTCTAAATCCAAGGTTCCTTCCACAATGTCACTCTCTGGACCAGTCTTGAGATGACAGGCACACAGTCCAGCATTGGCTTATCTTTGTCCAGCTTGAAAAAACCTGCTCAAGCTTCCCTTCCATTGGCTTAGATTTTAAGAGTGATAGGACATTGGAAGAGGACATCAAGAAAGACATTTTATTTTGACCTGTCACCATAGACCAAAGAAGGGATTCAGAGGGGCTATTTCTGTGTTTTACATAATTTGGATGATAAAGACTATATGATATAATGCATAGAATATTGACCCTGAATTTGAGAAGATTGTAGGTTCAAATCCCACCTTTGATGTGTATGACCCTAGACAAGTCTGGAATTCCTTGAGATTTATCTACTAAGTGATAGATGAAAGTATTGATGGAGGGAATTCCTACACCAAGAATTCCTCATGCTGACATGACCCTGAATTGTTCACACGTTCTTGTGCACTTGATTTGTAAAGACATAGTTTCTATGTGTCACAGGGTTTCTCTGCCTTCGTTCACCTCAATCAGAAATTCTAAATGACTTGTTTGACCTAGACTGTCTCCCCAGATTGGCTTCTGCCTCTCTGGCATTCAGTTTAACAATAGAGATTAAAATCCTCCTGAGGTGAAATCTCAGCTGAGAGGATAGTAGTAGAATGTAAGCCTTCAAAACTAATGCTATGGTGAATCTTCATTTTTTCCCCATATTTGTCATTATTTTATTTGTTTTCAGTGTTCTACAATCACTTCCATATATCTTAGATTTTTCCCCCTACCTCCCCACACCTTCCCTGAGACAGCATACAATTTTATATAGGTTTTACACATACATTCTTATTAAATACATTTTCACCTTAGTCATGTTGCATAGAAAAATTAAAATGAATGAAAGAAATCATAACACAAAACAAAACATAATATAAAAGAAAATGGTCTGCTTCATTCTGCAATCAAATTCCGTAACTCTTTCTCTGGATGTGGAAGGGATTTTGCCTCAAGAGACCATTGGGAATTTTTTAAGTCTTTGCATTGCAATGAAGTACTAAGTCTACCAGAAAAATTCCTCACACATTGTGGTTGTTGCTGTGTACAAAGTTCTCCTGGTTCTCCTCCTAACACTCAGCATCAGTTCATGCAACTCTTTCCAGGCCTCTCTGAAGTCTTCCTGTTCATCATTTCTTATAGCACAATAGTATTCCATTACATTCATATGCCAACATTTATTCAGCCATTCCCCAATTGATGAGCATCCCCTTGATTTCCAGTTTTTAGCCATCACAGAGAGCTGCTATAAATATTTTTGTACATGTAGGACCCTTTCTCATTTTTATGATCTCTTGGGGACACAGTCTTAGAAGTGGTATTTCTGGGTCAAAGGGTATACACATTTTTGTAGCTCTTTGGGAATAGTTCCAAATTACTCTCCAGAATGGTTGGATCAGTTCACAGCTCTACCAACAATGAATTAGTGTTCCAACTCTCCCACATCTTCTCTAACATTTATCATCTTGTTGTTTTGTCATGTTAGCCCACATGATAGGCATGATGTGGTATCTCAGAGTTGTTTTGATTTGCATCTCTCTAATCAATAGTAATTTAGAGCATTTTTTCGACTATAGATGGCTTTAATTTCTTCTTCTGCAAACGGCCTGTTCATATCCTTTGACCATGTATCCACTGGGGAATGACTTGTATTCTTGTACATTTGACTCAGTTCTCTATATATTTTAGGAATGAGGCCGTTATCACAGATACTAGTTGCAAAAATTCTTTCCCAATTTTCTGCTTCCCTCTTTATCTTAGTTGCATTGGGTTTGGTTGTGCAAAAACTTTTCAATTTAATGTAATCAAAATTATCCATTTTGCACCTTATAATGTTTTCTCTTATTTAGTTAAAAATTCTTCCCTTCTCCATAAATCTGATAAATACACTATTCCTTGCTCCACTAATTTGTTTATAGTATCAATCTTTCTACCTAGATCATGTACACCTGTGGACTTTATTTTTGTGTACAGTGTCAGGTATTGGTCTATGCCTAGGTTCCATATGGTGAATTTTCTTACAAAAGCAGCTTTGCTTAGGGAAGGTGTCCAGGGCTTGGCATCTCATCAGAAAAAAAAAATGAAGATGAAATCTTCATCCTATCACTTATTGGTTACTCAAGTTGGGGCAAGTCTTGGTTTCTTCATTTGTAAACTTGCAGTATTGATCCTTTTCTAGGTATCTCCCTTACTTAGGAGGAAAATGCTTTGCCAACCATAAGGTATTGTAGATATGGGAATGACAGGCATGATTCATTCCTGATTTTCAGTGCTTTGCCTCTATTTTTCTGTTTGGTTTAGCTGGTCCTTTCAGTGTCTGGTGTGGTTCATTTCTTTATTTATTTCCTGGGTAAAATTCAGCCTCTTCATTTAGAGATATAAAAGGTTTGGCAGGCTTAGGAAGAGCCATCTCACTCATGAGCACAATATGTTGATTTAAGTAGCATGAGTCAGTGATAATTGAGATTAAAATTTCCTCAAAATGCAAATGGACTTCAAAAATGAGAATAAGATTGGGAGAGCTCTGGGGATATTCTCAGGACAGGGAGCATTTGTAAATCCATAGGAGTTGCAGCAGCAGTCCCTTATACCTCAGGAGCACAGGGGCAAGGTTAATCTCTGGTCTATAGCCTGTTCACTTTACCCTGTGAGTGAGCCTGAGTAGTACTAATCATATGAGCAGGACCCATGACAAGCATCAGATAAAAGCCTTGTACTAAGAGGCAGAAGACCTGGGTTCTAATTCCTGATCTGTGAACCAAGGCCTTAACAAAGATGAGATAACTGGAACTTTTCCCCAGGGTACCAAAATCTCAAAGGCGCAGACAGCTTTTGCATTACTGCAGCAAATAAAAATCACTGAGGATAGCAGCTAGCAAGAATAATTAGCTAAAACATTAAGCTGTTAAATGCAGTTCTGCAGCATAGAGAATGGGGTGCTGGACTTAGAGTTAGGAAAACTTGATTTCATAATCCTGCTTTTGATATGAGCTCTGTGATGCTGTGCAAGTCTCTTAAATGCTTTCAGCCTCCATTTTCTCATCTGTAAAATGGATATAACAATATTCTCTATTCTATAGTATCATTGTGTAGATGAAATGAAACAATGTGTGTAAAGTGCATTGCAAACTTTGAAGAGCTATTATTAGGCTTCCCCACCCCCTATCCCTTTCTTCTGCATCGTAGGTGAGCATCCAAACTCCCCAAACCTCTTCCATAGCAGATATACCTTGTATCCAGGGGATTCTGATTTCTTCACATATTAGTTGAATTTATTTTTAAAAAGTAGTCTGAGATCATTACTATTAATATTGCTTTTCTTCTGAAGCTTTACATTTGGGAAGTTTTGCCCAACTATTGTTATTTTTCTAGCTTTACCATGTAACTTTGAGCCAATCACATTATCTCTCTGTCTCTCTCACTATCCTCACCTATGAAGGGGAAAGTTTGGACTAGGACTCAGGGGTGGGGAACCTGTGAGCTCACGGCCACACATGGCCCTCTAGGTCCTCCAGTGCAGCCCTTTGACGAAATCCAAACTTCACAGAACAAATCTTCTTAATAAAAGGATCACCTAGGTTATTTCAAAGGTTTCTCCATCTCTAGTATTTTATGTTCTAAGTTCTGGGACCCTTTCCAACTTTGCCATTCTATGTTCTAAAGATTAATTCTGTGTTCAGTAGACTCAGGTTTCTTTCAGCTCTTCCTTCCATTCTATCATCCTTCATGGTTCTAAGATGCTGAGTATATTCAGGCACAGGAGTCCAAACTGAATCAGCTCTAAGACTGATAAAGAGAAAAGCCAACCAAGCTAAATGGGAGAAAAGGGAGATAAAAGCCAGACCTGAGTAAAAGGCTGACACAGGAAAATGGCCAAGGCAAACAGCGACTTCAAGGGTGGGACATTTAAGAAAACAAACTGCCTTGTGGTTTCAACTGATACATAGGCTCTTCCTGAGGAGGTGAGCTGCTTCTTCCAGCACCAACCTAGGAAGAGAAGAGCCTGGAATCGGCAGAAGAAATGAACAGTCACTCAATTAGTTTTCTTGTGTTCTGGAGACCAAATAATAACAATAGCTAATATTTATATAGGGTTTTAAGGTTTGCAAAAACTGGATAATTTTGATTACATGAAATTAAGCTTTTGTGCTATAAGAACAACAAATAAATATGTGCACATGCACCACATACAGGATAAATACAAAATAATTAACTAGGAGAAAGCTAGAAGGGAGCATGGTTGGGCGAGGCTTCCTGTAGAAGATGGGACTTTAGCAGGGACTTAAAGGAAGCCAGTAAAGCCAATAAACTGTATAATTTTGATTACATGAAATTAAAAAGTTTTTGTACAAGCAAAACTAAAGCAGCAAACATTAGAAGGGAAACAGGAAACTGGGGAAAATCACAGCAAGTTTCTCTGATAAAGGTCTCATTTCTCAAATTAAAAATTGCCTAAATCACTAATAATTAGAGAAATGCAAATTAAAACAACTCTGGATATTACCTCACACTTAATCAGATTGGCTAAAATGGCAGAAAAAGGAAATGATACGTGCTGGAGAGGATGTAGAAAAATCGGGACACTGATGCACTGCTGGTGGAATTGTGAACTATTCCAACCATTCTGGAGAACAAGTTGGAACCATGCACAAAGTGCTATCAAACTGTGCATATCCTTTGATCCAGCAATACCACTGCTAGTTCTGTATCCCCAGAGGTCAAAGAAAAAGAACAAGGACTTATATTACAAAAACATTTATAGCAACTCTTTTTGTGGTGGCAAAAAATTGGAAACTGAATTGGAAATTGATAACCATCAATTGGGCAATGGCTGAACAAATTGTGCTATATGATTGTGATGGGATACTACTGTGCTATAAGAAATGACAAGTAGCATGGTTTCAGATAAACCTGGGAAGACTTACATGAACTGTTGCAAAGCAAAGTGAGCAAAACCAGGAGAATATTGTACACAGCAGCAGCAATATTATGAAGATGATTGATTGTGAAAAAACACTGGCTACTGTGATCAAGACAGCGATCCAAGACAATTCCAAAGGACTCATGATGAAAATTGCTATCTAGTTTCAGAGAGAGAAATGATGAATTCTGAGTACTGATTGAAGCATACTTCTTCTAAACTTCATTTTCCTTGGGTTTTTTTGGCCTGTGTTCTTTTCTAACATGGCTAATATGGAAATATTTTATATGACTTCATTTTATAATTGATATTGTATTATTTGCCTTCTCAAAAAATGGAAGGAGTGGGAGGGAAAACATTTAGAATTCAAAAGTTTTTTAAATGAACGTTAAAAACTTTTTTACACGCAATTGGGAAATATTTAACAAAATAAATAAAAACATATCTTTAAAAAACCTTTTCATGCTATGTGCCAGAGGAAATTATCGATTAGATAGGTATCTGCCCACATAGAGCTTATTGTTTAGTAGGGGGATATGCTGGAAGCACAGATAATTCTACCAGTAACTTTTGTGCAAAGGAGAAATGAGGAAGGGAGAAGTGAGATGGGGCAATGGAGCTGGGGAAGATCACATGTGGATTGACTTTAATGGAGAATGTAGATTTAGGACAACACAAAGTTTCTATGCTGCTGACAAGAGTGATAGGGATGGGGAAATGGATGAATTTGAAATTACCTAAATGATAGGTACAGATTCGAAAGAGGGAGGGAAGAAATTAGAATAATATATCTTGAACTCCAAGGGACCTTGGAAGTCAACCTGCCTCCCCATCCCCACCATTTTACAAAGTTGAAAACTTTGACACTCAAGCTCAAGTCTGGTAACTCTGAGTTTAGGACTCTTTCCCTTGTAAATAATGATAAAATGGAGAAGAAACAAAGGCAGGGAGGCATGTGTGAGAAGGGCAAGACCATCAAGAAGGAATGATGCCAATCCAGCTGGAGGATAAAGTGTGAGGGGACTAGTCTGAGATAAGGCCGGGGGTACTAGATTGTGAAGGGCATCTAGTTCTACCTTAAAGCTTGATCACACCAATGAATATTTACATAAGAATGATCAAAATGTAACTTGTCAATATAATGTCAAATGTAATTTGACTTAATTACCACCAAATGATTCCACACAAATCAACACCTCTGAATTTTTCCAAACCAGAAAGACAAGGTTTGCCTCACCTCCTGAAGTAATCATTGGCAGAAGGAAGTGGGGTGCCAGTCTGGAACTTACTGTTAAGTCTAATAGGGACTGTTCTTACACCGATGTGACCTAGTGTTAGGGAAGGAAAATAATTTATTTGCCTCCTCATAGGAAAGTGGGGGATGGTACATGCATTTTCCTGATGTAATCAAAACAATATCTGAAGTTAGGCACTTAATTATTATTCTCTTTCCTAGAAATTGGACGATAGCACATCCCATCATGCTAACCTTTTGTTGCAATAAAATGAAATCTGCAAGTGCTGTTTCTATTCATATTAGCGTAAAAAAGGCACTCTGGTTTTTAAATAGTCTCTTAGAACAATCTTAAGACTGTCAGGAGATGTGGAATCTTTTGTTCCCTTCCATTTAAAAAAAAATAAAGGTACTTTCTCGTATCTTTTTACCCACCTGCTACATCAACTATTATTGTGCTTTTAATCACACTTTAAAATTATAAAGGGGGTAGAGCCTAATGAGGCACATGGATGGAAAGGGAATGTAAGGATTCTGAGCAGGAGAGGAGAAATTTCTGATGATACTCAAGGAAAGCTTTCTACATCAGGGAAGGGAAGGCATAGAAAAAGGATAGATGAGAGTATGAGCATATAAAGGTCAAGGAGGAGTTGAAGGAGAGCAGGTCAGTTATAGTAGGGGACTCTGATGTGGAGTAGTGGGAAGAAAGGAAGAGGTAGGTCAGAATTCAATGACAGAGTGCCTTGGATGCTAGGCTGAGGATGCTGGACTTTATCCAGTAAGCAATGTATAAGGAAGAGGTTCCCAAGTAAAGGTGACATGATGAAAGCCATGGTTATTTTAAAAGGACAGAATCCTCAAGGAACTTGGAATCTCATGGAATAATAATAAAGCTCAGTTCTTCCAGGATCCAAGTTTTTATCAGCAGGGAGCACCAACAGAGACAGGACTTCTACATCCTAACAAAGGTTCTTTAGGAGTTGCTGGGTTCAAAAAATATGCCACCTCACAAACTACCTGGAGATGTCTCAGCAGACTTGACTAGGCTCATCTAGACACTTTGTCACTGAAACCATCCTTAAAACCTCTCCATGTTGGTGGTACCTGAGAGTCCTTGTACTCTACTGGCATCTATTAAGTGTCCACTTAGTGCTAGGCATTTCGCTTAGTGCTGTTAAGGATCCAGGGTCACCTCCACTCCATGAAGAGGGATTGAAGGAGAATGATAGCCAAATACAATAATTATTATTATCATCACCATCTCGAAACTGACTATTCTTAAATCTACCCATTTTACCCCAACCTCTGCTGACCTTCACCCTTGAACCTCCAACTTCCTTTCAGACATCTCGAATTGGATGTCCAGTAGACATCCTCAATTCAATATGTCCAAAATGGAAGTCACTGTCTTTATTCCTAAACCTTCCCTCTCCTACTTTTTCTATTACTGAGGCGGGTAACACCATCCTCCTGGTGCCTCTAGGACTTGAGACCTAGGATTCACATTGGACTCATCACTCTCTCATCCTGTCTCTATTTAAAGCTGTTACCAAGACCTGTTGATTTCAGCATTGCTATATCTTCCAAATAAGCCCCCTTTCACTCCTTTGACACTGTGATCACTCTAGTACAAGCCAACATCACCTCATACCTGGACTATGACAAAAGCCTGTTGGTGGGTCTGCCTGCCTCAAGTCTCTCCCCAGTCCAAACCATTCTCTATTCAATCACTAAAGTGATTTTCTTAAGATGCAGGTCTGATCCTGTCACCTACCAGCTTACTTCATAACCTCCTCCTCCACCATCACCACAACACACACACACACGCACACACGCACACACGCACACACACGCACGCACACTAAACTCCAGTGACTCCCTATTGTCTCCAGCATTAAATGAAAAATGCCATTTGGCATTCAAAGCCCTGCATAACTTTAGGCCTCTTCTACCTTTCCCCAAAATGTATGCTTCAATCCAGTGACACTAACCTCCTGGCTGTTCCCCAAACAAGACATACCACCTCTCTACTCTGGGCGTTTTCTTTAGCTATCCGTCATGCCTGAAATGCTTCGCCTTGTCTGTTCTGACTACTGACTTCCCTGAGTTAGAAACATCCTTGACACTAATAAGATATCAAGGAAAATTTATTGCAGGAGAGTTCAGAGGAATCAAGTGCCTTGGTTAAAGTGGGCTCAATCTTTCCCTTTTAGGAAGAAAGAGCACTGAGTTCAGAAGTGAGTTGAACTGTATACCATTAGTTCAAGACAGACTATTCCACCAGGAGATGATTGGTCTGTTCTCCATTAAGTCACCATCTTCTCTACATGTCTACTAAATACCTCTTTGATAAGTTCCCCCCCCAATATATGAATTGTGCCTAATTTTGCGCTATTTCTCCTCCCTGGGCAGAGAGGTTAATATGCAAGTCTCCTATTAAGCAAGCGTAAAGAAAAAAACTTTCTCTCGGTTTTCCCTTCATATTCCCCAACTGGTTCAGACTCGTTTTAGATTTGGTCCCTTTATCCAGAACTTTGTGGTTTTCTGAAGGCCATTAACTGTCTCTTGATTTGTTGGACCCACCTGCAGTCTGCTAGCTTTCTTATTTTCTGACTTATTCTCAATGACTTCAGCAACTAGTGACTCTGGAAACAACTCTTTGCTGCTGTCTCTCACACCTAGCTTCTTTTAAGTCCCAACTAAAATCCCACCTTCTATAGAAAGCCTTTTCCAGTCCCTCTTAATTCTAGTGCCTTCCCTCTGTTATTTCCTATTTACCCTCCTATAGCTTGCTTTGAATATTTTTTGCATGTTTTCTCCACCATTAGATTATAAGCTCCTTGAGGACATAGACTGTCTTTCATCTCCTAGCATTTAGTACAGTGCCTGGTACATAGTAGGTGCTTAATAAATTCTTGTTGACTGATATTTTTATAGTATTTCAGGTTTAAAACACTTTTGCCCCTACAAACACTTGAGGAGGTTTGTAATGAAAGGATCATGGTTTAAATTCTGACTCTGACTCTTCCTATCAATGTAACCTTGAATAAGCCATCTTACCTCTACGACTTAGAACTTAAAACAATTAATTTGGACTCATATCTAGCTCTCTGAACCTATGATTTTTAGCTCCCTTTTTAAAGTTGACAAAGCTGACTTGAGGAAAGGAAGTGTGTTAGTATGGGAGCATATAGGTTCCAAAAGTACAGTAGAAATTCTCTTAATTCTCATTTGACGGATGAAGAAACTGAAACCAAGAGAGGGAAGCACTTTGCCCAAGGTCACAAGTGGAATAAGTGGCAGAGGTCTTGGACTACATCTACAATGTTATTTGTGTGTCACTGAGTTACAGGATCTGAAGTTGCAGTGGCCTATGTTCCCTTCTCCCCTCTTTTTTTAAAACATTCTCAGGATCAGTGGCTTAAGAAAGGAGACTGCTGGTATGATAGAACACTGGATCCTGAATCAGAACACTTGCATTTAAATCTTTGACTCTGACCCTTGGGTAAATTTCTTCCCTTCTCTGAGCCCTGGTTTCCATTTCTGTAAACTGGGGAGACCTTGGAGTTAGTAAACAACCTGGGTTCAAATTTTTTTCTGGCACATATTGATTGTTGACTCCTAGGCAAACTATTAATCACTCAGGGCCCTAAGCAATACTCTAACACTAAAAAGTTACAGAACAGTTGCCATTTGCATTGGTGGAAAGATTTTCTTCACCAGGAGTTCTTTCCACTAATAAGATCACAGGTCCAGACCAAAAATAAGTAGGGAAAGTAAAACTTGTGTATTCCTTATCCAAAAAGCCATTTGTATAAGACTTTTCTTATTGGTGCAGAAGAATGCTCTGCTCTACATGAGGAGTATGAGAGGTGGAATGGAGATGGCAAGACAGCTCACTCTTCTTTAGTCCTCTTCCAGACTCTTCAAGTTTCAGGTCTTCTCTGAGCTCTGAGTTTCCTTAAGTTCTTCCGGTTTCTGGTTTCAAGAGGGAAGACAGAGGAACCAAATCCCACTTCAGGTTGCTAAAAGAAAAGCCACTGGGAAGATATAAGAAAAACCAACAGTCTCTATCTTGTCCCTGTCTCCAGCTTGTTACACTGGAGCCTTTGGGGAGTATCCCCTTTTGGAGAGATCTAGGATTCTCTTTCTTGCTTGCTTGAGTTGAGTTATCTTGATCTCTTTTGGACAGCTCCTTCACTCTGTATTATCTGTCAAATATTCTTCTATGTATATCTTCTCTGATTTCTGTTTTGTTACAATTTGGATAAACATTGGTTTTTGGATGGTGGGTTCTTTTTGTTTGTTTCTGTTTTGTTTTGCTATTTGCTATGTAGGCTTATTGTGGAACTGGAATTAGGTGGGAAGGGGGTCAAGTCTTGAAACTCGAACTTGGAATTTGTCTTTTGCTCTAAAATGACAAAGTGATCAGAAGTTAAATTGATCACATGCCTGGACTAATAATATTTAAGAGAGCAGATAAATGTAATTCTAGCCTTGTATTATACCTCCCCTATGAGGCAATTCCTACCCCAAATTCTTGCTCATCCTCCTGGCAGGAATTAAAGTCTTCCTTGAAGAAGGGTAAGGGGAAGAAGAGGGTAAAGATGCCCCTTCTGCCTCCCTTTACAAATAGGCTTGAATTGCTACACTTGTACTGCTTTGCTCAAATGATAATTGCAAAGAAGGTGACTTCTAATCTTTCAATCTTTATAGGAATCCAACCTATTTATGCACCCCTGGGCCTCTTTGGGTAGAATGTGAATTACAGGGAGGAAGGATTATGACTAGTGCTCACGAAAATGAAGTAAAACCACAAAATGGAAAGGTGTCCAGGTTGAATTCTGCTCACATTTTTAGGGTAATTATTAAGTTCATAAAAAGAACCCTTCTATTTCAGTTCTTATCAGTTGCAGGTCATCTGTAGCCTCCAGGAAGGTAATTTTCATATTTCAAGATGCCATCAGAAGCAAATTTACTGTTGATGAAGAGAATGAAGGTGAACTAATTCAAGGGGATAAGTGTAGCAGAAGTAATGGGGGGAGGACTCTCTGATCACTAATTTTATTTAATAATTTATCATCATCATTTTAACTAGTTTCTATGCAAAACCCATGAGGAGTGTCATTGTTATCCCATAGATTATAAAAACTAAGCATTTAGAAAGGTCAAGAAAATACAATCAGTCATGGAATTCAAAAACAATAGATATTGAATCAGTCATAGATTTTAAAAAAAGTCCTAGGACCTTAGAATCCTCGAATTTAAGAGTCTTTGAATTCTAGAGAATTAACAGATTGAAGATAGGATGTTTGGTTCATAGACTCCTAGAGCTAAAAGTCACCTTAGAGATGGCTTAGAGAACCTCCTACATAAAACAGATTCCCAAGAGGTGGTCCATCACCAAGTGTCTACTAGAAAACATTCAGTGACAAAAAACTCATACTTTCCCAGGGCATCCCATTTCATTGCTGAACAGCTCTACTGGCCAGGGAGTTCCTCCTGAATCAGTCTGTCTCCTTATAACTCATCAGAACTAACTCCCCCCTTCCTCCTTTCTGGAACCAAATAGCACAACCTGAGTCCCTCCTCCACAGAGTCTTTCAAATCTTTGAGATAGCTGTGAAGTTTCCTGTAAATCATCTCTTTAACTGACTAAACATTCTCTATTCTTTTGACCAATATTAGCAAAGAATGGTCTTTGGTCTCCTCATTTCCTGATTTCTCTAACTTGTCATTCTGCATCCTAAAAAGTAGCACCAAACATTGAATCCAAGAGTCTAAATGGGGACTGAGCAGAACTGAGGACGTTAGCTTGCTTTACATAATAGAGCCTCTCAATGCAGCCTAAGTTTACAAGTTTTTATTTTTTCCAGATCTTTGTAACCCTGACTTAAGGCACATAGCCTTTGCTACAAGTTAGTAGCAAAGTTGTAGATAAGAATTTAAGCCCTATGTATCCCATATAACTACTGAGATATCTTTCCTCCCTACTTCCTCAAATCCCAACTTCTATATTGGTGATAGTAAGTCTTGAAGGAGCACCACTTGAAAATAATAAGCCATCCATTATTTATCATTATCATCATCATCATCATCCTCACTGAGGCAAGTGCCATTATTATTCCCATTTTACAGATAAGGAAACTGAGGCTGAGAGATTAAATGACTTGCTTAAGACCACACAGCTAGTAAGTATCTAAAACAGGATTAAAACTCAGGTCTTCCTGACTCCAAGTACAATACTCTATTTCACTTGGACCTTGCTACCTCACATTGATGTCTGCCACCGCTTGAAAATATACTAAAGATTTCATTCTCCTGAAGGAAAGAATCATTATGAAACTCCTTAATGATTGCTGGGTAGCTACTCCAAATGACTCTGAAACACAAACTTAAGGTAGTATAACTCCTGTAACTCCACTGCTCCAAGAAGAAAAGAAGGGCATCCTTGTGAGTGGGGGAATTGATCAATAGACAATTTCCCTGAAAAGCACTCTGCTGGAGTTGACATGAGCACTTTGTCTCATCTGCATTATTAAAATTTCCTTTAAGGATAAAATGAAGAAGCATATTGCATGTTCAGCCTGTCTGTCTTTTCCAAATGCCATCCAAGCCAGTTATTCTGGGGCCATTACTGTCTGAGGTTGTGTCTACACAAAAGCAGTATCAGCAAGGGAGTCATTCATTTTATAGAGGCAGCATGACTGAGTGGATGGAGTGCTGAATTGGGACCCAGGAGATATGGTTCAGTTCAATCCAAGTCAACAAGCAGCAGTTAGTTTCCTACCATGTGCCAGTCACTGGGCTAAATGCTGAGTATACAAAGGTAAAAAGCCCATGCCCTCAAGGAGCTCCCACTCAATTGAAGGGAATGACATATATTTAAAGAAATAAAGTAAATGCTAAGTGTTGCATGAAGCTACTTAGTAACTGTATGGCCTTGGTCAATTTATTTCCCTTCTCTGAACCTCTGTTTCCACATTTGCAAAACTGACATAATACCTTTTGTTTACTCCAGAGGGATGCTGTGAAGAATGCATTTTGTAAACCTTAAAACACTAAAGAAACAGGAGCTATTAATTATCTATAGTGATATCACATTGAGTATATGGCAACCAATTTATTGACCAGTAGATAGACAACCAGACATAAGTCAAGGGAGATTGAAGTATCAGGTAGTGACAAGAACAGTTATTGTAGGTATAGCACTTTAAAGTTATAAAGCACTTTACATAAACCTTTCCATTTGATTCTCACAACTTTTTAAGCAGGCATCATCTCCATTTTACAAATGAGGAAACTGAGGCCCAGAGAGGAGTAGTGACCTATCCAAGTCTTGAATGCCAAAATAAGGGGTTCAGGATGGGTTTTCTACATAATAGGGAAGCATTAAAGTCTCACTAGTAAAGTCAGTAGTATGACAAAATCATTCCACAGTACTGTATGGGGTACAGTGACCCTTACTCAAATCAAACTCAGAGACTTCTCAAGGTAGTAGGCAAAAAGGAATTTATTACAATCCATGAGAAGGGGCACTTCCCAGGAGACCATGGGTGGTGTCAGCAAGGGAATGCACCTGAGTGGAGTGGAGTACAACATTATATAGTCCCTAACATGGAAGCCCACTCGCCTCTCTCTGGGAATCCAGGCATACAGTCTAAGCCCGGGAATCTACCCCAGAAACAAAGAATACAAAGAACATGGCGAGGAGGATCGTTGCTCACCAATGAGGGCTTTTGTTGCCAGTTATGGAACTTAAGGGAAATGTGCTGATGTGGTATAAGGGGATGGTGAAGGGGAAGTAAAGGAGGAGGGGTACACCAGGTTGTGTGACTGGAACTTTGGTGGCTTCTCCATCCAAGAGCATTTTATTTCCCTAAGGCAGATACTTAGTTATTTTAGCTTTGTCAAGAAAGGTGGGGGTTTTGGGAAATTCATGCCTGAGGGGTCTTCACTTAATCTGATTTCACTCATTACTAAGGAAACCCAGGGAAGCAGGACTCTTCTATATTATATCACATAATGGCTTTTTTTTCTATAGCACATGAAAGTATGCCACTTTTTTTCATAAAAATCCCTAACTTAATAGTATTTTCTAGACCATTTTATAGTGCCAATGAGGATTGACAATTGCAGCCAAAGGGGGACTTTAGCAACCTCTCTCAGGGATGCCAAGTCTGCCTCCTCTCCCTTCCCCATCATTACCTTATCCCATTTGACGACTTCAGAAAAGACTTACAAGCAGCACCCTCCTTGAACAAAGAGTAGAAAGTGGGAGATTTATTTGAAAACAGTATCCTACTAAGATTCCAGTGATAATAGAAAGACATAAGGGCAAGAAACAACTTCCTATACTGGATAAAAACCAAATTCCTCATGCTAGATCATGTCAATATGGGTAAGTGAATCAAAATAATCAGAAGGTGTCCATTATTGACTGCTAGTCAGTATTTCTCTGTATTGGTGAGTAGACAGAATATGGTGAATGTTTCATCCCCTATTTCCAAAGTGGATGAAACTGATAAAAAGAAGATAGATTTCTCTTAGGAGACATTTAGTAAGAAATCTTCAGAGTAAGACTAGTTCTGGGTTTCTATTTTAGAATTTTTTAAGTCCCCATCCAGGAAAAAAATGAGATGCTACCAATTGAGGTTGATCAGTTCATCTAATCATGGTTCACCAAAATAGTAATGTTACCAATTAAGGCTTTTTATTAAGTTGCTTTTTGTGTTACATGTAAGTAATCTCAGTTCCAAAAGCATCTTCAATACAACTTTGAGAACGCATCTAGCTCATCTAACATCTGTTGGTTTTAAGTTGTAGATTTATAAAGATACTTTGTATTCTAAATTGCCAATAAAATAGACATTTGGGAAAAATAAAAGTAACTAGATGGCAGGATAAGAACTTGAATCCAAATCTTCTGACTCAAGAGTCTAAGAGTTTATTTAGCTTTGCTGCCTCTCACAGGTCTCGTATATTTTTGTCTAATGCCCTTTCCATTATACCTCAATACAGAACTGAATCATAGAAATATAGAACCCCAAGGGACCTCAACCCATATTTGAACTGGAATGTTTTCTACTTTAACCCAGACTATTTGCAGACTTTCAGCAAGTGGTAGCTTACAACCTCAAAGGCAGACTACTTCATTGTTGGACAGCTCTGAACATTAAATTCTTCCTTATCTTGCATGAAATCCAGTCTCTCCCTCCACTATTGTTCCTAGTTCTGCCCCCTGGAGCAAAGCAAAAAAGGCTAATCCCTTTACCACAGGATGTCTCCAGCTCATCCAAGGCATAAAGATTGTTATCACCCTTCCTCCCCTTAGGCCTTCTTTTAAAATCACAGGATATGGAAGTGGAAAGAATTTTTGGAGTTCTTTCCTAGTCTAAACAGCCCCTTTACTTTATCCTAATAGTTCTTTCTGACAATTTATAAAAATGCTAAGTAATTGATCCAACAGAGAGTGATAGAAGCAGTACTAGTGTGGACATTGGGAATCCTGGTTGACTATCTTAGTTCAACTAATACCTCACTGTAGAACCTTGGACAGATCCTTTCTCTAGGATAAGCTCTTCTCATTCATAAAATGAAGCACATGGACAAGATGTTCTATGTTCTTTTCTTTTTGAACCAGATGTTCTGTGTTTTTAGTTCAAAGTTCCTTTCTTCAAGGTTCAACATTCTATTTAATTTGTTCTAAACATATACCCTCTAAATCTGATGTTCTCTGTTGGCACATTGGGTAAGAGTGTGGACTTGGAGTCAGGAAACCCTGAGTTTAAATTCAGCTTGATACGCTTTACTAGCTGTGGAACTCTGGACAAGTAACTAAATTTCTTCCAGCTACAGTTTCTATATCTGTAAAAAAGAGGATAATAAAGTATGTTATGAGGCTCAAATGAGATAATACACGTGTGCATGTATATATGTATGTATATGTGTGTTTGTACATAAACACATATATACACATTCTCTTATCTGATATATATATGTATATATATAAAACAAAATAAAAATACATACACACATATATAGACATATACATGTATAAAACAAAACTTTGAAAACCATGAAATACTATATAAATGCTGACTTTTAAGAAGATGATGATGACGACGTGCTTCTAGCTCTAATATTTAATTTTCTATGGTCTCTTCTAGCTCTGACATTCTGAGATTTAGTGCTTACAATTTCACTCAGAATCCCTAAGTTTAGACATTGTTTTCTTTTGGTTTTTATATCCCTATCATTTAGCATCATGACTTGCATAGAGGAGGTGCTTATTATATCTTTGCTGAATTGAACTGAATGAGAGTCATCATCTGAATAATCACATAAAAGAATTGATCAATCCTGGCTATTAGGGGGTGGGGTTTGCCACTGAAGCATCTAACTTTGGAGTTCATTTGAGTTGACTTGACAAGACAGTTATGCAGCTTCCCAGTTTCTTGCTCCTCTGTAGATCTGACGTGCCCGTCTCTGGGCCACAGGAGGAGAGAAAGAGGTGAAAAGTACCACATTGATTGGATAGGGTCAACCAAAACATCGTTATATGCCTGATACCTGGCATAGGAGATATTGTTAGCCATGCCACTTTCAATCTACGTGGTGACATAGTCTCTAATTAAGAATTAAATCTAAGAACAGAGAATTAGCCTGTAAGAACAATTACCAAGAACCCTGGACATGGGGTTGGATGAGCCAGACTTGAAGTCCAGCTCTGCCATTTCTTACTTAAATCTCTGTACAATTTTGTATAAATCACGCCATCTTTTGGGGGCCTCCCTTTCCTTATCTGTAAAATGAGGGGGTTGGATAAGATGACAAGGCTCTTATGTGGGAGGTAGGGCTGTCTTTGCAGATTTAAATGGTTGCTACGTGGAAGAGCTCCTTGGCCCCACTGGGCCAAAACTAGTTACAATGGCAATGGGGAGGGTTTTATACAGAGGAAGATTTAGGTTCAATGTGATAGGAGGAGAAGAAATAATAAATTTCCTGGCAGTTGTTAGAGGCAGAGAAGAAGCATGGGCTGCCTAGAGAGGTGGTGTGTTCCCTATTAATGGGGGTCTTCTAATAGAGAGGGTCCCTTGAGTTAGTCCAGAGTCCTCACTGAGGCAAACAGGGTTAAGTGACTTACCCAAGGTCACATGGCTAGTGAGTATCTGAGGTCAGATCTGAACCCAGGAAGATGAATCTTCCTAATTTCAAGCCTGGCACTCCATCTACTGTGCCACTTAGCTGTCCACCAAGGCATTTTTTTGGTGGTGTAAGGGGACCCAATCTGTGATTTCATCTGTGGGTGATGGACATTTTCACCTAATGCAGAATAACAACAGTCCTCACTATACTCTAATGCCTAAATCAAGTCTACAGGTAGTTCCACATTTCTGAGATCTCATAGACCCTAGAAGTGGTCAGTCTTTTGCCTACACTGTCCCCATGAAGACCACTTGAAAATAAATTTCTACTTTGCTTCAAGAGCAGCAGCTTCAGAGGCTTTGTTTCTTCAGCTGTAAAATGGGGATAATGTTTGCTCAACCTACTTCATAAGGCTGTTGAGAGGAAAGCAACATTCTATAAGCCTTAAAGAACTACAGAGAAGAAAGTTCTGGTCCTCACCACTGCCTCATCCTGGCCAGTGGCAGCAAGGAGGAGTGAGCTGCTTTGGGAAGCTTTCCTGATAAAGAGAGAACTGGGAAGACAAAGGTTGTCACAGAGCAATATATTACAGCGGATAAGATGCTAGACTCCTAATCTGAGTTCAAATCTCACCTGAGGCACTTACTGGTTGTATGATGCTAAGAAAATCATTTAAACTCTCTGTAACTCTTTTTCTTTATCTGTAAAATGAGGAGGTGGATTTAATGGCCTCTAAATTCTCTTCTAGCTCCTATTCTATTGTTCTACATCAAAACATTAAGGAATCAGAAGGTCTGCGTATTAGGATCAGATCTATCCCTCCAATTCACTGTGTGACCTGGAGTTAGTCATTTCCCTTCTATAGATCTTCACTTTCAGGGGGCTTGGGATATCAAGGCTACTTTCACAATAACACAAAAATGTTTTAATTCTTAACATGGTAAATATCTGTAGATATAATCTACATAGATTTGTGTAATGGGGTCCTGAAACCAAAATGTTTGAGAACTAGTAGATCTAAGGATCTTAGAGAACCCTTCTGGCTCTGAGATTCTTAGCTACCAAGGGTAACAGTGTGGAAAGAGGATTAGATGTCAGAAGACTTTGTTTCCTGTGCCAGCTCCAAGGTTTGAGTGACTTTGAGCAAGTCCAAGGGATCTCACTAAGCCTTATGTTCCTTCCCTGTCAAAGGGGCGCAATAATAACACTTATCCTATATATCTCATAGCGTTGTTGTTCAGAACAAATGAAAGAAGACATGGGAAAGTACAAAATAAGTATTTGTTATTCTGTCAGTGCACTCGTGTCCAACTCTTTGTGACCCCATTTGGGGTTTTCTTGGTAAGTATACTAGAGTACTTTGCCATTTCCTTCTCTGGGTCATTTTACAGATGAGGAAACTGAGGCAAACAGGGTTAAGTGACTTACCCAAGGTCACATGGCTAGTGAGTATCTGAGGTCAGATCTGAACCCAGGAAGATGAATCTTCCTAATTTCAAGCCTGGCACTCCATCTACTGTGCCACTTAGCTGTCCACCAAGGCATTTTTTTGGTGGTGTAAGGGGACCCAATCTGTGATTTCATCTGTGGGTGATGGACATTTTCACCTAATGCAGAATAACAACTTTCTCCTCTGGGGCACTAAGTGGGGAAGAAACTTGCTGAGGTTACACAGCCAGTATTTAGCAGAGGCAGATTCTCTAATGCTCTACACCACATTTTCCTGTGAGATAGGTAGTATCGCCATTTTACAGATGAGTAGAGTGAGACCTACAGTGCCCAAAGACAGGTGGTAAGCATTGGAGCTGACACCCAAACACAGTCACCTGACTCCTAGTCCTCTGTGCCTACATACAAGCCTCCATTTTTCTTCTTGCTGTTCATCAGGGGAGACATTTCAACTCCAAACTGCAGGCATTTTCACTGGTTGCCCTCCATGACTGGAATTCTTTCCCTCCTGATCTCTACTTCCAGGCCTCCGTGGCTTCCTTCAGGTCCCAGCTAAAATCTCACCTTCTACAAGAAACCTTTCCTAATTCCTTTAATGCCAGTGCCTTCCCTCTGTGAGTTATCTCTAAATTTATCCTGCCTGGAGCCTATTTGTATGGAGCTGTTTTCACACTGTCTCCTTAATTAATCTTTTAACTCCTCGAGAACAAAGATTGTCTTTTGCTTTTTTTTTTTGGTATCTCCAGCATTTATCTCAGTGCTGGGCAAATAGTAGGCATTTAATAAATGCTTTTTGACTGGCAATCAAAAAGTCCTTTAGATCCAAAGCAATTATACAGTACAGTCACGTTATTAAAGAGTAAACATGTAACCATTTAATTTAAATTTAATTGTTCTGCCCATGTAATGTTTTTAATGATTGTACTACATGGAAAAACTTGTCAAAAGCGCACACACACACACACACACTCACACACACACACACACAATTTTTTGCCATACCTTAAGTAGATTTTAAAAATGAAGTTGGCTCCTTCCTTAAGGGTAAAGTCAATATTGCTCATAATAAATGAAGGTAAAGTCCACATTTAAGAATTGGATACCTCATTACCTAAACCATAGTGAATATAATCAGATTTGGCAGGCATTGAGTGCAGAGGACTTACATTTCAGGAGGTTGCTCTCCAAGAAAGTGGGGCCTGTATCTTTATTGCAGATCTAATATGGGATTGTTTTTCCAATAAGAACACAGACATAGACCAACCCTGAAAAATACATCCCAGAACGGTCATTGCTAATATGTGGGGGATGGAGGTGGGGGGAAGACTTTGATTGTATAACAGCTGGACCCATGAAGTCTCTGACAGTTCTAGCTGGAGCCCTCAGTAACTTTTCTTGGGTTTGAACAATCGGTTATGCGAATCACTACCTGAATCTACATTTAGCACAAGCATCTCCATTACCAGACCATATTAACAATCATTTATTGTTCAGTTGTTTCAATCACGTCCACCTCCTTGTGACCTCATTTGGGGTTTTCTTGGCAAAGATTCTGCAGTGTTTTACCATTTCCTTCTTCAGCTCATTTTACAGATGGGGAAACTGAAGTAAATAGGATTAAGTGACTTGCCCATGGCCACACAGCTACTGTCTGAGATCGCATTTGAACTCAGGGCTTCCTGACTTACCTAGGTGCCCTAAGAGTCATAAATTCAGTGGTAAAAGCATTTAATTTAGCCATAAAAACAGGGTACACAAAACAAACCAAATTAAGTAATAGAAAATCTTCCACTTACCCCAAACACAAATGGAGGTGACCCTTGTAACCTCTAGAGTTGGAGGAATGGAATATAAATCTTAGGGGAGAGGGATACTCATCAGGAGGTAGGCAAACCATCCATCAACACATGGAGGGATGGGAGTAGGAAATCACCAATCATTCCTTGTCAATGGTCAGTATGGTGATCACCTAACATTTCAGGGCAGCCTAGATGATACAGTCTCAGCTAGATTCCAGGGTCATTAGAATTCCACCAGTACTCCTGACTTTGCCGATGCCATGGCAGTATCTTTCAAACTACTCTTGCCTCTCCACATAATAACTCCTGGGAAATTTCCCAGAACTTCCCAGGTGATAAATTTATTACCAAGGAGACCACATGCTGTAATGGAGAGAGCTCTGACGAAGTCAAGACCTGCATTCCAGTCCTGCCTCAGACCCTTAACTGTTCTGTTACCTTGGAGAAGTCACTTAATCCTGGGCAATTAACCTTTCATCTGCCAAATGGGATAGGAAGGAGACTCAACAGCCCCCTGAAATATATTTCAGCTCTAAATACAGGATCCCATAATTTTTTTCTCTACTGCTCTCCATTTATTATTTCTTTTTCTTTTCCCTGGGGTTTCGCCCATTAGCAGTATGGTTTCTTATCTTTATTTCCTCAAGTTTGAATCACTTGTGTAATCACTACATCCACCCTGTATCCTAATGAAACCTGTGTCCAAAGAATTACAAGCTCCCTTCTTATAACAATGGACGCTTCATGTGTTTTGTCAGAGCAGGGCAATATTTACTTTTCTGACTGTCCTAAGTTCTTCACTAAGAACAGGATGGGGACCCAACCTTCTGGAATTGGCACAGCTCTGGTCATTCACTCAAAGTGAAAAACTAAAAGAACAAAGAGCTTTGAATGCAGGGTGTTAGGACTAGAAGGGAACTTAAAGCACTGAATAGCAGAGATATCTAAGACTTAGGGTATTATCTGATCTGATCCTTTCATTCAAAAGAGGAGAAAATAAAGTCCCAGAAAAGGGAAGGGATGGCCCCAAGTCATGCAGTGGCAGCCTGGAGATAAGAACCCAAGTCTTCTTCAGCCCAGGTAGTGTAACATTGGCTGGAGGTCTAATCCCTTCTGTTGACAGGAAAAGGAAAGATTTCCCCAGCAGGGGGAAGGGCACATATGAAAGCCCAGGGATGGGATTAACTCATTTAGTGAGACAGGTTAAGGGGAAAATTAATCTTTTGGAGCCAAAATCTAAGGAGTCTTTCTTTTCTCTTCACAGAATCTTTACTAGTCTTCCTGGCCCTTTCCCTGGAGTTTTGAAAATAAACGTCATCTCTTTGCTAGTCACTCTCCCTGAATATTGAAGTCTCCCCCTTTCTTCACTGCCCAGTTTAGAAATCCTTTCTTCCCTGAAGCCTTCCCTAAACCACTCTATTCGCCATCAGGTGAAAATAATCTTGTGTTGTTGTTAAGTCATATTTCAGTCATGTCTGACTCTCTGTGACCACATTTGGAGTTTTCTTGGTAAAGGTACAGGAGATGTGTTGCCATTTTCTTCTCCAGCTCATTTTACAGATGAGAAAACTGAGGTAAACAGGGTTAAGTGAATTGCCCAGGGTCACACAGCCAGTAAGTATCTGAGGCTAGATTTGAAATCAGATCTTCCTAACTCCAGGCCCGGCACTTGACTGTGCCAGCTAGCTGCCCCTGAAAATAATCTACCACTTCTCAAATCCTCATAGCATTTTGTCTTGTTGTCACCCTTGCTCTTACCACAGGTGGCACAGTATATAGAACATTATACTTGGAATTAGGAAGACCTGAATTAAAACAATGACCCAGACATTTACTAGCTGTGTGACCCTGGGCAACTCACTTAACTTGCTTGTCTCAGTTTCTTCATCTGTAAAACAGAGATGGTAACAACACCTACCTGTCAGGATGTGAGGATCAGATGAGATAGCATGTGCAGTATTTTGTAAACCTTAGAGTGCTCTATAAATGCTAGGCATAATTCTCCTAATGCAGTGGAAAGAACATTGAAGTGAGAAGGCCTGATTTGGAATCTGACCTATAACTTACTGCTTTTGTGATCATGGACAAATCCCTTCCCCTAGCTGGGTCTCCATTTCTTCATCTGCAAAATGAAGGGGCTAAAATTCTTCTTATCTCAATAGCAAACCTGATCTGTAAACACTTGATTGTAGGTCACTTACAAGGCCATCTCCAGATGCCCAGGTATGTTACAGTAGAAAGAACCCTAGTTCCAGAACTACAAGGCTTTGATCTGAATCTCCTCTATGACATTTGCTTTCTTCACTGGTAAAATAATGAAGTTGTGCTAGATGGGCTTTGAAGACCCTCCTGGTCCTTTTGTGTCATCATTCTCCTAAAAACCTAATTTCCAGGCCCACAATGCTGAAGAAAATTCTGCTTTTCTAGTCGGAAGAGCAGATTTGAGTCCTTTCCAACTTGGAGCTGGTAGAGAAGAATTACTAAGGAATTCCCAAAATATTGACCTTTGGACACGGCTTTCCTCTCTGTAGCTGCCACATGTTTATAGTTTATGCTGTGACCTGTCATCACTGGGACAGGAACTACACATTGACCACCAACTCTTTTCTAGGGCCATGTGGGTGAGCACATGAAGTTCTTATTTATTTCTGCCCCAAGGCTGCAATGAATAATTCCTGGTCATGGGACCAACAAGATAGAAACTAGACATTTTCTTTCATCTGCATGATCTTTTAAACCTTTCCAACATAGGAACAATGTGCAAGAGATAAAATAGCTTCATCTGTCTCCACAGTCTAGGCTGCTAAGAACCAATGAGATAACAAATCGATCAACTAAAAGCTCAGAAGGCTAATCGTTAACCTCTAATGTACTTACTTAGCACCCTTTCCCTCACAGTCCACCATTTGGATAGGGCTATTCAAGCCAAACTATAGGCTTTATCATAGAATTTAACTCTACCCCCTCACTCTTCCCAATGTCAGCAAAAAACAAAAGGCAAAAGCTTGCTACACAGTTAGGACAGAATTCAACTTGAGAAATGAGGAAGAGAAGGAATGGGAACTATGTGTTTCTGTGTGACACTCCACTAAACCTGGGAGGAAATGTCCAGCATCCAGATGGAAAAAATTTTATGCTTCCCTCCTCCCTCCAGCAGTCATTTGGGAAAGAACCTGAGACAAATGAAACATTAATTGCCCAACAGAGGAGAAGTCTGGGATGGCTTGAGGTCTAGCACCCAAGGAAACTGAAATCAAAGGGGAAGGAGGCAGTAAATGAAGAATAGGGAAAAACAATTTTAAAAGAATGCAATTTCCAAAGGTCTTAAGTGGAAGAAAACTCAGCTAAAGACCCTGAACATAATCTAATAAATCAACAGCAAAGATATTAAATATAGAAGGAAACATGGCCTTCAGAGCAGCTAAAAAAAATTCCAGGAGCTCATGAACAAATACTGTAAAACAAAGAAAAATTGAACAATATCTGGGGAGAGAAAGGAACCGGAGAATTTCCAAGAGAGTATGGAACAAGAGGATGTTGCTGAATGGTTTAAAGAGAAATAACAATTGTGAAAGCAGAATTTATAGCCTATATGGAAGAAATAGTAGAATAGAAAACCTTGAATCCATAGTGGCAACTCTCACAGAAGAAAAAATGAAGGAATAGCTAGAAATGAAAATGAATAGAAGTTAAGGACAAACTAGAAGAAGAGAAGCAAAAGCAACAAAACTAAAGGAAAACATGATTTCCATACATTAATTTCGAAGACAGGATGTATATGTAGTGACAATTGAAGGATTAAAAATCTCCCAAAAGAATCTGACAATTCAAAAAACCTAAACACCATAATGCAAGAAATCACAGACACACACACACACACACACACACACACACACACATACACAACAAAAACTTGACTAGAACTCCTCAGCACAAAAAACAAAGTGCCCACTGAAACAATACACATTGTCTCCAAGAAAATAAACAAAAGCCTAAAAATCTATGCTTCAAACTCAAAATATCTGGTAGTTAAATATGACAATTCTGATGACAACCAGCAAATTTTGTAAGTGACCAAAAGGAAGACTTTTAAATATTAAGGAAAGGAAATACAAAATTTAAAACTTAAGTGGAATTAATGAGGGAGAGAAAATTGATCCAAGGATCCCTAATCATTGAACCTCCCCATTCTCCTTCTCCCCTACCCACATAAAATTACAGAATGTAAGGGGCAAATAACAGAGACAAATAACAAGTGCCAAGGTCTTAAGCAAAGTACAAAGAAAGGTTTACACATTTTTAACTTTTACAAGGTAGGAAGAACTTATTTAGTAAAGAGTAATGGCAATGATGGTTGAAGGATCAAACATGTCTTGGTGGCTTTTCAAAATGATATACTCTATAGGCAATTAGTAGAGGCCTAATAAAGTTCTTTGTGTTATCCCCAGGAGGAGAAAAGAGAGGCAGCTGTGGAAGGACTTGGCCCATCAGAAGGAATGATTTCTTGACTCCTGGGGGTGGGAGGGCATTTCTTTCTTTCTTCATTCCCCCCATCTCCCAGCCAAGTAATCTTGCAGTGAAGCTACTCAACCACTAAAAAGATACTATAGTTATCCCTTCCACATCTTGCCTTTCCCCATTGAAATTTCAATATATTACAGGTCAGAATAAGAAATTAAATGGGACTTTTGGGGGAGTTTTTCAGAAGTTGAAGACAACACAAAAAGGTCAGTAGATGACACAGAAAAGTTTAGAAACTTAGAAATATATAAACTATATGTACAGGATTGTATAACATAAACGTATTTTATCTTCTAGTGTCAAAATAATTCAGACTTCTTCTCTGGTACAAAGGGAGGGACAAAAAATTTTACATGGATTTTCTAGATTGCAGTGGGGGAGGGTAGCACACTCCTAAACCCTCCACCCCTTACTATGTGGAAGGGATAATAGCTATATGCTAGTGCAAGTTCAGCAATTAAGGCAGGAAACAGCTCTGAGGAATGTGAACTCTCTGAGTCAAGAAGAGAGCCAGTTGGGCTTGAGTTTTGTAGAGGAATAAGCCCAGGGAGTCCAACAATGATATGCCCAGCAAAGATGCTCCATCTTCTTGGGAAGAACATGAGGATAAGAAGAGGGGAGAAAGGACACTGGAGCCTTGAAGTGCCAGAGGCGTCTTTGTGTGTTTTCCATGTGTGCATCTCTATTCTAGTGTATTCTGTAGAACTCATTCTTCCCACCGAAGATGCGTGTAGTTGTGGGAGAGTTTTCCCAGTCTTATGCAGGGAATATTTTCTTGATTAACTGTTCTTAATGATGCAATCTCAATGAAAGCGTTTGCTTTGTGCTAATTGTCTAAACACACTTCTGATGATGCATGAATAATAATAGTTTTGCCAGTGTGGACAGAGAAACTTGAATCCAGGGAAAGTCACCCACTGCCTGGACACAATCTTTGAATTCCAGTTAAGAGTGGGTAGCCCAAAAGGGTGTTCTACATATGCAAATGTGAGTTCTTTTTCTTCTCCTCATCTCTTCTCTCTTAACATTCAGTATATCTTCTCAGCTAATATCTATTGAATACTGAATCACTGATTTTGCATTCAGGTCAAGTAACTTTTTATTAAGATTTTATTAAGCACCTACTATGGGCAGGCACTGTGCTATCGACTGGGGATACAAAGGCAAAAAAAAGAAGTCTCTTCATTCAAGGAGCTCACAGTCTAAACAAATAACTACATAAAAACAAGAAATACATAGAATAAATTGGACTTATCCAACAAAGGTAAGATACTATTAAGTGGGAACCAGAAAAGATCTCTTATAAAAGGTAGGATTTTATCTGGAACTCAAAGGAGGCCAGGAAATAGATAAAAGGAGGAAGGGACAGAAATCCAAGAGAAATCCTTTAATTTAGTTAGTTTCATGTATCAATCACAGGAAAAAAAAAACACACCAAAATCATCAGTTCATTTGATCCAAATAACAACCCAGCATGGATGCCAGGACAGGAATTATCTTTTCTATTTCACAAAGGTGGAAGCTGAAGCTTAGAGAGGTTTAATGACTTGCCCAATATCAACAGGCTAGTGAGAAGCTGGGAAGGAGTCTGAACTTGGGTCCTCCAAGTTGCTCTATCTCAATGCTTCATGAGATGATTATAATTGTTTCTTGTCTCAGGGCTGGGACAACAGATCTATGTTCCTCATTGTACAAGGAAACCTTTTTTTTTTTTTAATAATCTCTAGGTTGTGTATGTCTCCTCTTCCCCACTTCCATTAACCCATTAAGAATCCTATGACCAACTATACTCAAAGGGCTAAAAAACCCTGCATACCCTTTGATCCAGGAATACCGGTACTAAGTCCATATCCCAAAGAGATCATAAAAAAGGGGAAAGGACTCACATGTACAACAATATGTATAGCAGATCTTTTTGTGGTGGCAAAGAATTGGAAACTGAGAGGATGCCCATCAATTAGGAAATGGCTGAACAAGTTGTAGTATATGAATGTAATGGAATACTATTGTGCTATAAGGGACGATGAACAGGCAGATTTCAGAAAAAACTTGGAAAGACCTACGTGAACTTGATGCTGACTGAAGTGAACAGAACCAGGAGAACATTGTACACAGTAAGAGCAACTGTGTGATGACAAACTTTGATAGACTGAACTCTTCTCAGCAACACAATGATCCAAGATAATTCCAAAAGACTCATGATGGAAAAGGCTATCCAAATCCTGAGAAAGAACCATGGAGTCTGAGTGCAGCTCAAAGCATACTATATTCTCTCTTTTTTTTCTCATGGTTTTTCCCTTTTGTACTGATTCTTCTTTCATAACTTGACTAATGTGGCAATAGGTTTATTATGACTATACATGTGGATGCATGTTTGGAACTCAAAATCTTATAAAAGTAAATGTTGAAAACTAAAAATAAATTTTTAAAAAGAAGGAAAAAATGAATCCTGTGACCACAGACTGGGTCAAGAAGGGACCTTAAGCAGACATGTCATCTAAAGTCTTAATTTAGAAGAGGAAAAACTTAGGGCCCAGAGAAGCTAGAAATTCTGTAGACTCAGCATCTGAAATCAGGCTCTTGATTTCTAATGTTGGTGTTCTTTCCCCTTTACCATTCTGCCTTTCATCAAGAATCTATCAATAAGCCTTCATTAAGCACTTACTATGAGCCAAGTCGTGTGCGAAGCACTGGGGATTAAAATTCATTAATAAATGAAAGAATCTCTACTCCCAAGAAGTTTACATTCTAAAGGGGGAGAACATATGAAGGTACAGTGCAGATAGACTTCTCACTGGGCCATCGGTTGTGCAGGTCAAAGTTTGGGGAAGCGGGGAAAGGGTCCAGCCACATTTGCACATAAAAAGGAGATATCTGGAATAAAGGACTTGAGGCGTTAATATACCCTTACAGCAGCCTCATCTAGCCAGCCTCTTTGGTTCTTGCCTCCATTCTCCCATCATCAGTTTGCACGGGAAAACCCATGCTTGGTTGAGGGAAATTGTGGTGAAGTTTCTCTGGTGGAATCCCTTGCAATGTATCTTGGGAGACATAGGATGTCAATAAGGGCTTAAGCAAAGTATATGAAAACTCACTCATCTTAAACCAGAAAATTGGGACAGAAAAGATGATGCTACCAGCAGAGGGAAGTAGGTTCAAAGATAAACTAAATATTGTGTGCTGTTCTGTATTATAAGAGTTTGATCCCTATAGGGAAAGATTCTGGAAATTTACAGACTTCCCTCTCTTTATACAGAGAAAATTACTTTTCCTTATCATGACTGCACGAGTGAGTTCCCTTGATTCTCTAAAAAAAAAAAGAAAGCAAAAGAAAACAATAAAAACAAAAGCTTAGTTTCTCTACCTTAAGCTATAAGAGAGAATGCAGAGCCCATTTTCCCTCCTATATAGAAGATATTACAAAGATGCTTAGGATTCCAGTTTCAGCAGCTTCAGTCCAGTAGGTGACAGCAGAGAGTAGTCAGAAGCAGCAGATAGTAATGTGATGTCAGCAGAAGACATCTGCAGAGTTAAATGTGGGAGTTGCCACCCCATATGCATGTTCAACCATATGTAGCCACTAGTGTTCCTGAAGTGTGTTCACTCTTCCCACAGATGGTGTGTGAATTTGTGGGAGAGTATGTCCCAGCTATTTGGGGGTTGGGGGAGATCTTTTCCTACTATTCTATTTCATTAAATGTCTTTGCTTTGTATTGATTATGTCCCTTTTACGTCTAGTAAAGTTCAACAGAAGTAGGGCTCATGGTTATATATGTGATATACGTGGTGAAATACAGTGAAAGATACATCTCTGGCTATAAACTTGGAATGTCATGAGTGATACTCTTTCTAGTTGGTTCCATTTCCTCAGTTTTGAGTGGCTATGGACCGACAGTGTAGCTGAGGTTGCTTTTCCGAGGCCCCAGTGAATAGTTTAAGGTGTCTCATAACCAAAAGGGAAATGGGCTGCCATGGAGAAAATGGATTCCCCCTCCTTGGTGATTTATTCAAAACATGTCTGAGGGCATTTTCACCTATATGCCATTGGACTAAGTGACTTTGAAGTTCCTTACAGCTCTACCCCTCAGTAAGTTTTTAAAAGAAAAATAAAATAAACATTTTTATGCCATAAGGCTTAATCTCTCTTAGTCTTAGCTTCATTGATTTCTATTAACTGGGGATCGGGTGCAGTGGGGTGGGAACAATCAGGAAACCTGGTCTTAGCCATGGCTCAGCTACTAGCAACATGACTGGGTCTCTGCTCTTCAGACTTTAGTTATCTCATCTGTCAAATGAGGAGAGCAGATGAGAGGATAGATTTCAGTGACTCAAAATGCTGGAGTTCATTAATGTTTACAAAGAGCCTCCCTCCCAACAACCCTTTGACATAGTGTATTATTGATGCCCATTTTACAGATGAGAAAACTGAGGTTCAGTGAAGTTAGTACTTACCTGTGCTTGCAAAGCTAGCATGTGTATTATATGACGATAGGTTTTTTGTTTGCTTGATTTCGCAAAGGCCGATAATAAGTAATGTTCTATGAAACATTGCTTGCTGCCTTCAGAAGCAAATAAGACAACTGCCAATCCGTTCATTTGTCTTTCCCTCCAAGGATCTGTGAGCCAGCCTTCCATTTAGCCATGATTCCTTTTTCATCTTCAGGTTTTATTTTATCATGAGAATGCCAAGATCGATATAATTCAATCCTTCGGTCCTCCTAATGGTCGCTCAATAAGGATCTTGAGTTTACTGGACCAGCAGTTAGGTGCCTGTTTCCAGATGGCCTAAAAACTGGATAATTCTTAGCACTCCCTGCTCGATGTTCCATAGCAGTCCCTGGAGAATTAGCAGGGATTCACAAAGAATGGGGGACGTTTTGTAATTTCTTGGCTTGCCATAGCTGAAGATTTCATTGCTGAGTGGCCACCTGGCCAGTGATGAGTCTTTGTACTTACACGGATAAGCTGCTTCTCAGAAAGTACACATCCAGCTGTTTCCAGGATTCTACTTGATACCTTCTCAACAGTCAGTCTTTTCCTGGCATAACCTTCCTGGTAAAAGGAGGCAGATAAGCAGGATTTCATGGCAGGTTAGATGCAGCTAGGTGGCGCCGTGAATAGAGTGCTGGGCCTGGAGTCAGGATGACCTGAGATCATTTTGAACCTCAGATACTTCCTTGCAATGTGACCCTGGTCAAGTCACTTCACCTTTGCCTCAGTTTCCTCATATGTAAAATGGGCATAACAATAGCAAGCTGGGAAGCATTGCTGTAACGGATGAGTTAATAGCTTAGCAAAGTGTTTGTCACATAGTAGATGCTATATTAATATTTATTTGCTCCCTTCCATTAAATGACATAAAAATGTTATTTTACCAGAGTGTTCATGACTTTAGCCTCTCCTTTCTCCATTACAATTCTATGAGGTAGGTAGTTCAAACATTAGTATTCCCATTTTGCAAATGAGAAAGTTGAGGTTCACAGAAATTAGTATTTGCCTGTGGCCACAGAGTCTGTATGCTATATTAAAATAATAAAAAGTATACTTTACTAATGGGCCCCCCCATATGGCTCAGGCCTAAAGGTGACAAGCAATTCCTTTGTGGTTTACACTTTCTGATATCATGAAGGGATCAAAAAAGGTGACCCAAATATTTTTGCTCAACCCTTTACTTGCCCAGATTTAAGTGCCCATATTTGTGACTTAATAAGTTAATAGAGTCTACCTTTTCTCCCAGTTGGCAAAGGGCAGTTTGCTAATGGATAATCTGTAGAGGTTTATCAAGACTAATTTTAAATGTCTGGGATAATGCAACTTCACTCTGCTCACAAGAAAAACATCCATAGTCTAGGAAGTCGCACTAAGTAGTAATGATATAATAGCTATCAAGAGAGTTATCTCTGATTAAGAACATGGAATACCCATTTTAATTGGTTCAATCTCCTTGGGTCAACTCTCTGTTTTCTTTTCTTCTTTTTTTCTCTCTGACCTTTCCCTGAGGCTCAGTAGCATAGCCTCAGGATATGGACAACATATCAATAGGGATATATACCTGGGATTTTGAGGGTGGGGCTAGGCAGATAATTTCCAATACTACAAACAGATTGGGCATCCCTGAAAGTATACTCAGCAAGCATTCCCAGAGGAGTCCTGCCTCCAGCTAATCAAACCTCAGCAGTTTTGCATGGTGCAGTAATTTTGGTACCAGAACACCTGGGTTTGAATTCCATCTCTGCAACTTCCAGAAAACATTATAAGTCAATTTTATATTTGTAAGTTTGGAGCAGTGGAGGAGCTGAGGGTCTAATAAATAAACTGAGAGCTAGGACTGGAACCCAGGTGTCCTGACATGGGTCAAACCCCAATCGCCTTTCTGTCCAGCTAGCTGTTTTCTCTTCTGGCTTTACTCCTACTTCCAACCCTCATCAAGGTATCTTGTATGCAGTTCCATCCAAGGTATAGTGTATGCAGTTCCATCCACAGGCAGATTCCCACACCACTGCAAAAATAGCAGCCTGCCTTCCTACCATCCTGAAGGGGGACAGACAATGGCTCAGAAAAAAAAAAAAAAAAAGACAGTTTTGGAAGCTGCCACCACGGGAGCATATGGCCCAGAGATGCACATTTAAATATCTGTGCTTGATATAGGGGTACTACTGCCTAATAGTCTCCTACTCCCAAAAGCCGGGGTATGATTTCTACGTGCACTTGTGTTGGGGAGCCAGGCCAAACGTCCTCCCTCCCCCATCCAACCCAAGCTGTGCAATTTGATGCTTTCCATAAATAAGTGGATTTTTAATAGACTTCTCTATGATAATAACAATAATAACCACAGGAACCTGGCACTTTTTTAAAGATGAAGTTAATACGAAAAGCTCATCATTAGGATATACAGAGATTCTTCCCATGGAAAATGGTTGGGGTTCTGCCACTGTGACTCCAAGAGGATTTCACTTATAAATGTGCAGCAGACAGAGCTGGTTTTCTGAGGGAGAGCCTGCCTCCTTGGAAATCTTTGGCAGTGTGTGAGTAAGGACTCTGAAAAAGAAGTCCAGAGAACTGGGTTTGAGTCTCGGCTTTATCGTTAATTCACAGTGTCACTTCAGGCAGGTGACTTTCCCTTCCTGGGCCTCCGTCGAACGAGAGAGTTGAACTTACTGATCTCTAAGGGTCCTTTCTGCAGAACTGAGTTCCATGTTCTAAGGTTCCTTCTAGATCTGGAATTTCAGGATCTCTGTTCTATGATTCCCCCACTACTGAGACATCCTATGTATCTATGAGTCCGTGAACGTACGAGAACATAGGCGTAAGTGTTAATGCTAAAGAAGCTGCAGTAAGTGTTAATGTGACAGTGACAGAATGAAATGCTCAAAAGACACACACACGCAACGTTAGACTAGAATAAAATTCCTCAGCTTCTTCCCGACCAGATGGGCTGATGCGCGTTGTTACACTGACCTCAAGCGTGTGAAGGCTCTATCTCCAAAACCAAATTCTAAGATCCTTCCCCTCCCTCCTCCCTTCTCCCTCAGCCCCGCCTCCTCAGCCCCCCTCCCCGCCCCCTCCGCAAACAGACATACACACACAGACCACACGGTGCGGAACAATAAACGAAGTTGGAATCCAAACCCAGACGTCTCCGCTCGAGTTTACGGCTGAGCTACGGGATCCAGGCGGCGGGCTTGCTTCTCCGCCAGTCTCCCTCAGTCTCTCTCCATTACGCGCTGCAAACGCCTGGAGAAGGAAGGGAAGTGACCAGTGGAGCGGCGAAGACAAAGCCAGAAGCAGCCCGCTGGGGGCCGAGAGGAGGTAGCTCCCGGTGGAAGAAGGTCGGAAAAGTAAACTTGGAGCAGGTGCGACGCAGAACAAGGCCGAGCCAGCTCCTGGACTGCCTTGTCCCAGGGGCGCCCTGAGCCTTGGGCGCGCCCCTGACCCCCTCCCCCTTCCTCAAGCTCCTAGTCGGTTTTGGCGGCGCAGGTGGGCGTGACAGCGCCTGGCAGGGAGCTCCGCCGCTACTCGGGGCGCAGCGCCTGGGAGGAGGAGGAGGAGGAGGAAGAGGAGGAGGAGGAGGAGAAGGAAGAGAGGAGGAGGCAGCGCCCGTGGAGGCGCCAGGCTAGGCGGAGACGGACGGGGCAGTAGCGCCATTCTCCGCCAGTACAGGAGCTGGAGTCCAAGCCCGCCTGGGACAGCGCGGTGCGAGCAGTAGGGCCCGCGTCGAGGGGCATCGCCTGCTGGGCAGGAAGCCAACCGACCCAGCAGGATAAGCGCTTCGCCATGGGATTGCTGCAGCCGCCACAGCCACAGCTACGGTCGCATTTAACTCCGGCGAGCTTTGCCAGGCGAGATCGCATAGATTTCTAGTCACCCCGACCCAGGTTTTCTTACTGACCAGCTAAAGACCAGAGGGGCGGAGGGAGTGAGGGTGTGTGTGTGCACGGGAGGGCTGGACGGGTCACGCTTCTGTGCTTCGTCCCCCTAAGGCTCCCTCCCCTCCCCCCACAGTAGCCTTCTCTTTTTCTTCCTGTCTGCACTTAACAAACCTTGCTTGCCCCTGCAGGCTTGGGAGCCGAGGAAAAGCTCCGGCCTCGGGGTTTTTCCATCTGGTTTGTCTTGTACTCTTCTCAGACTGATACCCTCCCGGACTCACGGTGTATCCGGCAGAGCTGGGTCAGTGCTGCTCTGAGCTGGGGAGAGCCTCGGGACGAGGAGAAGGGACGACGTTGCCCTAGTCTCCCGTGGGCACGGTTCACTGAGGGAAGCTCCTGCGGGGAGCTGCCGCTCGCTGGCAGTGCAAAGAGAAGTCGGCGATGAAGGCACTGAGTCTGAGTAGGGAGCACCCGAGCGGACTCTGCTCCGGGGCTCGGGGCCAGGAGGGGACGCCTCTACTTCTGCTCTTGTAGTGGGGTCATGGATCTCCAGCTGACGACCAACAGCACCGACTCCAGCGACCGCGGGGGGTCCTCCAATGAGTCCCTGTGGGCCGCGGAGAGGCAGCCCCCGAGCCAGTATTCGCCCGCGGAGGTGGCAGGCTTGGCGGCGGTGGTGAGCTTTCTCATCGTCTTTACCATCGTGGGCAACGTGCTGGTGGTGATCGCTGTGTTGACCAGCCGTGCCCTGAAAGCACCCCAAAACTTATTCCTTGTGTCCCTGGCCAGCGCCGACATTCTGGTGGCCACTTTGGTCATGCCCTTCTCGCTGGCCAACGAGCTCATGAACTACTGGTATTTCGGCAAGGTGTGGTGCGACATTTACCTGGCGCTGGACGTCCTCTTCTGCACCTCCTCCATAGTGCACCTGTGCGCCATCAGCCTGGACCGCTACTGGTCCGTGACGCAGGCGGTGGAATACAACCTGAAACGTACCCCACGCCGGATCAAAGGCATTATCGTGACGGTGTGGCTCATCTCGGCCGTCATCTCCTTCCCTCCGCTCATCTCCCTTTACCGGGACCCGGAGGACGACCAGTACCCCCAGTGCGAGCTCAACGACGAGACGTGGTACATTCTTTCCTCCTGTATCGGTTCCTTCTTCGCGCCCTGCATCATCATGGTGCTGGTCTACGTGCGCATCTACCGGGTGGCCAAGCTGCGGACGCGGACTCTGTCTGAGAAGCGCACCGTGCCCGAGGGCTCGTCCCAGACGGAGAACGGGCTCAGCCGACCGCCCGTGGGGGCAGGGCCCTCGACCGCCGCAGCTGCCGCCACCTCCTTGCGCCTCCAGCCTGGGGAGAATGGGCACTATCACCTCCATCATCATCACCACCACCTTCACCATCACCACCACCATCACCACCACCAGCTGCGCAAGAGTGCCGAGCTCGAGGACATCGAACTGGAGGAGAGCAGCACTTCTGAGAACCGGCGCCGGCGGCGCAGCCGAGAGGAGGCGGCAGCCCGCAAGGGCAGCCGCGGTTTCTCTTTCTCCTTTTCCTCCACCAAAGGAGGCCCGTCTGCAGGTGCTGGGAGCCGCCTGTCACGGGCTAGCAACCGCTCCCTCGAGTTCTTCTCCTCTCACCGGCGCCGCAAGCGCAGCAGCCTGTGCCGCCGAAAGGTGACCCAGGCCAGAGAGAAGCGCTTCACTTTCGTGCTGGCTGTGGTCATGGGCGTGTTCGTGGTTTGTTGGTTCCCTTTCTTCTTCAGCTACAGCCTGTATGGCATCTGCAGGGAGGCCTGTCAGGTGCCCGAGACTCTCTTCAAGTTCTTTTTCTGGATCGGTTATTGCAATAGCTCTCTCAACCCAGTTATCTACACCATTTTCAACCAAGACTTCCGGAGGTCCTTCAAGCACATCCTGTTCAAAAAGAAGAAGAAGACCTTCTTGCAGTGACCTCCGGTGGGCTCGGGTGGGGTTGGGAGGAGGAAGGATGGAGGGAGCCCCGAGGGGGCGACCGGGCTGGACTTGAGCAGGAGGAACTGCTGAAAGGGTGACTTGGGAGTTGGGGAGGATGTGAGAGAGGTGGAAGGACACCTGATGGGGGGGGCGGAGGAGCAGTAAAGGATGGTGGAGGAGAGGCAGAGAAGCTGGAGGAGAAGGGCAGGATGGAAAGGAAAAGAAGAGACCTTAGTTCGAGGTCTGCGCGGAATCTGTCTTCCCAAGCCGGCCGGCCCGGTGCAAGTCCTGCGGACTCCGGCTGAGGGCGCACACTGCAGATAAGGTTTGGCCGGACCTCGGGACCAGGGTTTGCATAGCTGTAGAAAGTAGTTAGGGAATGAGGCCGGGGAGAGATTAAGGAAAAAGGGACGGCGTGACCGTCAAGGGCATCGACAATCTTTTGATAACCAGAAAGTATTTAAAATTGTTTGCCAAAAAGGAGGAAAAAAAAACCAAACTATTTTCTAAATAAACCTTTGTAATCTAAACCTTTCGGTTGCACCAGTCCTTAGAGTCGGACAGAGAGGGAGAGATGGGAAATTGGGTGGAATGCTCACCGTGGAATTAGGTTCTAGGACCTTGAGGAGTTCCACAAACACTCTGGACTTCACAAACTATCCTTTCTCAGTCTACCACACGCGTGCACGCAGCCCCCGCCCCCTCCGCACATACATGCCAACACACAAACACAATTAGAAGAGACAGTACTGAGGAGCCCCGTGAAACCACTTTGGAATGGGTGATGTAGCCAGTCTACAGGTACCACCTTTGATTGTTCTTATTATCAAACTATGTATATGTATAAAATACACACACACACACACACACACACACACACACACACACACACACACACACATATATATATATATATATATATATATATATATATATAACTTACATATGCCTCATACTGATGTCTGAGACAGTATTTTAAAACACCTAAAGTATATTGTAACTAGCGCTGGGGGAGAGGCAAGAGGGGACCCGGTTGTGGTTGTGGGAATTTCCAATTCTGAACCTTTTATCGTTTCTCAACTTAGCTTCTTAGGAATGCGTCTTCCTTGTAGAGTTTTCTTCCTCTCCATTATAGTTATTTATCTTTCGTTCCTTTTATTTCCTACTCATTCTTCCCAAGAATCTCCTTTTTGCTTTCCTGTCCCTCTGCCTCGCTCGTCAGCTACCTTGTCACTGCCCACCCGGTCCTCTTGAATCTACCTGAAGCCGCCGGACCCTGTCTCTCAGTCTCTGCCTGCCTTTTTTTCTCTCTCTGTGAGTCTCTCTATGTCTCTGTCTCTCGTTCTGTCACTGTCTTCTCTCTGTCCTTTCTCTATCCCTTCTTTCTTCCCCTCCTTTCCCCATTCTCTCATCGTATTCCTATTCTTTATTCCATGTTCCTCTTCTCTCTTCTTCCCCCTCTTTTCTTCTAACCATTTTATTCTCTCCCCCAGTCCCCCAACGAAGTGTGAAATTGTCTTAACTGCCCCTTAAGTATCCTCCAACTCCTCCTCTCCCCAACAAAGGTCATCTCCCCCCTTCTCCACCTTGCCTTTCCTTTCATTCTCCTTTCCCCAGTGCCTTCTCCCTCCCCTCCTTATAGATTTCCCCCATTCCCTGAACTTGTCTTTAGTCTGTTGTTCTTGTTTGTCTCCATCCCTGCCCTTCCCTCATTCATTCTGCACTCCCTCTCACTCATACTCGTTTCCATTTTCCTTTTTCTGTCTCCTGGCCTTCCCCTGCCCCTCCCCCTCAGCCCTCTTCCCATCAGCAGCCTAATTCCTGACTTATACTGAGGGCATTTACTACCGCTTTTGTATTCCTTGTCCTTCTCGTTGACCAACCTGGCAGAATAATACCTGGTGTTTCTCTTCACTTTCTTCTCTAATCTCCCTCCATCAACCCCCTACCCCATCCTCAAAGGCACTAGACTGAAGAAGGAAGCCCGCTCCCAAAGGGTGAGAGTGGTGACTGCTGTTCTATCCGAGGGAAAGACGCACTAGGCCAGGGGAGGTGATTGCAACTGTTTCTCACTCTCAGCTGGGATGCTTTGAGAGGGTTGTCTGGGCAGAATGGTAGCCATAGTTCTATGTGGCCCCAGTGCTTCTAGGTTAGTCCTCTTCCTCCCTTGGCCTCAGCTCCCCTCCCCCCACTTTCCCCCAGGAAGCAACCATTGAATTAGCAGTGCTTCCAGTTAGGCTGGAGAGTTAGGGATGTTAATCTGTTGATTTATATATTGCTTGGACTTCGAGGCTTACTTTGTCACTTTCTCCCCTCTCCCCTCTACTTAAAAAAAAAAACAAACAAAACAAAAGCCAATTAGGTAGTTTCTGTCACTTCCAAAGGAAGGACTCTTTTTACTGGAGTGCCCTGGGAAAAGGAAAAATTTGTTGGGGTTCATCACTCTCAGACCCCTGGCTACCTTGACTCCAACTTGCCAAGAGAGTGGCTCCGTTCATGCTTCTGCGGGCAATGTAAAGGAAGAGGATTTAGGGAGATGAGAGGGTGGGAGAGGCAGAAGATGGGAAGGAAATTGGGAAAATGAGAAAGTATATTCAAAAATATGTTGGCTCTGTGATCAGACAACTCAAGTTCACATTCCACTCCTGATCATTACTACCTATGTGACCGTGGGTCAGTTACTTAACTTCCTCCTAGACCTCAGTTTCCTTATCTATAAATGAAGGGCTTGGATTAAATGGTCTTTGATCTTTTCTAGTTTTAGAGAAGGCTGGTCTTATACTAGAAAAGGACAAGAGAAAGAATGGGGAAGAATAAAAGAGAAGGAAAAGGAAAAGGAAGTGGAGAAAAGTGAGTACAATAATGGCTAATATACAGCACTTTAAAGTCTCCAGATTTTTTGCTTATATCTTCTTACTTGGTAATTATGACAATCCATTAAAGTAGGTGATATCCCCATTGTACAGATGAGAAGACAGAGGCTGGCTGAGGTTAAGTGAGTTGACTCACTGGGTCCCCACATCTAGTAAGTGCCTGAAGCAGAATTCAAATTCAAGTTTCCTGGCTCCTAATACTGCTCTCCATCTGACTAAGTACAATGAAGAGAGGAAAGGGAAGGGCAAAAGAAAGAGAGTGGAAAAGGGGGATGTTAAATAATAAAGAAAGAGAAAATGAGATTAGACAAAGAAAAGAGAGTGAGGAGAGGGGGAGACTGAGAGGGCAATAAAAAATAAGGAAGAAGTGAAGTAAATTAATAAAAAGGAGAAACTAGAGCAGGGAAAGAGAATGAAGAGGGAAACAAAAAAAATCTCAAAAGAGTTTATTTTATTCTAAATGTCTCTGGGTTAAATGAGAGTCAGGTTTCTCCGGCTCTCCTCCTTTTTCTCATCTTATCTCCTAACTGGACGGCTGGAAAAGTTTGTGTTTGGTGTGTGTGTGTGTGTGTGTGTGTGTGTGTGTGTGTGTGTGTGTGAGAGAGAGAGAGAGAGAGAGAGAGAGAGAGAGAGAGAGAGAGAGAGAGAGAGAGAGAGACTATTGTCGGTTTTTTAGCTTGCAGATTAAGGAACTTGCTTCGGGAGGGACTTTGGGTCAATTGCTAATCCTTCTCCCCTGTTGGTCTCTTTATGCAATAGTTCCAAGGAATCTTCAATCCCCTAATAGTCACCCCCTTCTCTCTCTCCCTTGACACCCTGAAGAAAGAAAGAGAAGCATATGAGTTGCTGAGGGAGAACTGATGTGTCTTCTTTCTACTTTCTCTAACACAAGGGATTATTTTTTTTATCTCAAAAGCATCAAGACCATTTTATCCTCTAAATCTAGGACTCTTAACTCACAAAGTTCTGAATGGAATAAGTGAAGTAACTCACAGCCTAAAGGCCATCTCTAACTTTAAGGTCTCCAGGATCCCGATTCTGTGCACAGAGTCTAGGTTGTTCTAGGCCCTGGGAACATGATATTTCCTATGGGATAAACTTTGTGCAAACATAGGGCGACTGCCCTACGTATGGGATTTTCCTAGGGAAGCCAATTTTTTTTTCGGGTCTTACTGGAGAAATTCATTTATGGGACTAACCAGCTAAAGGCTCTGTCCATTTAGGTTGGGGAAAGAGCACGAGACCTCGAGTCGGGGAACCTGGTTTGGAATCCTGGCTCTGTGACCTTATGTGACACTTGACATGTGACCTTAAACAGACCCTGAGCTTTCTAAGCTTCAGTTTGATCCTCTGTTAAGTGACGAAGATAGCGGTATTACTTGGCTTTCCCCAAAAGGTTGATGTGGAAAAATAAAAACGTTTTGGAAACTTCCAGATGCTACAGAAATATCCAACAGTGTGATCATTATTATTGTGTTAGGGCAGCTAGGGGCACAGTAGATAGAGTCATGGACGAGGGCTTGATTTCAAATCTGACCTCATTCCCATATAATTTACTAGTTCTGTGAGATAGGGCAAATTACTTAATCCCTATCTTGCCTTAGTTTCCTCAATTGTAAAATGGGGATAATAGTAACACTTACCTTCCAGGATTATTTTGAGGGTCAAAGAGATAATATTTAACAAAGTTCCTAGCCAATAGTAGGTTCTTAATAAATGTTTGTTTCTTTTCTTGTTGGGGGTAGTGTGGAATTTGCAAGGGAAATTACAACGAATTTAAGAGGCTTTCCCTCTTTTTAAATCCTTTCCCTCTTTTTAAATCCTTATGAAAGAGATTGGTCATTGAAGGCTGTTGAGCATTTGACAGAGGCCAGGGAGGAAAAGAAGAGCATAGAGACTTACAGATCACAAAACCTCAGAGGTAAAAGAGACCAGTGAGATGGGTATGGCCCAGCCCCATCATTTGATGGATGAGGAAGCAGAGACCCAGAGTTCAATCTTGCCTAAGGTCACAGAGTCAGTTAATGGCAGTTCCCAGGACTCAAACCCTAGCTGCTTGACTCCATGTCTGATGCTGTTTCTACTCTGCTTCTTGCCTTCTTGTGACTATTTCTGGAGCGCCTCCAGTACAAATTTCTTGTATACATCCCTAAAAGGCATGTAGAGAGACCAATGAATCCACCAGCCTCAAAGAAATACTCTCCTCACTCAAGAACCTTGCTGAATAAGCATCCCCTTTTAAATTTACAATTAGAAACTCATTACTTTGGCATAAGAAGACCCTCACCATTCCCACTGCTTTGGAAATGCGTGAGTGTTAGTATTAAATAACAGAGTATACCAAATGCTTTCATTTACAACTGACTTGTGAGATAGAGAATGTCAGTGTAATGACCTGTCTCAGGTAACACACCAAATAAATGAGTAAATTGAAGATCTGAGGCTTAAATCCAGGACTGCATGTACCCTGTTCTTTCCACCACTCAGAGGGACCAAAGGAGGACATGGGAGAATTGGTAAAATCCTAAGAGAGAAGTCTGAGGGCAACAAAATAAGCAACCCTTTTCATAATTTTGTCAAGGGTAGTCCTGATTAAACAATTGATTTTGGTTTAAAGAAATATTGACCTATGATGGCTCTCATTCTTATTAGATACGTGTCCCTGAGCAACTCATTAACTATTTTTTTCTTTTTCAAGGCAAGCAGAGTTAAGTGATTTGCTTAAGGTCACACAGCTAGTAAGTGTCAAGTGTCTGAGGCCGGATTTGAACTTGGGTCCTCCTGACTCCAGAACTGGGGCTCTATCTACTTTACCATTTAGCTGCCCCAGTCATTAACTTCTAAGTTTCAATTTCTCAACTGCAAAATAAGGATGACAGTGCCTGTGAAATTTACTTTGTTGTAAGAACCAAATGATATCATTGAAGTCAAGTGTTTTTCAAAACCCTTTACGTAAATGCACACATCATCAATAATAAAAGTAGGTTACAGAAGTGAAGTGAATTGTGGGTGGGTATAACAAAATCATTCCTGTATCATTTTCACATTTGAAATTTTGACTTGAATAGTAATTTAAGGAATGACTAAATTAAATGAATTTCTAAATTAATCAACATTCTGTAATTACAGAGAAAAGTGCCCTCTTCTAGAAATCAGTAGACTTGGGCTCTAGTCTTGATTCTGTTACTAAACAGCTTTCTGTCCTTGAATAAGTAGACCCTCCATTCTTTAGTTTCTTTAAAGATCTGTCAAAGGGGAGTCATAATCATCTGATCAGTAGCATCCTCTTACTTCTCAGGTTTCCAGCAGTTAAATACTGTATTGTCTGGATGACTTAAGCTAAAACTCCACTTTGGCATCTTTTTGTAAACCATAATATGGAACTAGTAGTCTTCCAGGGAAATTTTGTAGGATCATAGAATTACAGAATTGAAAGTTAGCTTAGAAGTCATCTTGCCCAACCTTCCTCTCTGTAGCATGAACCTCTTCTCCAACATTCTGGGAGTGGGGCCATCCATACCTGTCTAAAGACCCAGTTGCTGGGAGCTTACTGCCTCATCAGATAGATCCCTTTTCTTATTGTACACCTCTTAATTATGAGAACATTCTTCCTGGAATTAAACCAGAATCTACCTCTCTTTAAATTCCTATCTATTGGCCTTATTTCTGGGGCCCAAAAGATTATGTGTCATTTGTCTTCCACATGACCACCAAGAAAGATAGCATGATCTTTGGAAAGACCACTGTATTTGGAATTTAAAACCTGGGGTTGAATTTTGGTTCTGTCACTTAATAGATGTATGACTTAGGAAAGGACACTCCCACCCCCTCTCTTAGTTTCCTCTTCTGTATCATAGAGTTGGACCTCATCTTCTCTGAAGTTTTCTTTCAGTCCTAAATCTATTCCATAAAATCTATGAAGACAGTTATCATATCCCCCAAGTCTGTTGTAAGCCAAAAAAATTCCTAGTCTACCTGTTTTGAAAACCATCACCCTCCCTTGCTTAGCAGCTACCTTAGCCAACCCACCTATTGCTAGGTCTAAAAAAAAAGTTTTATGTGCATTTACATACATATATGCATATGCATAGATACAGGAATGTCCCCAAAGACTTAGTCTTATTTTAAGCTGTAATATTCTGAAATGGGACCAAGACATTTGAGATAACCCTGTATCTATGCATACATGTCATTGAACCCAGATCCTTCTGACTTAAAGTCCAGCATCTTTTCCACCCTCCCATTCCACCTCTCTTCCATCAACCTGCCTATCTACACAACCCACTTACCTAACTGCCTAGCTTATCTACATATGTACTATATGTTTATGTGTATATTATAGTTATATAATATATGTATGTGTGTATTTAAGAGGGGGAGAGAGGGAGAGAGAGACAGAGAGAGAGAGAGAGAGAGAGAGAGAGAGAGAGAGAGAGAGAGAGAGAGAGAGAGAGAGAGAGAGAGAGAGAGAATAGTTTGATTCTGTTGCAGTATCAGTTAAGGGAAGGAAAAAAACCTATAATATAATTCATATATTCCATTTCTCCTTGAGATGGAATTAAAAAGTAAATGTACTTGTAACATATTGAGCTGTTAATTCTTTAAAAAAAAATCAAATCTTTGAAAACCTCCTTATGCTTTCTGCTCTAGGGGTGGGTAGAGTCTTGAAGAGAAACACATTCCTCTGGGACTTGTTCTGAAAGGAAGGTTTTTCCAGGCTATGTATGTGCGCAATTGTATTTTTATGTCACATTGGTAGAGCTAATGAAAATATTCAAATTTAGTGTATGGTCCAAAGGAAAAGTAATTACAAGTCCATATTGGTTTTAATTCTGCAATAGACCCCTCTGCAGCAGAGAATTTAGTTATCTTCCATGTGTACCTTAGGAAAATGCATTTACATTTATATGACTGAAAGCTATGATTACGGGAGTTGGAGGGGGGAAAGGGACAGAGACTCATATCACATTAGGGCTCAAATGGACTTAGAAATAGAATGTCAGAGCTAGAAGAGACCTCAGAGTGTGCATCACTGAATGTTAGGACAAGTGGAGCAAGGACAAGCTTATGACTTTTTTAAGGTTCTCTGTCCTGCAAAAAGAGAAAAAGTCATAAATTGTTTTGGTGACACATTTACTATCAAGCAGACGGACACAGAGCAAATGGGCCAAACTCCCATTCATTTTTATGTCTTTGTTGGCCAGCTTCAGACATGGATCTATCTCAAAAGTAAAAATTGCATGAGGAGACTTGTCTGCTAGTTATGTCTCTGTGTCTACTAGCTGGGTGAATTTGAACATATCAGTAGATCTCTTGAAGTCTATCTGTCAAGTGGGGATAATGATACCAAACTTGTTTCCTTAGCAGAATTGTTGAGGCAGTTAATAATAACTCATATTCATATATTCCTTTGGTGTTTGCAAAGTGCCTTATGTAGATTATTTTACTTGAGGCTCACAACACTCCTCAGGTTATTTTCCTACCTCCCGGATTTATCGGGTGTTCAGGAAGAACTAGCATCTGTGGTGTGAGGGCTGCTGAACCCTTTTCAGGGTTGCTCATTTGCCTTTAGTGTCCCCCTGATTCATCCAACTCTTACTTGTGGCTCCAAGAAACTTAGCATATGTAGGGGCCATGCCCCAATAAACTCTCGGCAGCCAGGCTAAACCAAGTTGAGGGAAATTGATGGGTCTCAAACTCATCAATGAGTTAGAGGGGGTATCCACCCTAAGCATGTGAAGACTTGCTTCAGTGGAATGGGTGGATGAGAACATTTTGTTCCAATGGTCAAAAAGGCAGCTGAAGCAGGCACTTAGAGCTTGGTCAGGCATCAAAGATGCCTAGGTCATCAACTGCATCCTTGACTATCATGATAAGCCTTGACTTTTGCCAATGGACTTTGATGACCCTGGAAGAAAGAGTGAGACTGAAGTCTGTGCAACTCTGCCTCACTTAAATCAATTCACGTATAAGTCAAGACATCACCATGTGATGTCATTGATCCTCTTTGAAAACAAAGATTGAACAACATAGTTATCCCCTTTGATAGATGAGGAATGAATATCAAGAGGAGTCAAGTGACCTGCTTACACTTACACCTACATGTCGGAGATAAGATAATAATAAACATAGTAGTATCTAGCATTTATGTAGAGATTTAAGATGTGCTTCCATATTTGATCATCACAACCTGGAAGATGGGAGTGGTGGATGCTATTATTATCACCCCCATATTATCCCCATTTTACAGATGAGGAAAATGAGGCACAGAGAAGTTATATAATTTGTCCAGGATCACACAACTTAAGTGTTTGTGGTAGGATTCAAACTGAGATCTTCCTGATCTCAACTCCAGCACGCATTTTGACCCTAAGTCCAACACTCTGTGCCACATGTCATCTCAAATGAGATCATGGATTAGAAAGGACTTTATTAATTGGGAATGCATATATATGAATGGGAGTTGGGAGGATGATTGACAAGCTCTGCTCTGAATATCTCTTCACATTTAGGGACTTTTTGTTTCATCTTTGTCCTTCTTGGGATATATGTGATAAGATCTGTGAGTTAGAGACTGAACCATTTAGTAACATAGTTTTAGAGTATTTTTAAATTGCTGTCCAGAAGAGTTAAGCCATTTCCAGCCCTATCACTGACGGGAGACAAGTTTGCTTGTTTTTATGAAGCCCCTCCAACATTCATTATTTATGACTCATCATTTTTGTTAAATTGTTGGTGCAAAGTGTCACCTCAGCATTGTTTTGATTTTCTCATTGAAAGATAAGAATCACCGCATTTCCCTACCCCACTCTATTTCATCATATTGAAAAATTGGATTTTCAGCCCATGTTTCCATTTAAACATAACCCATAACTTGCATATCATTCAAGTCACAGTAGGATAAGAGAAATAAATAGTTTGGTGCTTTCATTAAAAAAGGACAGTCTAAATGACTTTCCTTTTCATTGTCCCCTTTCCTTCCCCAAAATCATAAGATTGAGACCTGAGAGAGGACTTAGAATCATCCAGTCCAACTCCATTTTACAGATGAGGCAACTGAATTCCAGAGAAAGTAAGAGACTTGTTCAAGGTCACAGAAATAGTAAGTGACGGACCTGTGATTTAAGTCCACATCTCTAATTCTAAATATAATACACTTTTCACTCCTCACAAGAGTTCAAAGAGAGTTCACCTTCACTAGCCTCAATGACCCAAGAGAATTGCTTATTAAGACCATTCCCATTGGAATGAGTGGATATTTTTTCCTCTGGAGGCCACAGAAGATTCTGGAGGGTAATTGAATTTTCTCATTGGGACCTAGCATGCAATTGAATTATCAGGAAAATGACTTCATTTTCCACCTGCTTGCTCTACGCAGACCCAGCCTCAATAAGTAAATGAGATCCACTAAGTCATCAATCTATCCCTTGGATTTCTTAGATCTTGGTCCATTTCCCAAATTTAGACAATGTTCAATTTATAACTGCAACAACTTCCATGTGCACCAAGTATCCCTAGGTGTTACCTTACTTGGTCCTCACAGAGGCCCTAAGAAGGGATTCTGTCCCCATTTTACAACTGAGAAAACTGAGGCTCAGCGAAGACAGGCAGTCAATATATGTCTTAAGTGTAAGCAATCTCAGGTCTTGCGACTCAGCATACAATTTTTTGCCATGTGTCATGTTTCCTTTTTAGAAGAGCTGGGGCCTCTTTCTTTGTCCAGACACAGGTACCAGCTGATTGAGTGGTACTTTAACTTCTATTTTCCTCACATGTAAAATAGCACTACTCAGGATTATTGTGAGGATCAAATGAGATTATTTTTATTTTTATTACCACTGCCATATAACTTAGATTTTTCCCCCTCCTTCTTCTCTCTCTCCCTCCTCCCTCCTTGAGACAGCATACAATTTTACATAAGTTCTACACATACATTCCTATTACATATATTTTCACCTTAGTCATGTTGCATAGATGAATTAAAATGAATGGGAGAAATCATAAAACAAACCAAAATATAACATAATACAAAAGAAAATGATCTGTTACATTCTGTGATGGAATTCCATAGTTCTTTCTCTGGATGTGGAAGGTATTTTGCCTCAAGAGACCATGGGGAATTTTTTAAGTCTTTGCATTACAATGAAGTTCTAAGACTACCAGAAAAAATCCTTGCACATTGTGGTTGTTGCTGTGTACAAAGTTCTCCTGGTTCTACTCCTTTCACTCAGCATCAGTTCATATAAGTCTTTACAAGCCTCTCTGAAGTCTTCCTGTTCATCATTTCTTACAGCACAATAGTATTCCATTACATTGATATACCAAAATTTATTCAGTCATTCCCTAATTGATGGGCATCCCCTTGATTTCCAGTTTTTGGCCACCACAAAGAGTTATGCTATAAATATGTTTGTACATATGGGACCCTTTCCCATTTTTATGATCTCTTGGGGACACAGTCCTAGAAGCGATATTGCTGGGTCAAAGGGTATGCACATTTTTATAGCCCTTTGGGCATGGTTCCAAATTGCTCTCCAGAATGGTTGGATCAGCTCACAGCTCTCAACAATGAACTAGTTTTCCAACTCTCCCACATCTTCTCCAACATTAATCATCTTCCTGTTTTGTCATGTTAGCCAACCTGATAGATGTAATGTGGTATCTCAGAGTTGTTTTGATTTGCATCCCTCTAATCAATAGTGATTTAGAGCATTTTTTCATATGACTATAGATAGCTTTGATTTCTTCCTCTGAAAACTGCCTGTTCATATCCTTTGACCATTTATCAGTTGAGGAATGACTTATATTCTTATACACTTGTCTCAGTTCTCTATATATTTTAGAAATGAAGCCTTTATCATACTAGTTGCAAAAATTCTTTCCCAGTTTTCTGCTTCCCTCCTAATCTTGTTTGCATTAGGTTTGTTTGTGCAAAAAGTTTTCAATTTAATGTAATCAAAATTATACATTTTGCCACTCATAGTGTTTTCTATCTCTTGTTTAGTCAAAAATTCTTCCCTTCTCCATAAATCTGAAAAATACACAAATCCTTGCTCCACTAATTTGTTTATAGTATCAGTCTTTATACCTAAATCATGTACCCATTTGGACTTTATTCATGTGCACAGTGTCAGGCTTTGGTCTATGCTTAGTTTCCACCTCGCTGTAATCCAGTTTTCCTAGCAATTTATGTCGAACAGTGAGTTCTTATGCCAGAAGCTGAGGTCCTTGGGTTTATCAAACATTAGATTGCTATATCCATTGACTTCTATATCTTGGGTACCTAACATATTTCACTAGTCTACCCTTCTGTTTCTCAGCCAGTACTAAGTGGTTTTGATAATTGCTGCTTTATAATACAATTTGAGATCTGGTAGAGCTAGGCCACGTTCCCTAGCATTTCTTTTCATTAGTTCCCTTGCTATTCTGGACCTTTTGTTCTTCCAGATGAATTTTGATATTATTTTTTCTAGCTCTACAAAATAATTATCTGATAGTTTGATTGGTATGGCACTGAATAAGTAAATTAATTTGGTTTCAAATGAGATTCTTGTTGGTGTATGTGCGGGTATGTATGTCTGAGTAAATTATATGAAGTACATGATTGGTAGGCAAACTTAGCCTCAGATCTACCTCTTACTAGCTGTATGATCAAAAACAAGTTGTTTCATTTCTATGGACCTGGAAAACAAAGTCAAGGATCCTTGACTATCTCCCTCACTGGGTTATTGTGGGAAAAGTGCATGTAAACCTTAAATCTCTTTAGGAATATCAGCTATTTTTATTGCTATCCAAGTGAGTGTTTAGGGATATATATATATATATATATATATATATATAATTTGCCATAGATATGTCTTTGATCCATTATAGAATGATATAATGGATAAAATAATGGATAAAAGAGAGACCTGATTTCTAGTTTTTCTTTGCTATGATACCTTGGGCAAGTCATTTCATCTACTTAGGCCTTCATTTTCTTGTCTGTGAAATAAGGCAGCTAGAAAAGATGGAGTATATCTAAAAGGGTCCCTCCCCAACCTCCCCAGTGCTAGTACTCTAGAGGCCTGGGGATAATTTTTACATTTTGGTCATCATTCTTTCCAACAGGATTCACAGGGCATTTTCTGGATGCCCAGCCCAGGATAAAATCTATAGGAGAAAAAAGAGAAGTAACTAGGAAGTCCTTTTACCTCTAATATTCTATGATCTAAAGCACAGAGTTTATCTCCAGAATCTTCCAATCTGTCATGACCAAGGGCATAATTAGTGAAATTTGTTTTTTAGCTCAGTACCAGTTATGCTTATAAAGTAGAAAATCAAAGAATTTGTTAATATTAAATTGGGTCAGGAAGAGTTCAGACCCTTGAGCCCTGACTGCCAAAATGGAGCCCTTTCACTGATCCTGGGTAGCTTAATGGGTAGAGAGCTGGACTTGAATTCATGAAGACCTGCCTTTGAATCCTACCTCAATCACTTACTAATTGTGTGGCCCTAGGGAAGTCATTAAATCTATGTTAGTTTTCTCATCTCTAAAATGGGTTTTTCTCAATTGCAAAATGCCTTGCATGATTTTTGTGAAGATGAAATGAGATAGTATATATAAAGTGCTTTGCAAACTAAATATTGGCTATTATTATTTTGGAGGCACCAAAGTAGCATTAATTTAACCATCTATGGTCTCTCATATTTGTTTCATAACTTTTTTATCTCCTTTTCCAGTTATTTATATCTAATACTCCTACAACGAGTCCTGATTAAATGTCATCATGGTACAATGAAAGAACGTTAGAGAGCTAGGAGAACTCAGTCTGAATCTAGGCCACAACTCTTACTAGCTATATGTCTGTGGGCTGGTATACCTTTGGACCTCAGTTTCCCCATTTGTAAATGGGGATTATAATACCTCCCCAGTAAAATATAAGCTCTTTAGGGACAATGACTTTCATTTCTGTCTTCATGTTGGCACCTAACATAGTGTTTGGCACATAGTAGATGCTTAAAAATGTTTATTGATTGATAGAGGGCATTGTCAAACACTATAGAAACATCAGATACAATTAGTTCAGTAGCATACTACAGCCTAATTAAGCTTGCCATTCATCTCTCCACTTCTCTTTGGGTTGTTTGTCATTTAAATTCTTCTAGCATCATGGCACTTTGGGTTTCAAATGACCAGGAAGATACTGATGTTACTTACTGACTATGGTTCTGTAGCAGGGCTTCTTAAACTTTTCCTACTTGTGACCCCCTTTTCATATTTTGGCAGCATTAGTTGGTGTTGTGAGGTCTAAGGGCATGGGCGGTGCAAAGTGTGAATGCTTTGTGTTCAGAACTGAGGCTGCGGTGAAGTTGAGTGACACAACAAGGGGAAAGTGCTGCCAGAAACACCTTGGATTCCAATTACGTGTTGGATTTTGAATTCATTTTTGGTTATTGTGTGTTCAGAAAACTTTCACTGTTGCTAAATTTCTCGAGACCCCAGATGGGGTCCCAACCCACAGTTTAAGAAGCACTGTTCTATAGCACTTCTAATTGCTGTATTATTGATATCTTCCTGTCAATTCAAGGTGAAGAATTGTATACAATGTTGGTTCAATCATCAGTCAGTCAAGGGTCTATTTGCATGACTCCTACACCTAAATCTTTGTGCAAGTAGAGCATAGGATTATAGATTTAGAGCTGGAAGGGATACCATCAAGTTCAAACGTCCAATATTACAGATGAAAAAACTGACACATAAAGAGATTAAAGAATTTGTCCAGGGTCACATGGCTATTTAGGAACTGAGGTTAGATGTGATCTCAATTTTTCTTGATCCCAAGTCCAATATCTTTTCTACCATGCCATTTCAATTCAACAAACATTTATTAATTTCCTGCTGCGTGCAAGTTATTTGGGGAGCTATTCAACTGAGCAAATATTTATTAAGCACCTACAGTTTTTGAGACCCTGGCTAGGCACTTTGTAATCATACAAAGATTTTTAAAAAAAAATACACAATGCTTTTCTTCAAGGGAGTTGCTATCCAGTAGGGGATTACAGGAGATTTAGCCCTTGCCTTCAAAAGTCTCATGGCACAGTGGCAGAAAAAGACTCACCCACTGGAAAGAGCAGTGAACATTACAAGAATATTTGACTAGGAGACCTCCCCAGACTACAACTTTCTGTGGTAGCAAAGACTGTGGATTACTTAAACTTCATATCTCCTTTTACTTTATAAGTATCATGCTTTGCATAGAGTGGGTGCTTAATATATGTGTGCTGTTACTATTACCGTCCTAATTTTGTGTTTATTGGTCATGTGCCCTTTCAAAAGCCACTTTGCTCTTCTATATGTCAGTTTCTTCATCTGTAAAATGGGAATAGTAATCCCTTCATAGGGCCATGAGGTCAGATAAGAATTACATGAAAGCATATTGTAAATGTAAAATTGATGATGATGATAGTCCATTGTGATATGGTGGGAGGAATGTTTGAAAGAATGTAGAACTGGAAGTGTCCTCAAAGACCATTTAGTTCAACCCCCTTTATTTAAGAAATGAGTAACATGAGGCCTGAGGAGATAAGTGACTTGTCCAAAGTCACATTGTATCAGAAATTGCAGCTGACTCTAGAAACTGTGCTCTTTCTACTGTTACATGATCTGGGTTCAAATCCTAGATCTGACACATACTCCTATGTGATCATAGAGTCTCAGTTTCTTCATCTGTAAAATGGGTGTAATAATTCTTGGGCCACCTACCCCACTTACTTTGGAAGTGTTATGGTTAAGACCTTTGAGAAATGTAGGCTCTTATGAAGATCATGGATAGTGAGTTGGAAGGGACCCCAGAGGCTATCTTTTCTAATGCCTCATTTTGTAGTTGTGGATGCTTGAGGCCAGGATAGTTAAAGAGCTTGCCTGAAGACTTGTAAGTGTGTAAGTAGTAGGGTAAGCAGTAGTAATAGTACTAGTAGTAAGCAGTAGAGAAGGGTTTGAACTTCTCAGCCAGCCCATTTTGCACTGTGACACTCAACCTATTATTCTGAGGGAGAAGATGTGTAATTATCCTGGTAATTTTGTAGAAACCCTCTGGCCTATGCTCCCTATGCAGCCTGGAAGCAAACACTGTCTTCAGCTTGAGTCCTTTGGATAAGTGTTGCTGTGTTCCCTGTGATTGGTTTATATCCTGCTTGTATAAGAGATTACCCATTTCACATATGGTAAGTAGCCTAGTTGAAAGCATCTTCGTGCTCCAGCACTTCCATGAAATATCTCTTAATGTCTAAATATTAGTCTGTTTTTGATTAGGCCTGAAAGAGAGACAGACAGACGTGCACACATAAATGTAGAGACAGGCAAATGGAGAAAGTGAGACAGACATACAGAGAAAAAGAGAGGGGAAAGAGAGGGGAGAGAGAGAGAGAGAGAGAGAGAGAGAGAGAGAGAGAGAGAGAGAGAGAGAGAGAGAGAGAGAGAGAGAGAGAGAGAAGCGGGGGTAGGTTCTGGTCTGCAGCAAGGTCAACTCTTTGCCTATTCAGGCAAGGTCTTGAGATAACATTAAATTAATTTTTTGAAGTCCATTCTGCTGATTTTATGCACAATGTACTAAGAATAAGCCATATTTATAGAAAAGCATCATTTTTTTTGCTATGGCCTAAATAAAACAACAGCTATGTAGATTTTTTAAAAAACAAATGTGACCAAGGCTTTTATGATATTTCTGAGGGTCTTATTTAATTTTGATTATGTAAGACAGTATGACAGAATAAAAAAATTTTCCGGTCATGGGATCCGAGATTTAGAGCTGGAAATGACCCAAAAAGCTATCTAGTCCAACCATCTCAGTTCACACAGGAAGAAACTGAGGCTCAGAGAAATTAAACTATTTACCTTATAAGGGTCACATTGGTAGTAAGTAACAGAAGAGGGATAGAAACCTAAATCCCTGGCTCTATACCCCCATCTTCTTTCCTCTTCCCTGTGCTGTCTCTTTTGGTCAGCGTCCTGGTTTGAACACTAGCTTCCTCATGTACTAACTGTGTGACCTTGGATCAGTCCCTTTACTTCTTTGACCTTTTAGTTTCCCAATCTGTGAAATAAGAACTACAGTGTTCTCTTTATCTCTCACATTAGGCTGCTGTGAGGAAACTGCTTTGTCAACAGCAAGGCAGTAAATTTATTATTATTATTTATTTTTAAGATCAATAGATTTGCTATCAAAAGACCAGGATTAGGATTAGAGCTTCTGTTACTTATTATATATGTCCGTTATTAGCTATGTGGCCCTGGGCAATTGACTTCCCGTTTCAGAAGCTATTTCATCATCTATAGTCATCTATTTCTCACAATCTTTTGTTTTGTTTTTGTAAGCTGTAAAGCAAACTCTAAGCATGAGTTATTATTAGTTGCCATTATTTAAACTGAATGACCTTGGAGAGGCCTTGTGTATTGTCACCTACATCATGTCGAAGCAAAATGTATTTTTTGCTTTTGTATTTATTTTGTCCTGAAGAAGTCAGATTTTGCAGTGTTCTATTAGAGTAGAGCTAATCAAAAACCTCATTACTTAAAAAAACGTTCAACCGTCTTTTAATCCAAAATGATTTGCTATGTTTTCCCTCCATACTGTCCCAAACAGGAAATGGAACAATCAGATTATCTTCTTGCATTCACTCTTCACTATTATTCTGGATCAGTTGATTCTAACTGGGCTTTTCTGTTCCTAGGAGGAGTTATTTGTTTTGGGTGATAACTTCTTGATCATCACTTACAAATGTTATATGCTTTTTAAAAAAAGTATGATAAGAGAATAAAATGATGATTGATTCATCTTAACTGGTGCTTTTTCAGAATTGCAGAGTTGGGAGAAACCCCAGAGGTCATACTGTCCGACTCCAGTCTGAACAGGAATACCTTCTATAGAATTGCCGATGCATGATTGGACAGCTTTCACTTGGTGTCTTCAGAGATGGCAATCTCACTTCCTCACTAGGCAATCCATTTCCCTTTTGGACAGCTCTCAGTATTAAGATTCCGCCCCTCCCCCCACCTCAAGCCTGAATATACTTCTTCTGAAACATTCCTCCTCATCCTCTCCCCATTATTCGTAACTCTGTCTTCAGGAGCCAAAACTTGTTCAAGTTCATGGCCTTCTTTGTGAGATAACACTTCCTGTTAAGTCTTCACTTCTCCAGGTGAAGCATCTCCAGTAACTTCAACTAATCCTTGTATGGCAAAATCTCTAGAACCTTGATCATCTTGATGCATGTGTTCATCCTTTGTTGCCGAAGAAGACCATGCCATCAGGGAAATGATGCCAGGACTTGCACTTGACTTTGTTTTGAGTGAGGGAGGGCTGTGCAGGTCACCAGCCTCACTTCTCCTCCAGAGCCATGTTATTCCAGTGACCAGATATTCATCAGGATGACTGGAGATTAGCCAGGAAGAGGAAATTGGGGTTAAGTGATTTGCCCAAGGTCACACAGCTAGTGAGTGTTAAGTGTCTGAGGTGAGATTGGAACTCGGGTCCTCCTGACTACTGCACTGATGCTCTATCCCCTGTGCCACCTAACTGATCATCTTGACAGATTTCCTTTGGATGCTCTCCAGCTAGTCAATGTCTTTTCTAAATTGTTGGGTCCCAAAACAAAGCCAGTATTCCACACAGAGTCTAAAAAGGGTAGAGTCCTGCAGGACTATCAGACACTTTTCTTATTCTGAACTCTATGTGTTCTCTTCTCTTGTAGCCCAAGTTTATGTTATCTTTTTATCTACCTGACTCATAAGGAGCTTGCAGTGGACTCAACGCCCACCCCCCCAAGCCCTTTTAATATTACCCACAATCCATTCAGGCAGTTGAGTTTTTAAACCTGAGTGTAGACTTTAACATTTATCTCCATTGAACTTTATTTTCTTCGATTGAGCCCATCATTCTAGAGTATTGTGATCTTTAATTGTGTCATCTTTTGTTTTAGATTGCTCCAGTCCCAGCTCTAGCCCCAGCTTTGAGAATAAACAGATTAGATAGTTGTAACATCTGAACCTTCACCTGAGCCACTGGTAAAATCATTGAACAGAATGAGTCAAGGTCAGGTTCCTTAGAGACCTTCCTCCAAGTTGATATAGATCCATTAATTACTTTCAGTCAGTCAATCAATCAGCATTTATTAACAGATTCCTATGCCCCAGGCATGAAGCTATATATTAAGCATGGAACATACAAAGAAAGAAGCAAAAGACAGTCTCTGCCCCTGAGGAGTTCACAGTCACTACTGTTTAATTTTAATTCAACCTGTCCCCAAACTACTCACTTGTATTGTCATTTTAGTTTAAGTCCTAATTGGCTCTAAGACACATGTCTGACTATGTGACTTCACTACGAGATCCCTGCTATCTCTTTTTTCCACAATTCCTCTTTGTAGCATTTAAAGCCCTTTACATCCTACTCTAATCTCCCTTTCCAGCCCTTGTAGACATTACTCCTCCTCCTTTGCTCTTTTTTGTTTACTCATACTGGTTTTCTCACTGTCCCTCACACACAACATTCCATCTCTGATCCCACTGATTATTTCCCCATGTCTGGAATGTACTGCCTTCTCACTTCTGCCTGCTGAATCCTTTGTAGCCTTCAAGGCTCATCTAAAACCCCAGCATCTACTACCATCCCCTCTGTCGTTGTCTTATTCCTTTCAATTATCTTGTATAGATTTTTAAATTAACATTTAATTATTTTAACAAACAGAAATCTCGTTTCCTTCCTATCCAATTGTAGAAAAAAAAATCTTTCTAACAAATACATGCAGTTAAGCAAAACAAAACCCCTCACTAGTTTTCTCATTCTGTATCTTGAATCTGCTCCATTAGGAGGTGGACAGCACACTTCTTTTTTTTGTCCATGAAATCGTGGATGGTCATTGCACTGATCCCGGAAATCTTGGAATTTTTAAAGTGTTTTTATAATGTTTTCATCATTTACATTGTCCTCCTGATTCTAATCATTCTATTCATTATTTTATTCAGCTCTTTAAAATTGTTTATTTTTATAATATTGATGTTATGGTATAGATTGATTTTCTAATTCTGCACATTCCACTCTGCATCAGTTCATAAGAATGTTTCCATGGCTGTTTGAAATCATCTATGTCCTAATTTCTTATAGAACAATAGTATCCATTGCAATTTGTTCATTGTGTGTGGATACACACACAAACACATATAAAGGCATAGACATATGTGCATACACACATATAAGTATAATATACATACAGAGACATATGTATAGACCAAATGCACATTTGCATGTGTATATGGACTTATTCATATGGTATGCATGCATATACATATGTATCTATATACATACCTTTGTGTGTATGTATATACATATACTGACATATTTGCACACATGTATGCATATATCCACATGTGTATATATACATGATTCATTATTCTTTAGTATGTTCTATCAGGGAGGACACAGATATATTCTTGTACATACTCATACACATACCTGTTATTCTCACTGACAGAATATAAGCTCCTGGAGAGCAGGAACCTTTTTATGTTTGTCTTTGCTTCCCCAGAGCATAGCACAGTGTCTGATCCATAATGAATATTGATTAGCTGATCAGTTCTTTAAACAAGCCCATATCTATTCTCGCCTAAAAGATCTCATGAGAGGTTTGATCATATCTGACCAAAATCCAGGTATTTTGAATTTGTGGCATACTTCAGAGGTTAATGTGACTCATAGTTAATTTATTTAGTCAGTGCTTAATAAATTGTTAAATGAATGAATTACTGAATTCACTCTCCATTCCACATCATTCTACACTTATGTTAGACTTTACCATTTTTTCTTGGATGCAGACCTTCCCTCCCAAACATAAATAATTTATTTGATCCTCAGTGAAACTTCTGTAAAATTGTAACTTTTTTTATCCCCATTTGACAGATGAGAAAACTGAGATCTTAGGGGGCAGAGATTACAACATAGATTTCTCCTGTGTCCCTCAGGGTTATTCAAGCACAGCACAACTTGTAGGGTTAATGAATACCCATGGGTTGATTTGAACAGTCATTGTAATCAAACCCAGGGGATAGGGGACTAAGCCATTGGAATGTTACAGTAACAAGATTTTTTTTAAAAGTTTCCTATCACAATTTCCTCATTATAAGTAAGGGGAAACTGAGACCTGAAGAGATGAAACCCAAATTCAAATAACTAATAAATGGTGGAGATAGGTCCCAAACCCAAACTTTCCAACAGGACTCTTTCATTTTAAGGTCCTGGAATTTTAGAGCTACAAAGGACCTTTGGTTGCAGGAGTTTTTAGATTCTTAAGAATCATAGAGGACCTCCGAGGTGTTTTTGTTTATGTGGGTTGCATCTATTAATATTTACCATATTAGAAATTCAAACATACGAAATCTATGAAAATAGATTTGAGCTCTAGGACCCCCTGAAATTGTCTCAGAGACTTCCAGGGGTCCCTGGACCACACTTTAAGGGTCACTGATGTTGTCTGAGCCATCATTTCATCCCGTGGTTTATCATTTCAGTCCTAAATGCAGGTACCATACTTTATTGAGACTCCCCAAATAGTTACAGGGCCCATAAAATGTGCTCAGAGGACAACGTTCTCTTTCTGTCTTCCCACTCTTGTTCTTGGCTGTTCGAGGTGTCTGTCAAAATCAGCCCTGTCAGCCAGGGTTTTAATATGTTGTTATACTTTTTGCTAGCTTGTGTGATAATAAGAAAAAAATCACATTTAGGTAGGTAGCATTTCAAGGTTTAGAAAAGTGCTTTCCTCAAAACTAGGCAGGGCAAGTAATGTAATTTCCATTTAACAGGTGAGGAAACAGGCTCAGAAAGTTGAAGCGAGTTATCCAGGGTCTCAGAGGTAGTAAATGGTGAATCAGGGTTTAGATCTCAATTCTCTGCCTTGGAATATAGCACTTTTTTCATTACAACAGATATCTTTAATCTCTCCAAGCTGTATGATAATGCTTGATAATAATTATTAACAATAATTTGTATGAGCTTTAAAGTTTGCAGAGCACTTCATATATATCATCTCATTTGGTTCTCACAAAACTCTTGAAAAAAAGGTGCTACTTTTATCCCCATTTGACAGATGAGGAAACTGAGGTAAAGAGATGCTAAGTGACTGGGCAAAGGTCATCCAATTCCTTAAATGTCTGAGGCAGGGATCAAATTTAAGTCTTTCTGACTCCAAGTACAGTGTTCCAGCCACCTCACAAGCTGACTGCATTTGAGGCATCTCAGGCTGCCATTGACAGAAGTAGATTCATTATGAGAAGACACAATTGTGAGTTAAGATTTTAACACTTATTTTAGGACATTCAGGTCTTCTCTCTGGGTCTCAGTTCCTACATTGTAAATATGAATGAGTTAAACTAGACAGAGCTCCTGTCCAGCTCTAATATTATGCATTCTAAGGTCTCTTTAGCCAACATTTTACATTTTGAAGTCCCTCTAGCTCTAGTGTAGTACAGGAGGGAGGTTGGTGCAATAGAAACAGTCCTGGATTGGAAGGTTAAAGACCTGAGTTTGAATCCTGGCCTTCTACCTGCATAACCCTGGACAAGTCTGAGTTTTAGAATTAGGGTTAGAAGTAGGTTTCTTCCGGGTCTATGTCTGGATTCAAACCCCAGCTCTGTCATTTACTAGCTCCATGACCTTGGACCTAGCTACTTTCTTTCTCTGAGATTTAGTCTTTTCATCTGTAAAATGGGGATAATAATGCTTATACCACTTACCCGCTCAAGGCTGTCAAGATGACAGTGTCGGGTAAACCTGAAGTCTTCGGAAGTGTAAATAGTTATTGTTTCTGCAAATGCTTCCAGGGAAGTTGCCTCCCCACATGTACAAATGTGATGAAAAAGATATATGGAGACCCAGTTGGCTTCTGTGAAAGCCTGAAGACTCATTTGACAGCTGGAGCTGCTGCCAGTCACAAACAATGAATGCCCTTCCCTGCAGGGTCTGGTGTCTAAGCAGAGGACAGTCACGGGTGTTTACCCACAACCCACTGTTTCAGTTGACTTGTCTTCCATGGAAGTTGAGTAAACAATCCTTCAAGTCATTCTTGTGTCTAATGACTCTCTCATCTGTCACCCACATTCCAAATGTGTATCTTATGAGATGTACCCAGTCTGGTGGCAGATTCATTCTAATGACACTGCCAATTTTTAATGTTTGCTTGCAGCTGTTTAGACAACATTTTATAGATGTCTAGGTTCAAGTCTATGGTTATACACTCATATACAGGATTATAAGATTTAAAGCTGGAAGTAATTTTAGACATTATCAAACTCCTCATTTTGCTGGAAAGGAAACTGAGACCCAGAGAGATGAAATGATTTTCCCTAGGTCTTAAGTTTAAACAGTATAGTTATGAGAAAGTGCTCTCTAAACTTAGACCTCTTTGTGAATGTACATTTCATTCCTTTAGTAACTGTGCAATCCCAAATCGATCTTTCTAAATCATTACATAATACACATCAGATCCCCTCCTCAAAAACTGTCATTGCTTCCTCATGACCTATAGACTGATGCTTCGATAATTAAGCCTGGACATCGAAGGCCTGTGGCCACAGCTAATATTTTCAGCCTTTTCTCCAACTGCTCTTCTGTATAAAAACTGGACCATCTAAAGAGGTATCTTCTAGTCTTGGAAAAAGACTAGACATGGGGTCTAGGACATAAGGGTTGAGTTCATGATGCTGCCATTTACTAGCTGTGTGGTACTGTAGAAAGAGCTCTGAACTTGGATTCAGAATTCACCTAGCCATTTATTAGCTATGTGACTCATGCAAATCACTGTCCCTCTCTCAACCTAAGTTTTTGTCTGTTTGTTTGTTAATAATATGCAAAATAAAAAAAAAAAGTTTAGGTGAAATGGCCTCTATGGTTCCTTCCACCCCTAAAGTTCTGGCTTTGGCCAATTTCCTTTGTCTCTCTGAGCTTTACTTTCCCTATCTGCAAAATGTGGATAACAATGGCAGCTATCACTCCTTTACTGGACTACTGCCGAAGAGAAGACAGTAAAATAATGGATGAAAAGTGCTGTCTAAGTGCTCTGCAGATTTGAGTCATTATTATCTAACTTCCTAATTATTTTTATAAAAAGAGAACATAATTTTATCATAATCATGTTGATTTTAATTATAGGTTCTCGAGCGAGAATTGACCTTGGAGATCAGCGCGTCCAACACTTTTATTTTATAGATAGTGCAGTTGAGACTCCAGAGTCCCTGGCATATTGATAAACAGGAAAACAAAGGATCATACCTGACCATGACGGAATCTTGGTTGAGGGTAAAAATGAATGTAATTTACAAAGCGCTTGGACTAGAAACGTATGGTGGGTCCATTAGCACACTGAATGGAGGTAGATTCACATTTGATGTGTATTAAGAGAAATCCATGTAGCAAATTGTGCTATAGTGGGAAGGTTACTGATTCTGATATCAGTTGACCTGAGTGCAAATCACACCTCTTCCGATTACTATTTGCATGACCTCAGGCAATATCTTTCACCTCTCTGGGCCTCAGTTTCCCTATTTTTAAAATGAACAAGTTGGACTCCATGGGCTCTGTGGTTTCTTCTAGCACTAGACCTATGGTCCTCTCCGAATATACTCAACAGTTATGTGAGATCATGAAGTTTACCTTAGCTTTAGAAAACAAAGCACAACTTTATTATAAACTTAACTATTATCAGCAAGAACAAAAAGTACAAAATATGGAGTAAAATCTTACCTAAAACTTTTTCCATGTTCTTAGTCAATAATGTTGTGCTAAAGATTTTAACAAAGTAGAAACAATTGAACAGCAAGCAAAATAGAACAGCATTTGTTCTATGCTCCCTTCTGAGTCTATTTGAGGGAAAATTCTTTCCCCATTTTCTTTTATATATGTATATATGTGCATATATGTGTGTGTATATAGATATATATGCATATATATATAGATGTAATGTGATCATTGCTATGGTCCTACAGATCTGACTTTACAACAATTTGTGTACATGCATACATGCCCGTGTATGCATATATGTATGTGTACACACATATATAAGATAATGTGCATGCATATACATATATGTACATAGATATACCACAATATTCCATCATATTAATATTCAATAATTTAGTCAGTGATTCCACAAGTTTTAGGATGTATAGATTGTTCCCTGTCAGAAATAAAACATATGTGCACACTTCTGTCTAGATAAATTCTTGTTTTTCGATGACCTCACATCTTCACAAAAGTCATCTTCTGAGTTCTCATCATAGAATGGATGTTATCCTGAATATACTAAGGTTGTGCCAGTAGGATATAGACTCAGTCACTATCTACCTCCTGGAAAAGTTCTATGCATAGTGCCAGAAACACACAACCCCTTCTGTCTGAGGAGCAGCTCGGAAATGTCTGCAGAGGCTCATTACCAATAAACTGCCCGCTAAAGCATGGACGTATGCAGACATCAGTAGATGTAGGAAGGAGATGAGGGTGGTCTCATGTTATACAGATGGGTGCATGTTGAAGGGAATTTCCTCATCCTGCTAACTCTCAGCCACTTGTAAGTTGTAAGTAGAAGTAGGTGTATGTGGGAAAAACAGCACGTATATTAGTAAAAGATTCAAAAGAAGATCCATGCTTCCATGTTTGGAAAGGCATTCCCCATCCAAGATGTTGAACTGGCTCCCACTATTTGTTCCATTAATTTCTAGGGGCTTGATTCACTTCATGTTCTTGATTTCTTTCTGCTTGCCTTATTCTTCCTCTGTCCCATAAAGCAACTTCAAGCTGACCAAGGAATAGTATCCCACAGTGAAACAAAGACGATAGTGATTCCCAAGGAGGGAAATAATTTCTCTGTCACTTTCATGTCCCATACTGGAGCTAGATGTGCTTTCCTCTTTTCCCAGACTGCCTATTCTCCTAAATCTCTACCGGTACAGGTAACATCAATCATGAAGTAAGGATTAACAATTTCATTCTTTTTATATAGAACAAGGGGATAGTGATGGGGAGGAAAAGAAAGGGAGGATTGTCTTCGGATACATGCGGTCAGCACTGAGTGTTCCTAGCAGCAGCGTGGTACCACCCACTTTAGCTCCTTCCTCTTTGGGGAAGAGTTAAGACAAATCTCTGGAGGAGTGAGGCAACTAATTAAGGAGATTTCTTTTCCTCAACTTGGAGTCATGAGAGATAGAAATTGTCTCTTATGAGCTATGGGCTTATCTCTCCAAACATAGTCCAATCAGCACAGGAAACACCCTCATCATCAGCTTCAGCAACAACTGCACTGCCTCATCAGAGTCTTTCAAGAGGAGATAATTGTGGAACAGAACATTAGGATCCTGCAATACTCCTCCATGTGGTCCCAAGATGGAAGGTGAATACTGATTCTGTACTCAACTCAGCTCCTCTGTTGCTCAGTCTTTCTCCTAAAAGATTACTCAAAGCAATCCCAGAAGCCCCAGTTCTACAGCATCACTAGCTAGTGGATTTATGGGATAGCATCATTCATGCCATATGATGGCTATGTGAATTACGAATGTAAGGTAGTTCCTGTTTCCTTCCAGCTTCATCAATATTGACTTCTTATCATGTTTTTTTGCCATTTTTTTTGCCATTCTCATAGGTATAATATGATATCTTAATGTCACCTTTATTTGTGTTTCTCTGATTAGTCAGTAGCCTGAATATTATTTCATGAGGCTAATAAGAGTCTTCATTTCTCCTATGAAAATTGTCAATCAGATCATTGATCATAATTTCATTGAGGAGTATATATTACTCTTTTATGTATGTGTCACATTTGATTTTTATCTAGTATATTTACTAGTGTGTACTTTCCCCAACATTCCTATTTATTTTGAGAATTATTTATGATGAGTGAAGTTATTTTATTTTTGTATAATCAACCTCATTAATTTCTGTTTCCAATAATTTCTTCCATTTTTCGATTGATGGAAATGTCCCTCTTCTCCAGAGTTGAGACAGATATATTCAATTTAACCCAATAAATGTTTATTAAGCACTTATTAAGTTCAATGCAGTAGTGTTGGACATTAAAAAAACAAAGATACAAGCAGAAGTCCTGGCTTTAAAGGATCACACATTATTCCTTTCCTTTCAGTTTTAAATTGTTTTTCAATTCACATAATTGTTCTAGTTATTTTTTTCACCATATAACTTGATATGTTGTTTTGTCAATTAAAAATTTGTATTGTAATTTTCATTTCCCCCGTTTTTTTGACATGAGTTTATTAATTACTGGGGCAGCTAGGGAGTACAGTGGTTAGAGCACCAACCTGGCATCAGGAAGATGAGTGTTCCTGAGTTCAAATACAATCTCGGACACTTAATAGCTATGTAACCCTGGGCAAGTCACCTTATCCTGTTTGCCTCAGTTTCTTCATCTGTAAAATGACATGACACAAACCAGTCCAGTATCTCTGCCAAGAAAATCCCAAATGAGGTCACATAGAGTTGGACATGATAAAAGCTACTGAACAAAATTTTCAATCACTAGCTTCTTTTAAACATTAGATTCTATTTTGGGGTCTCTCTTCTGTTCTGGTAATGTGCTATTTATTTTTTCCCATTTTCAGACAGTTTTTATAATTATTACTTCATTATACATTTTAAATTCTGGTAAGACAAACCCCTCGCAAAGACTCTATTTGTTGGTTCTCCTTTTCATAGCTCTTTATATGCTTGCTGGTCTAGTTTTCATATGAATTTTATTATGTCTTTATCTAATTGTATAAAAATAGCCTATTGGTATTTTGTTAAGTATGTAAATTCATTTTAGAAATATCAACATTGTTATTACATTTGCTTAGCCCAACCATGAACAGAGAATACCCTTAATCTTTTCAGTTTTTCCTTGTTTTGTTACAAACCAAACCAAAAATATTTTGAAATTATTTTTATGTAGGCCTTTCTCTTGTCTTCATTAGCATTTTTTCATACTGTGTGCTAAGCAAATTATAATTGATATTTTAAAAATGATAATATTAATGCCTCACATTAATGGAATGCTTTACTCTTCCAAGTCCTTTCCATCTCATCATAGTAAAATGGCAAGAAGAATTAATTTGGATTCAAAGAACCCACATTCAGACTCTGGTTCTGCTGCTTACTATCTTTGTGACCATGGGTAAGTCACTCAGAAATCATAGAATTTCAAACTGAAAGCACCTAGGAGGCTATCTGATCCAATGCTTGTGTGAACGAAAGTCACTTTTACAACACAAAGTACAGATAACAGAAATATGAATTAGAGATCTTATGGTAGACATAAATGAATTATACATCTTATGGTAGGATGGAATCCATACTGAAAGATGGCTTGGATGGTTATAACTTATCCAAAGAAACAGGATAGCTAAAAGATTGGGTGACTGGTATCATATATGAAAGAGATGTATTCATGCCAGGTATGGAGGCACACATCTGTAATCCCTGTTACTTGGAGCCTGAAGCTGGTAGATCTCTCAAGTTTTTGGATTCTGACAAAGCTGATCAAGGATCTGCACTAAGTCCAAGATTAATATGGCAATCCTCTGGAATCAGAAAGCCATCAGACTGCCCAAATAGGGGAAAAACTAGCCTAGGTTGAAAATGGAGCAGGTTAAAATTCCCATACTGATCAGTAAGGGTATTGGGTTCAATGTACTTCCAGCCTGGATCAGGTAGGGAGACCTAGTAGAGAGAAAGAAAGAGACAAAAGAAGAAAAAAAGAAAAAAGAAAGGAAGGAAGGAAGGAAAGAAAGGAAAAAAGAAAGAAAACCAAACTAAGCCAAAATAAAAAGAAGGTAAACTCTTAGGAAATCTGGAAAGCAGAGAGAGGAACCTTGATGGAAAGCATTTGGGGACCAATCAGTGGGAACAGAAACAGATATCATGTGTTAGAGAGAATAAGCTACAAGTTGGTGGTTCAGAAAGCAAATAGATGGAGAGTTTGGGAAATAGATGATTAGCCTGCAGTGGAGACATGACATCATAGTGATGGGGACCTTTAATTAGCTGTCGAACTGCTGCAGGTGTCTCTGCCAAGAGTAAAGCAGTGAATATTTTCTTGACTTACCTTTGTAATAATTTCATCTTTCAAAAAATAGAAGTAAAAATGAGGGGGAAATTCTATTCTGATCTATTTCTTACCAACTAGAAGGAGGTGTTTACTGGGTAAAACTAATGGGAGATTTGGAAGAAACTGATCATTCCACAGAAGAAGTGGAAAGTCAGGCAGTGAAGGATATACATTCTGTTTTGAGAAAACAGATTTAAAAGGATTCAGAGGAAGAATATTTATTTATTTATTTACATAATATTTATTTAAATATTTACATATTTATTAAATAGCTGCTCTTTGCCAAGTACTATGCTAAGGAGGTTGCAAATGTTATCTCATTTTATTCTCACAATAGCCTTGTGAGGTAGGTGCTATCATTATCCTCATTTCACACTGAGGAAACTGAAGCAGAGAGAGGTTACATGACTTGCCCAGGGTCACACAGCTAGCAAGTGTCTGAGACCAAAATTTGAACTTGGATCTTTCTGATTTCAGGACCAGTGCCTGCATGGACTGCTTAGGAGGTAGCATCTCATAGATTAAAGTTCTACAGGGAAGTCAACCCAGGGAGAATGGGAAGATGAAATCTGAAGATCCAACCAGAAATAGTTCTGATAAGAGGAAAAAGGAAATTGCCTAAAGAAATTGATGTGTATGCATAGGAACTTCCCCAGCCAATATAGATTTCACAAATAAACACAGAAAAGATGAAAGCAAGAAGGGGGAAAGCTGACTGAAGACAGGAGTGCCAGGGCAATGGAACCCTGGAGTTGGAAATGTGGGACTAGAAAAGAGGGTTGTGGGCAAGAGGACTTCCGTAAGCAGGAAAACAAAAATAACTCAATTACAGAATATATCAGTTCACAGAGAGTCAGCACATGTTGACACGGTGCAAAGAGCCCTGAATTTGGAGGCGGATCACCTGCATTCAAATTCTGGCTCCTACCTATGTGACCTTGGACAAGTCATTTCACTTCCTGAATCCTCAATTTCTTCCAATGTAAAATCTGGGAATTAGACTCAGAATTCTAAGCCTCTTTCAGCTTGAAGTCTATAAGCAACAGAAGAGGAAGACAATGTGAGCCTTAATTTCTCCATTTTACAGATGGAGGGAGATGAGGTTTAGAAAGGGAAAGAGTCTTACCCAGGGGTAGGGAACCTGAAGACTCGAGGCCACACGTGGCCTTCTAGGTCCTCGGGTATGACCTTTTGATTGAGTCCGAGTTTTACAGAACTAATCCTTTTATGAAGGGGATTTTTTTCTGTGAAGTTTGAATTCAGTCAAAGAGTCACACTTGAGGACCCAGAGGGCCACATGTGACTTTGAGGCTGCAGTATCCCCACCCCTGGCCACAGCTAAGAAATGCAAATGTGGGAGTTAATCTTGGATCCTATAATTTCAGATTCAGTGCTCTTTCCTTGGAATAAATCAAGATGTCCAGGGGAATATCCATCCTCTGAAGTGACCCAACGGTATTCCAAGCACTTGAGAATGATCTATTTTCACAGAGATGCTGACGCTACCGTGTGAGCTAGTGGCTCTCACTATTTAGTTTGGGCGTTTCAGTGTGAGGATAAATCAACCTTAAACCAAATCCCCTAAGGCTCTCTACCTGGGAATAACTTATCAGAGTTCCAATTACAGTATGTGCTAAAAGTCATAAAATAGCATGTAGTTTAATAATATTGTGTAATTAGACTTGTGACTAATTCATAGATTGTTTCTCTCCCCTCCCTTCCTTTCTTTCCTCGTCTAAGTCCAAATTAACAAGATTTATCTACAGTTCTGGTCTTCTGGGAGTTCCCTTTAGCCTAATATAATCACCATTTAAAACAGCTCAAATTTCAATAGTATTTTAAGGTTTGCAAAATTATTTCCTCTCTGTTAGGCAGGGAATATAAGTTGATATCCCCATTTTCTAGGAGGGAAAACTGGGGCTCAGGAAGAAGAAATGTTTTATTTGCCCAGAGTTAGTGAGGTAAGTGCTAAGATTCCAGCCTAAGAGTCTTTCATTTTTTTGTCCTTGTATCTTCAGCATGTATAACAGTGCCTGAAAGAGAGAAGATGCTTAATAAATATTTGCTGATTCCTTACTTGGTTCAAGTTCTTCCACTATATGATGGGGATAGTGAAATGGAGTAGAAATTCTACTCTAGATACAATTCTCTTGGACTAAAGATGGATTGATCCCTCCAGCTTATCCATATCACTTGTATACATGTAGGAAAACTCCCAAATATTTTTCTTTGGCTTCACCAGATTCAAATGATTTTTCTTGTGTGAGAGGAATTATATGTGCCAGTGTTATCCACACTGTAGCTGTACCCTCTGTTTGAGGCTTAGGGTACTGAGAATTAAGAAAGACTCTTATTTACCCTAAGCTGCTCTGATGAATGCAACCATTTCTGAAACCAGTTGGTAGCTTTCACAGCATGTAGTAAGTGATCAGTAAAAATTTATTGAATATCCTTATCTTTTCCCCAATCCCACCAATCTGTCTGTTGAAATCTTCCTAATTCTTTAAGTCTCAACTCAGTGGCTATCTTCTTCAGGAATCCATCCCTTGTCCTCCAGTGTGCAGATGGAAGACCTCAGTTCAAATCCCTGTTCTGTTCCTTACTACATGACCTTGGGTCTTACTACTTTGAGTGCCTCGGTTTATTCAGTAGTAAAATGAAGGGGAAGGAGATGACTAGATAAATTTTAATGCTACTTTTCAACGTGGAAATCTCATGATTTTATGAGAATCTTCCTCATTAATTAGAATATATCTCTCCTTTTGAGCTCCTATTACACATTTAGAATGAGTTATAATGAGCTGATCACATTTTGATTTGTTATAGTTACATGTGGCTGTGTATGTGTTTTATTTCCCTACGAGGCTGCAAGTTTCTTGAGGATAGGGACCCTGTCTCATTGATCTTTTTAGAGGAACTAATAGCTGTTGAATTTCTTGGCCTTTGCAGAATAGCCCACATTTGGATCATACTTGTGAAGTACTTTGTATATTATCCATTTCTCCTCCTCATGGCAACTCTTTGAGGTTGGCAGGGAAAGGGTTATAATTCCTGTTTTTTATATGAGGAAACTGAGGCACAGATAGTGGCCTAAGGTCATGGAACTAGTAAGAGGCAGTTCTGGGGGTCCAACTCAAGTCTTCTGACATAAAGCCTAGTACTTTGTGTATTCTACCAAAAGGCATTTCTTCTCTTAGAAACATTAGGTACAGGTTTCAGGGAAGGAGATTTTTAACTCAGTAGGAGGAACACTTTTCTAACTCTCAGATCTGTAGAGCAAAAGAATGAATTGCTTGAAAAAGGTAATGAGCTGCCTGTTACTGGAAATCTTCCAACAGTCATTGAATGGTCATTTGTCAGGTCATTCATACCCATTCAGGAATTAGATGACCTTTGGATTAGATGACTTTGCCTTTTCTTCCAAACAAGGAGGTTCAGGTATTTGAGCTCTGAATGAGTCCTAGGAGTCAGAAGAACATGGCAGTGCCAACATTGCCATTACTGGCTTAAGAGTTAAAGGAGCTGAGTTCAAATACTAGTTCTTAGCCAGGGGTATGCTGATAAACATTTAACAATCAGCTCTCTGGGTGGGGGAGAGCTCACAAAGCCATCTTCAATTTAATCTGTTTTATTACCACTTTCTTCATCATGTCTTAACTCTAGACAGTTCAGAAAACAATAAATCAAATTGATTTGTAGAATTTGCTAATTTCCAAGGTGTAAATGCTCACCCTGAAAATTTAACAATCAACTCTAAAGAGCCAGTAAGAGCTGGTTCCAGCACACCCCTGGAAGCTCTGCTATCCTTCTGTGTTCTAAGGTCTCTTCAAGTTTTAACATTCTGTGCTCTACAATTCTACAAATAAAACAAAAGGTTGGCATTTGTCATACATAACCTAGGTGTGAAAATAACCATTTGCCAAGCTTTCTTTTTGCCTATTCTGGATCTCTCAATGATTTGGAATATAAGGTGTCCCATCTTCCCTTTATTGCTGGGGGAAAGAAAAGAGGCCTGTATCTTGGATCTTTTTTTCTTTGCAGTAAAAAAAGACAAACTATTAGGAAAATATGAAATAGCCCTGAATCATTACATAGGAAGAATATGTTAATTGCATCTAGTAGGAACTTGGTATAAAGAAAACAAGATCTTTTCCAACACAATGCCGGGTACTAACATGTTGCTCAAATTTTAACCGACGGTGATAAGTAGATAATTGGTACTAGATGCCTTCTCTACTCTGGGGTAGAGAAAAGCTCTCTTTTGCAACTCTCACACCCCAGCAATTTAAGTTGTCTTTGTAGCCTTTCCTGTCCTAGGAGGGTCCTCTCAACAGGTTGTTTCTGTTAAAGAGGACAAAATGAGTAGGACCAGGGACAGGTATCAAATCTTTTTTTCTGCTTTGGGGGAAATGAATTTTTCCCCAAACCAGTCATCTACCATTCCATTGAGCAAGAGGCTTAAGATTATTCTGCAAGCAAAAAAAAGACTTTCTTTGACCTTAATTCAACTGAAATGTTGCCCTTGTGGTACCTTCCAGAAGGGCAAGCAAAGGTAACCTGAGCAGCAGTCCTAGAAAAACCAATATGAAGAAATCAGAGCTTCACATGCCTGGTGAGAGATTTCCCTTTGATGCTCTTGCTTGGTGTCCCAGCTGAATGCTGGCATGAGTGCCATCTTTCTTAAAGGAAAGATCACCCAGGAGCTGCTCAGTGCTCTAATCCAAGCAACCCTCTTTCCCCAGAATCTTCTCTGAATGCTAGGTTCATGTACTAGGGAGAAAAGCACAACTGTGTTCCTCTTTTACTATCAGTAGTGAACTCATGGGTGATGCTTTGTGGTCTATGGGAAATGACTCAATAAGGTAGATATAAAGTTGGCACTATAAAAAAGTGGGCAGCTGCCTCTTGGGATTCATACCAGATGGGAGTTAAGTTGGGCAGAAGAACTGCTAATACCTCTAAAACTGAAGGGTTATTCCACCTTGTAGGAATGGAATGCTCTGACCCAGCTGAAAGCCTTTAAGGGTTCCAACATCTAGGAATTATCTTCCCTGGAGGGATGGGTCTGGTACTATTAGCCCTCCACACTACCTCCAATCCAGATCTGAGCAGCAGTTTCTTCTATTTTCTCACCTATTTGCTAAAACATAAAATGGAGCCAAACAGGGGCAGATGCAAAATGCCCACAAAGTTATTTTTAAACTTCCCACCAGCTTCAATTTCTTCATTCTTAAATTTTCTCTGAAAGGTAAAAATTTCCACACATTTTTACAAATAGAACCATTCTCCCACTCCAGATGACTATTGACAATGACTGTATTTTGCAGTAGATGCCAGTTCATCCTTCACCATCTTGGTCATGGTGGGCAAGAGATGTATGTGGTCATCAACAAATTTGGTAACACAGGACTCTAGCTGCCTCTTCACTTGTTGTTCCTTGCTCTCAGCATCCATCGATGCTGGCTTTGTCACTGCAGTTCGTGGGGTATCAAGCCAGGCAATCCTGGAATTTCTCCAGTTCACTGGTCACAAGGGCCTGTGCCCAAGCCAAGGGTGCATGGGAATGCTCAATGCACTGATGCACCTGCTGCATGGAGGCCTGGGTATCTGCACTGGAACACGGTACCCTGCATATTCTGTATATTCTCCCTCTCTAGCCCTTTCACCAGGGGGTTCACCACCCCTGCACTTGCAGCTGCTGCAACTCCGCTATGATGTATACACCCACCCTCCAGTCTCACGCCCTGCCCGGCTTCCTCTATCTGGTTTTATAGGGAACAGTGGCCAAGGTGTGCTGCTGATTCAGCCCAGGATCATTTTGACCTGTCCTTTGTTTCTTGCAGAGCATCTTACCACTTCTTAAGAAGAGAAACCAGATTCCTGAGTCCTCTCAAGCCAGTTATATTCAATCCAATCTGACTATGGTTTATGCTGAATTAACTCCCCCCAGGTCCTGTGATGGGACACTGGAAGATATAAGGAAGAATAAAATCCTACCCTCAGGAAGGTGACAATCCAATAAGTGTTTAAGTCAGATGTTAAGGGAAGTTTGAGGTCTATTTATTACTGATAATATTACATTTCTGTGGTGCTAGGTGGTGTAGTGGACAGAGCTCTGGGCTTGGAATCAAGAAAAGTCCTCTTCCTGATTTCAAATCTGGTCTCAGATACTTACCAAATGCCATTTAATCCTATTTGCCTCAGTTTTCTTATATGTAAAAATGAGCTGGGGAAGGTAATGGCAAACCACTACAGTATCTTTTCCAAGAAAACCTCAAATGGGGTCATAAAGAGTTGGAAATGACTGAGGGTATAGCTTTAAGGCCTTTTCCTCCATTATCTCATCAGATGTCCACAAAAGGGAAGGGGAAGGGAATAAGCATTTATTAAGCGCCTACCATGTGTCAGCTACTTTACCATATAAGCATTTTATAAATTATTATTTCATCTCACTTTCACAACAACTCTGGGAGGTTGGTGCTAATAATAATCCCATTGTACAGTTGAGGAAAATAAAGCCGACAGAGCTTGAGTGATTTATCAAGGGTCACACAGTTAATAAGCATCTGAGGTAGGATCTGAACTCAGGTCTTCCTGATTCTAGGTCCAACACGTTATCCACTGAGCTGCTCAAGTGCCTCAGCTCAATGATTTTGGTAGCACAATTCTTATTTTTGACAGTGGGAAAATGAGACCCAAGGGAAAGGAAGTACCTGTCATAGGACCATCCATTTCCAGCTGGAAGGGTCCTTAGAGACCAGGTAGTCCATAATCTTCATTTTCTAGAGGAGGAAACTGAAGCCTAGAGATGACTTACCCAAGGTCATTCGGATAGTGAGTGTCTGAGGTCCTCGGACTCCTAAGCCAGAGTTCCTTCCACAGGAGAAGGCTACCACCCACTACCTTTTACTCATGCCTGAAGGAATGAACCTGCAATCTTGTTGGGTACATATGACATATCCACAGATAATAAAAATACAAGGCAATTTATTTTAAGATCTAGATAAGTGGTCAGGACAATATGTGCTTCAAGAATTTACTTTCAGCTGCAAAGAGAGAAAATAGCACATCAGAACTGGGAGGCTCTGCTGCCTAGAATACTGGGTGAGTCCCTAGAATGTGGAACATGTAGCCAGAGGGGGTTTAAGGACAGCTTATCTGAAAGTGTGGCACCTGACCTGGGTCTAGAAGTCTGGGGAATATCATTAATAACTTGAGGTGGGGTGAGGGAAAGAAGCACTTCGTAGGGGTAGGAAATGAGTATTTCCTTAATCTCTTAAAATCTCTGAATGTTGGAGATGGGAGAGATCTTAGAACCTAAGATGTCAGAGCAGAGAGGGACCTTAGAGAAGAGAGTTTTAGAGCCAGAAGACATCATGGGGATTGCATAATTCAGCTCCCTTAATTAAAAAAATAAAAGGATAAAGGAAAGTGAAGTCCAGAGAAGGAAAGTGATGAGGTCATATAGACTGCAAATGGTACAGCCTGGACTACAAGTTACATACTCATGCTGCACATTCAACATTTTTTTTAACTTCAGCTCCATTGACAGATGAGGCATAACAGCCCACATTATAGCACTTCATAGTTTGCAAAGGACTTTCTCCACTGCAACACTTTAAGGCAAGAAGTGAAAAGATTGCTATCTACATTTTATAAGTGAGGAAATTTGGACTTGGATAATGGAAGTAAATTATTCAAGGTCACATATCAGCAAAGCGGTTTGGATTCAAAGGAGCACCTTTTACTCCAAATCTGTTACTCTTTCTACTGAGAGATCAGGGAGGAATTCACAAAGAGGATAGCATTTAAGCTGAGTCTTGCAAAAAGGATAGCACAAAGGGATGTTTTTTATAAACTCCTATGTTCTGCATTAGGTGCAAGAGTGAACACAGTATCTTCTTCCCCCCGACCCTTGCCCACTTTTTGGAAGGAAGATTTATTTAACAAGTTTCACTCAGTGCAATATACCTAAAAGGAAATCACAATACAATGAAAGATTTAAATCAAGGCTTCAGAATTGAACACAAATACCAGCACCAAATCCTACAGTATCCATATTGCATCTCAAAATTGTCTCCATTAACTTATAAAAAGAAAAAAATGTTTAAATGTATGCCTTGCAGGATAGTAAATGAAATAAATTAGAACAAACATGCCAAATATTTTACTTTTGAATAGCAGACACAGTTCTTCTGTTTTTACCAAACAAAAAGAAGCATGTCTCCCAACATGCATCTCGGTGTTCCATGTAATGGGGTATAAGAATAACATTTAACCTAATTGAAACCGCCTTAACCTAAATATTCTTACTGCTTAACTACACTCCTACAAATAATCACCTTGAGAAAAGTTGCAATTGTTTAACAATTGCAGTCTTTATTCAGCTTGGTTATTACATGCTAGGTGAATGTTTTTTCTGTGTTCAAAAATACTGAACCTAAAGTTTTAAACCAATCCTGATTTCACTTACAGGGAAAGCTTGTAAGCAATGCAAGGTTGCATTGCAAAACTGTTAAGCTTTGCTTTTGTTTGTTTTTTTTTTCTTTAAGAAAAGTAGAGAAAGGCTCAGTGATCAGAATTACATTCCCCATCCACCACTTATCCTGGACATACCAGACATCCCTCCCATTCCATTCACTTGCATGGATGCACAACTCTTACTACTGAAGTAGCCGCTGTTCATGGCTCCTTGGCTCCCTATAAAATGTTTAATCGAAAATCACTGGAGTTTTCCTGCAAAACTTAGTAACATATGCTCCTGTTGGTTTGACTACCATAGCCTCTTCTGTAACCTCCACTCAGTCGTTGGCTATTTGGACCATGGTAATGGGACTAGACAAGCCTATGCCTCCCATCATTTGGCTACCTTAAGCATCACTGCTCCTAGCAACTTTTTTTAAACTTCCTCTTTGAACTGTGAGCCGAATCAAATCTCTAAATATGGATAAACGAGGACCAGCAGCAACCACGCCTTGGAAAAATGTCACTAACATGTTGTTCTTAGGTAACCTCTTTCAAGACTACAGTCAGAGCACTTCAACCAGCATTAACGCAATTAGGTTGATTTGTCCACACAAGGGAGTTGCTGAAATCTGAATGCCTGGCACAGGCTGCCCAGCATGGATTTCCCTTATGTTCTTGTAACAAGTCATTAGAACAGAGGCTGTATTGCAGAGAAGCCTCGTTGTGACTGTATTTGTTATCCAGGGGTGAGGGCAAGCCAGGCTGGGTTAGATTCCAATCCAGGGACAGTTTATGTTTGAAGAGTCAAAGGGTCATGTTACATAGTGGACTCCCCTTTAAGGAGGGATCACAAGATTTTAAAGTTGGAGAGGACCTTAGAAAATAGAGTGACAGTATTATTATAAGAACCTGGAAAGTTATAGGTAAAAATCACAAGATAACATATCTAGAGCTGGAATAGAATTCAATAGTTGGCTAATTCTATACTCTTATTTTACATTTGGGGAAACTGAGGCCCAGGGAAGCTAAGAGATTTGTCCAAGATCATGCTGGTAGTAAGTTTCAGAGGCAGGATTTAACCTGAGTCTTTTGACTCCTGAATCAATATTTTTTTCTACTCTACCATTCCTAGGCCAGTATTCCTTCCACAGCACTGTGCTGCCAGAATGAGCTTGTCTTGTTGGGTATTTATGAGATGTCTACAGATAATAAAAAGACAAGGAATTTATTTTAAATGCTATGTAAGTGGCTGAGACGATATGTAAATATATTTCCTTTTAGAACATAGGTTGCAAGATGTTAGAACTGAAAGAACCTTCAGATCATAGAACAAGGAATGTTTGAGATAAAAAGGATAGTGAAACATAGAAAGTAGGACATTGAAACTGAAAGAATGCTTGGCGTGGAATAGAGAATGTTAGGACTGTAAAGACCCCTCAAATATTGAATATGTGTTATTAGATCTAAAAAGGATTTTAGAACGTGAAAGATCAGAGTTGAAAGAGTCCTTAGAACTTTGAGTCTCAGAGATAGAAGAGACCTTTGATTTCAGAGGACCCAGAGAATTTGGCTGGGCAAAAAATTTCCATCTTTATTTTCACTAACCTCTAACTGAAATTTAGCATTTCCTTCCATTATTTCAAAATAGTTATTTTAAGAAGAGGTTCTCTCAACTGCCAAAGGGGTCCATCACACATACATACACACAAGATTAAGAACCTGGACCTCATTAAGAACCAACCAGATAATTTTAGGTGGGATGAAAATGAGTCCTAGAGAGAGAAGTAACTTCCCCAAAATCATAGAATGAGGAAAAGCAGAGCCATTGGACTACAGATCTCAGGATGTCCAGTACCAGATTCTTAACTTATACCAGCCTGCCTACTTTAAAATGTGGGTTCTTTGAGGTAGTCTAATGTTATTACATACCCTCAGGACAATAAAAGCTGTCCAGAAATGGAATGGGCTGTCTTGGAAGGCCTTGGGTTTTTCTTCAGTTAAGGTATTCAAGTGAAGAAGATTATGTGATTAATTTCTTGAGCATGTAGTATAGCGGGTTCTAAGTCACATATGGGACAGCTAGGAGGTGTAGTGGTTTAAGTGTTGGGCCTGAAATCAGAAAGACTCATCTTCCTGAGTTTAAATACATTCTCAGACAATTACTAGCTATGTGACCCTGGGCAAGTAATTTAACTCTGTTTGCCTCAGTTTCCTCATCTGTAAAATGAGGCACTTGGTCTACTTGAGATCTATCAACTTGGGATTCTGGTATCTGATATGATTTTATATAGCTCATCCTGGCTTTCCCTGAAACTGATAGTCCCTATTAAAAAATCAGACAAACCATAATTGCAGATACAAACACCATGTAAATTTACCACATTATGATGATGATTCAGAAAGGAGACCCCAAAGACAATATCATGGCACCACTGCCACCACACCTCTCAGGGTCTCTTACTCCTTTCCTTCACTCACTCAATCTCCTCATTCCACCAAACACACAGCTCATTCTACCAACATGTCCCTTGACTCACACTCAACCTTTTTAATGTCCATTTAACTCTCTTGATATTAAAGTCAATCTCTAGATCGACCATTTTTGGTTTGACATAAGGTCCCTACTTCAAAATGTCTCTAAAGATCTTTAGCTGACTATAACCAATCATTGCCCTTCCCAGCTGTTTCACCAGGGACAGAGATAAGGAGGGTTTTTTTTTCACATCAGCAGTAGCACCATAGTGCCTCTCTGCCAGTTACATAGATGTTATCTTCCAACATTTCATTCCTTTAAAGGCTAACTTAAATACTTTCCCTATTAGCTGTCAATGATCATTTTCCCTCTAGCAACTCCAGAGCACTTAGTTGTCACTTATATAACACATTTGTCAGGTAACTTTGTATATTACATTTAATCTGTGTTTGTTCCTTATCCACCAGCTAGACTCTAAGTTTATTGAGGACAGGTCCTCTATCTTATCTCAATTTTATCCCATCCCTTGTAAAAACAATAGATATTTAATAAATGTCTATGGAATTGAATTGAAATGAACTTATTGTGGTATGTCGAGGTGTGTTCCTGGGGATAAGTGTGGTTAGGAGCTTTGCTTTAGTGTTGCTTTAGTGTCTGGATCAAAGAAAAGAGAGTTGAGTGATGGAACTGCTTGTGATCCAACTTTGGCCTGCCTACCTGATTAAACCAGCGGAACTACTTCTCTTTCTCTTCTCCGGAGGAGGAGGAGGATGGTGGCAGACACTAGAATACGACTCCCAGTGTTTGAGCCCCTAAAGCCCACGTAGACCACATTTGAAGTACTGCACTCATGACAACCTGGAGCATCTTCAGAGGAGGGAGGGGGACAAGAATGGCTAGGGGCCTGAAGAGTAGCAAGTTGCAACAGAAGGAACTTGATGCCAGTCTGAAGAAGAGAAGAATTCAGGGGTGGGGAAGATACCTATGTACAATATCTGAGGGACTGAAATGTGCCCCACTTAGCCCCAAAGTGTAAAACTAGGAACAATTAGTGAAAGTTACAGAGAGTTTCATCTCAAATGGATATAAGGGAAAATAACTAGGATGTTAAAAAGGAAGGAAGGAAAGGAAGTAGGATGGAAAAGAGGGAGGGAAGAAAGAAGGAAAGGAGGAAGGTAGGGAAAAATAGGAGGAAAGAGAGAAAGAAGGTAAGAAAGAAAAAAGGAAAGAAATAGAGAAAGGAAGGAAGGAAGGAAGGAAGAATGGAAGGAAGAGAAACAAATAAAGAAGGAAAGAAGAAAGAACACGAAAGGAAGATGGAAAGGAGGGAGGGAGGAAGAAAGAAGGGAGGAAAAATATAGATGGAGAGAAAAGAAGGAAAGAAGGAAGGAAGGAACAGAAGGAAAGAGAAAGGAGAAAGAAAAGGGAAAAATGTGCCCCAAAGTAGACTGGATTCCCTCAGACAACCCTGGAGGTTGTCACCAGCCAAAGGTGGTCTCAGAGGAGATTCCTGCTCAAGTATTATTGGACCAGATGCTCTCTGATGCTCTTCCAACTCTGCTTCCGGGATTCCAAAGTGCAGGTACCAATCTTCGTTCCATTTCTAGCTAGCTCCAACCATTGGTCTCCACATCTTGGTGAGGATATTTCAGACTATTTCTCCTGGATGATAACATACGTAACCTCCCTTAGAGATGGAGAATTTCACATTCTTCTTATAATTGCTATATTCCTTTTTTTCACCCTCACTTTCAGAGCTTTCTGTCTGCTGTACACCACTTTGAGGGCTGATGTCCAGAGAAGTAGAGACAGAGTATTTACTGGAGTGATATCAATTGTCTGGTAGTTTTCCATTAGGACATTCAAAGACAAGAAATCAGAAACAGATGCTAGGTAGGATAGAAGGATTCCATCTCTGTAAGGAGCAACATAGAAGACTTGGGCGAGTTTCCAGATCTCATTCAATTCTTGTTTGTGTTAAAGGTTCCCCAAGGTTTTCTGCCCTGAATGTCTATTCATTCATTCAGTGAATATTTCTTGAGTTCTTGTCAAGTGAACAGCCCTGTGTACCACACCAAGGAATAGGAGTGAGGTGGAGGAAGAAGAGAAAAGATAGAGTGAAAGACCAAAAAGGAAGGAGTCAAGAGCTGCTTTTTACTGGGATACCTGGGAACTAGAAATACATAGCTTCAGGGTTTAAGAACACTATATTTAAAAAGAAAATACTAAAAAATTACAGAGTTCCGATCCTCTTATTTTATAGATGAAGAAACTGAGGTTCTTAGAGGTGTTATAACTTGTCTATGAATATAGGTTGTAAATAGAAAAGCATGGATTTGAACCCTGGTTCCTCAACTCCAAATACAAAACTATTATCACTATACCAAGCTCCTTCATATCTGTTATCTTTTTTGATATGCCTGACATAAGAAAGCAATATAGTACGGTAGCCCCAACCTGGACTTGGGGCTACAAAGGTCAAGTTCAAATCTCATGTCGGTATTTGCTCTATGATTCTGGTTGAATCATTTCACTTCTTTTTGCCTCAGTTTTCTCATCCAAAAAAAAATAGAGGTAGAGAGCATAGGACTCAATTTTTCTTCATGTACTACTCTATGATCCAGTGATACTGGTTGACTTGTAGTTTTTTTCTATGACACTTCATCTCCTTTCTGCTGTCTCCCATACTTGGAACATTCTGATCCCTCACTTCCACCTCTTATATTTTTTTCTGGTTTCCTTCAAGACTCAATTCTAATCCAATCTTCTGACTTTCTCAGCCCCTTCAGTGTTTAGTGTCTTTCCTTCTTAGACTCTTATATCTTGTTATGTACAACTCTTTGTGACCCCATTTGTAATTTTCTTGGCAAAGATACTGGAGTGCTTTGTCATTTCTTTCTGCAGCTCATTTTACAGACAAGGAAACTGAGGCAAACAGGCTTACGTGACTTGCCACTAAGTGTCTGAAGCCAGATTTGAAATCAGGAAGTTGAGTCTTCCTGATTTCAAGCCCAGTACTCTTTTCACCTCACCATCTAGCTGCCCATCTTACATTTACTCAGTAAATATTTTGTATGTACCTAGTTAAAAACACATTGCCTGCCCATTAGAACATTAGCTCCTTGAGGGAAGGGATTATTTTTTTTTTTGCTTTTCCTTATATCCCCAGACCTTAATACAGTGCTCAGCACATGGTGTTAGTTCCTTATCTACCAGCTAGACTCTTAAGTTCCATTAGGACAGGACCACTGACTTTTCTTAATTTTATAACTCCCCCAATGCTAAGTAGAGCAAATATTTAATAAATGGCAGTTGAATTGAATTAACAGATGCTTATTGGCTAACTGTGGTTCTTTCCACCTCTCATTTTTGATCCTTTGATCCAGTGACTTGGATTCAAATCCCTCCTCTGACACTTAGTACCTATGTGACCTCAGACGAACATCCTGAACCTCAAGCTCTTCATCTGAAAAGCAGGGAGACTAGACAGATGACTTTGGAGGTCACTTGAAACTTTCAATCTATTATTGTCATACAAGGCAGGGATTATTGTCCTCATTTTACAGTGAGGAAATTGAACTTAGAGACATGAAGTTATTTGCCCATGTTCCCACAACTAGTAAGTGTCAGAGCCAGAATTCAACCCCATGTCTTCTGACTCAAATTCTGTATCCTTACTGTAGCACTTCTTTCCCTGAACAGACATTCTGTAATGTTCCTTCTTCACTTGAGGAGAATAATGGCAAATACCACTCTGCTAAACTTTGTGTTACTTTTAAATGCCCTTTGGGCATTCTCCCTTCAGAGCACTGAACAAAATAAATGGAATTCCTCTTCTTGTATGCACACCCTGCAAGCATCATTCCAGAGAAAAAGCAGTGCTCATAAACACCATGTAAACGGAGGGTTACAATGCTTTGGCAGCTCTCTAAGGCTACAGGGGGCTTGGGCACAGCCAATCTACTTTTTTTCCTGTCCCACTTACTCTCTATGGACTTGTTCACTTATTATTTGATGCATCTTTTCTCTATGCATAGCCCTTTGCTTATTATCTACACAGGTAGAGTAGTTGATAACTCAGCAAATATGAAGAGATCTGAAAATGACTAATCTACATAAAAGAAGTGGGGAGGGGCAAGCTTGAGGGGATAGTGGTAAAATTTAAATAAACTCACAATCTCAGTGTTAGTTCCTTGAGAGAGAGGATTACTTCATTCTTTTCTTTGCATTTCTATTCCCTGATGAAAGGATAGTTTCTTGAAGTATTAATGTAAAGTGTATAGACCTTATGTCACTCAACATGTCATTAACTCTTTATAGCTTCATGCCACTGGCAGATTTGATAGGACTGATAGGTATAAATTTAATTCAATTCATTGATAAAAATCTTCAAAAGAAATGCACTTGGGACAGAGTTATGCAACACTTCCCCTGAGAATTCATTCCAATTTGACAATGGCTATTGAATCATTAGCCCATATCTCTCCATCTTGTTCACAAGGACATCACCAGAAACTTGGACCCATGCCTTGCTTAAACCCAAGTATTCTGTATCCATGGGATTCCTATGAGCTGTCATCTTATTTACAAACAAAACAAAATAACTATCTCCTCTCCAAAAGAGAATGATTTAATGTAGCATGACTTGTTCCTAGTGAACCCGTGTTAGCTCACAGCGATCTCACTTTTCAAGGGCTTGCAAACACATTTATGCATTTCAGAATATTAGCTGAGAAATCCTAGAATCTTTGGGGGCTTGGAAAATTCTATAATCTAGCATTTAGTCAAGGGCTCTTCCACTGCAGTAAACTACATTCTCAAACATTTTAAAAATATAAATAATTTCAGGATTAGGAATTCCTTGGGCATCTGATATTGTATTGCATTATAATGGGAAAAAAAAACATACACACTTCTCTCTCCTTTTGATGGATCAAATTTGATTAGGTTTTAACCTTTAGCTTCCTTAGCCTCAGAGTACATATATAGCTACCAAATGATTCAGAACCTTCAAGTTTTATTAACCTCTATGTGCTTCTCCTGGTCACACCACGTACAGTTAGGCTTAACCATGCATCGTTAGTTTCAAGGAATGTTCTGATTCAGGAGCCTTGGCAGATGCCCTGAAACATCAGTCATTACCCCTCCTAATAATTGTTTCCTTTTTTTTACTGCTGCCATTGATGTGACAAACCCTCCGAATAAAAGTTTTGCAAAAGTCTCTCCCCACCACTGAGGTAGGTTTGGAGCCCAAAGTCCTTTGCCTTCCCACTAGGGAGCAATGAAAAGAGATGATCAGCATTTTACCACTGACAACTTGTCTTCTGTAATGAATAGTTTTCATTTAAAGCTCCGATATTAAGGTGAATATAATAGCACAACAGGCAACAGCTGGTTCCTTTGCCAGGATAATTAGTAATTACTTAACTTTAATTGTTCACAGAAAACAATCAGCATGGAGTATGATGCTTATGTTTATGCAAAGGGAGATGGAATTTGAAGTATGAATAAGTTTTGTTTTCTTTCCTTGTCTTATTTATGTCTGGACTTCTTGAAAAAATAACTAGAAGCCACACAAGGCCATCCTGGAATTAGGTGAAAGTTTTCTTAAGCACACCCCTGCTCTCCCTCCCCAGTCTCCCTGTTCAGTATCTCTCCCCTACATGGTTTAATAGAAAAACAGTCCCTCCCCCTCCCAACCCCAGTCAAGAGAGCTGACATTTAGCCCAGGCTCTGCCATTAATGCATGACCTAGGACACATTATTCATTTCTCTAGGCCTCCAAAAACAAAGGGAATTAATGTAAACCATTTTTCCCTTTTTAGCAGTTCTCATTGTAAAATCATGATTCTTGTATCCTTACTCTCTCTCACTGCAAGTATTTAATTGGTTATTATTATCTTGACTATTTCTTCTTCTCCAGCCTCCATCCTGTTCTCACTACTTTTCCAGTCACCTGCCCCCCTACCCCATAGGTCAGACCCTTATCACCTCTCACCTGAGCTACAACAATAGGGCAGCGCTTGTCAGAGATGACACATCATACCATTATCTTACCATGTGTAGATATTTGAGAACTGACAGGTACATCTCCTTATGGAAAGAAAGTTTGTTGCAGAACTCTTTTTCTGCTACCAACTTCTAGTCTTCAACTGTGATGTTTTTTCTTCTCTTTAAAAGAAGTGGGTAACTATTTTTAGCTTAGGACTCAATATCTTAAATTTCAATTATTACACCCTTTAAGGGTAGGTTCTATTCTCCTACTCAATACACTTTAAGGTTTCCTTATTGGCCTTAAATTCCCCTGTTTACTTTTTAAAGCCATTAACAACCTAGTTCCAATCCACCTTTCCAATTTCATTATATATCACTATCCTTTCCACACTCTATAATCTGGCTGAAGTGGTTCTTACTGTTTCTCATACATGGTACTTCTATCTCTATGTTTGCACTGATCATTCTCCAGGCCTATACTGCATCCCCTCCTAGTCTCTACCTTATAGAATATCTTGCTTGCTTCTTCACTCAGCTCAAGCAATACCTTCTTTACTTCTTGTTAAATTATTTTTAAAAAGTAATTTACTTTCAGTTTTCTACAATCACTTCCATATATCTTATATTTTCCCTGCTCTCTACCCCAACTTCCTCCTTCCCTCCTCCCTCCCCGAGACAGCATACAATCTTATATAGGTTCTGCATATAGATTCTTACTAAATAAATTTTCACCTTAGTCATGTTGCATAGAAGAATTAAAATGAATGGGAGAAACCATGAAAACAAAACAAAATAAAACATAACAAAAGACATAATGGTCTGCTTCATTCTGTGATCCAATTCCATAGTTTGTTCTCTGAATGTAGAAGGCATTTTGCTTGAAGAGTCCATTGGGAATATTTTAAGGCCTTGCATTGCAATGAAGTACTAAGTCTACCAGAAAAATTCCTTGCACACTGTGGTTGATGCTGTGTACAAAGTTCTCCTGGTTCTGCTCCTTTTGCTCAGCATCAGTTCATATAAGTCTTTCCAGGCCTCTCTTAAGTCTTCCTGTTCATCATTTCTTATATCACAGTAGTATTCCATTACATTCATATATCACAACTTGTCCAGCCATTCCTCAATTAATGGACATCTCCCCAAGTTTCCAATTCCTTGCCACCACAGAAAGAGCTGCTATAAATATTGTCATATATATATATATATATATATATATATATATATATACACACACACACACATATATGTACACTTTCATATGTATGTACACATTTTCCTCTTTCTTTGATCTCTTTGGGATATAGATCTTGAAGTGGTATTACTGAGTCAATAGTTTAATAGCTTTTTAGCTGTAGTTCCAAATTACTTTCCAAAATAGTTGGACTAGATCATAGCTCTACCAACAGAACATTAGTGAATCTATTTTTCCAGAACACACTCCAGAATTTGTCCTTCTCTTTTTTTGCCATCTTAGTCAACCTAATGGATGTGAGATGGTACCTCAGAGTGGTTTTAATTTGAATTTCTCTCATTATTAGTGATTTAGAGTATTTTTAATATGGCTTTGAATAGCTTAGATTTCTTCCCCAGAAAACTGTCTATTAATATCCTTTGACCATTTATCAGTTGGGGAATGGTTCTTCCTTCATAGACTATTCCAATGGCTTCCTAATTACTCTTCCTTAGAATGATTTCCCCTAAGGTCATCTCATCTGATGTCTCTTCATTTTTATAGAGGAAGAAATTGAGTCTCACAGTGAGGGAAAGTACATGCCCACAGTCATACATAGAGATAGTGACAAAGGCTAGATTAAATCCCAGGTCTCTGGACTGTCAGTCTAATGTTCTTTCTATTCTCCCATAATGAGCAGTGTAGCAGATATAATGTTGGACTTGGAATCAAGAGGACCAGAGTTCAAATTCTGCCTCTCAGACTTACTAGTTGTGTTGGCCTAGGTCAATCATTTAACTTCTTAAGCTTCAGTTTTCTCAATTGAGAAATTATGAGAATAGCACCTACCTCACAGTGTTGCTGTAAGGATTGAACCAGAAAATATATGCAAAGTGCTATATTGAAGCTGAATCTTACTAGCTTCAGATACTTGATTGCTAAATCTTCAGTGTGGTGAGATATGCCTCCGAAATCAGAAGATGCTAAAAATCAGGACTTGATTTACTATTTCTGATAATCATCTAGATTTAAGAAAGTGATGGGAAAACTGTTGATGTAGGTTAAACTTAAAAGTGTATGGAGTGTGTATTTTATTTTCTGGAGAACTGGTTGTTAAACGTTTACCAGAACACCACCGATTTAATGCACAATATAAATTCTAGCTACTATTATTAATATTAATAAGTAAAATAATGCTATGAATAACAATAAATCACTATGAATAACATTCATAGGGTGCCTAAAGGAATCCAAGGTGAATCCAAGTTATGAATCAATCAGAGCATTCTTTAGCTCTTCTGTGGAAGATTAAAGTAGTGCAACCTGGTAAGCTTTATCTCTGGGACCTTTCATTGTTTTCTATCCTGAGAGACAGCTAGATGGCCCAGTGGATAGAGCTCTGGATCTGGAGTCAAGAAGACCTGAGTTCACAACCAGCCTTAGAGACTTGTGTGACCCTTGACAAGTCACTTAACCTCTGCTTACTTAAATTTATTCAACAGTAATGTGGACAACAGCACCTGCCTTGTCAGGGTTATTGTAAAGATAAAATGGGATAATATTTACAAAGCACTTAACAATGTGCCTGTGACATAGTGGGTGATTAATACGTGCTTGTTTCATTTCCTCCCCTCTCTTCCTTCTCTCCTCCCTCCCTCCCTCTCTTCCTTCCTAACAAATTAGATAGCAAAGACAAGAAAACTTTGTTCTTTCACTGGCAATATAGTATGTTGTTTGAGGAGTGCATTCAACTTAGAATTTTAAAAATTAGAGTTTGAGTCCCATACTTTTACCAGTTATGTAGTTCCTTGACAAGTCCCATAACCTCTCTGAGCCTCAGTTCTCTTATCTGTAAAATGGAGATATGGTACTCATACTTCTTACTTCACAGGGCTATTATAAGAAAAGTATTTTTTTAATTATTTAAAGAAAAATATTTCTAAACCTTACATATGAGTTATTATTTCTACTCCTAGCAAAACAGTAATTTTCTTGTTGTTCTACTATTGTTTTCAGTTGTATCTGACTCCTCATGATCCCATCTGAGGTTTTCTTGGCAAAGATACTAAAATGGTTTGCCATTTACTTCTCCAGTTCATGTTACAGAGGAGGAAATTGACGCAAACAGGGTCAAGGTGATTTGCCCAAAGTTACACAGTTATTAAGTGTCTGAAATCAGGAAGATGAGTCCTTCTGACTCTATGCCCAGTACCCTATCCACTATGCCACCTAACTACCCCAACAGTTATTTATCCAATAGTAAAAAATTTCAGCTTCCCCAAACTTCCTCTGTTAGCCTCTTTTTGTTCATGAAACAAGACAGCTTATTCTTAGACCTAGGGAATATTTTTGGCCATTACATAAATCTTTTGCACTAGGACTCACTTCCCCAATGGTACATGACTGCACCCAGATAAGCTATGCCTGTTTCAAAGTATTTTGTGAGTCTGTATTCATGACAACACACAAACAAACAAAACCTGCAGTTTGTGAGCCCCCATCGAGGTGTATACTTTTACTAGTCAGTCATAATGGCAGAATTAATCGAAATCAAAAGTATTTAATGAAGTAGTATAGTAAGAAAATAACAATAGAACATTTCCTCCTTAAAACCTGGGAACCCGTGTCCCACAAATACACACATTATCAAAATAAGAGTAGACATGCCTAGGAAATATACTTAGAAGGAAATATGTGTGCCCAAGTTATACATAAGGGAAGGCAACTCATGCTTCTAATGCTGCAGGATTGCCAATGTCTTCTGAGAGAGCAAGGTCTGGCAGTTGTCACAAGGTCAACAGAATAACACTTGATGTGGACTTCATACCATACACGGAATGTACAACACAGTAACATCAACAGAAGATGTCTAGGAACCATGAGGTGCATCTCTTTATGGAGAGAAAGTTTGATTCACAACTTTTCTTTGCTACCAACTTGTGGACTTCAGCAGTGGTATTTATTAGAGGATGGGAGATTGTCTCTTTTACCTTAGACCCAATTAAAGCTAAAGTTTTAATTTCAACTTTCACACAATGAATTCTTAAAGGGAAAAAAATCCTTAGTTGATTTTATTTCTTGGGGGAGAAAGGGGGAGAAGAGAAAAAAAATCACAAACCTTTTTTTCTCTTTAAGAAAGGGAGTATCTGCCAGTTCCCAGAGTCTTAGTTACATAGCTTTTCTTTTGAAAACCATCACATGTATCCTAGAATCACAGATTGCCCTCATTTAATGATCATAGGCTGGAAGGGACCTTGAAGAGCATTAAGTCAACCCCTTCATTTAATGAAAGAGAAAAATGAATTTCATAGGCTTGCCCAAGGTCCCACTGCGTCTGAGAAGAGATGGAACCCAGAACACCAATGTTTTTTATGATGCCAGAATTACTGTTTATCTGAGAGAGAAAATGCAAAAAAAAAAAAAAAAATTCCATCCCACTTATGCTGTTTTTCATCAAGGACATCATTTCTTTTTTCTGGCCCTATTTTTTCTTCCACATCCCTGATAGAAGTGTAATTTTATGGCCAGTCACAAATATGCGATTTTAAATCTCATTAGAACGAATGAGGTGTATATATGCATGTACATACTCTTTTGAAACACAATAACTCCTCCATTACATTACTCGCAAGTAATGTCACTTTTCCTTATTTCTTAATAAATGAATATAAAAAATCCTTGCAAACAAATGAACACTTATTCAGCAGCTGATTTCATATTGCTTGCAACAGCAGAACCAGACCAGAAAGCTACTGAACTGTTCATTAATTTCTCCTTGGTGTAACAACTTATTTTACCTGTGCCAGCCAATGAGAGTTGGGATTATTCCAGAGGAGCCCTAAAACACTCAGTAATCAGGCACTTCTTAACAGTGATTTTTATGATCTCCACTTCCCAACGTCTCTGGTGCCGCTATTGTATTACGGTGGGGTAATGGAGAAATACAGCAATAGGAAGAGAGAGAAATTACATTCTTAGTATTTTTAGGCATATCCAGGGCCAGGACCAGCAAGTGTGCAGGTTCCAGGGCAAAGCATTTCCCCTGAAGCCCTTAACACATCTTTAGGGGTAAAACCTACTTGAAATGATCAGCTGGCAAAAAAGCATCCATTAAGTGCTGACCATGCAAGGGACTGTGATAAGCATTGAAGTACACACAAAGACAAAAACAGTCTCTGTCCTTAAGACCTCATATTCTACTGGGTAACAAAGAGCAAATAACTATGAAGCAAACAGAGAGTGTAAATGGAGGCTAATATCAGAGATGGAATTCATAGTGAAGGAAATTGGGAGGGAGAGGGAATGTATGGGAGGAGGTCCATTCAGAAGGTGGAATTTGAACTGAATTTTGAATGAGACCAAGGTGTGGAGAGAGCACATTCCAAGTATGGGAGGCAGCCAGTGAAAAGGTCCAGAATTGGAAGATGGGAGTGCTCAGGACAAAGAAAAACTTGACCACAGAGTTTATGGGGGAGAGTAAATGTAAGAAGAAGGGAAAGGTAGGAAGAGGCAGGTTATGAAAGACTTAATTGTCTCACACAACATTTTACGTTTGATCCTGGAAGTAATAGGGAGCCACTGGAGTTTACTGAGTAAGCGGGGATTGACATGGTCAGATGTTAGCTTTAGTATAATCAATTTGGCAGCTTAGTGGAGGCTCAATTGGATCAGGAGAAGGTAATAATCATTTATATACTGCCTACTATGTGCCAGGCACTATGCTAAACCCTTTTGCAAATATTAGCTCATTGATTATCCACCTTCTACTTAAAGATCTCTAGTGATAGGAAACTGACACCCTTTGAAAACAGTTCATTTCATATTTTAGATGGCTTTGTGTTCTAATATAGAGAGTCTAAGTTTTTTTTTTAATTTGCTGCTTCCACCTTTTGCTCTGATTTCTCTTCCATATAATAGCTCTTCAAACATTTAAAAGCTGCTATTATGACTCTTCTTTAGGTAAAATAGCCAAAATTACTCCAAATGCTACTTCTTGGGTACCAGTTATCACCCCCCACCTTTTTTGGTCACAGACCCCTTTGGCAATGGGAATCTTATGTATGCTTCTCAGAATAATATTATTTTTTAAAGTCAACAATGCATTTGTTAAGTACTTACCATGTGCCAGATCCATTTTTTTATATTTTTAAAATTTTTATTTTTAATTTATGGAATAAAACAAGCATTTCCATGACAGTACAGTAAAAAGATGATTGCATATAAAAACAAAAATAAAACAAAATATTGTCTCATTTGGGTAAGGGAAGGCAGCGAGACCAACCAAATAGTTCACAATAGTTCAGCTGTGACATGATGAGGACCTGCTTGAAGGTCGTGCCAGCTGTTTGAAGAGAAGAAGGGACACACGTGACAAGACTTGACAATGGACTGAGTGAGAGTCTGGGGATGAATGCAAGTGATATTTCTAGGATGACATTGAGGCTGCGAGTCTGAGGGGCTGGTGTCCTCAGTAGTCATAGGGAAGTGGGGAGTGAGGAGGCTTGGGGAGGAAAGATGCTGAGTTCTGTTGTGATCACGTGGAGTTTGAGATAATTACTGGACATCCAGTTTGAGACATCAGAAAAGCAGCTGGTGATCTGAGATGCAGGATAAGTAATAAGTGAGAAGAAAGCAGAGGGATATGGAAGAAAATCATTACAGCTTAACAGGCAATTATTAAGTGCCTACCATGGATCAGGAGCTGTTCCAGGCTTTGTAGAAACAAATATAAGAAACAGGAGTCCTCCTCTTCTTCTGGGTCAAAGCTGTTACAAGAGGGGAGCTATGACAAAGGGAAAGACCAGGGGTTTTACAAGCTGAGGATGCACATTGTACCTGTAGAGGCAGAGGACTGAAAAAATACTCATTATGTGGACTTCTCTGGGTATCAGTTGCTTCATTTGAAGGACAGTCTAGCACAGTAGATAGATGGTGGGGCTTGGAGTCTGGAAGACCTGAGTTCAAATCCTGCCTCAGACCCTTACTACATGTGTGACCCTGGACAAGTCATTTAACCTTGGTTTTCTCAATTGCAAAATGAAGGTAATAATAGTACCTACTTCATAGAGTTGTTGTGGGGACCTTTTCCTCAGTCCATGGGGAAGGCTTATTGTGTGAGAAGAGAGGATCCTAGGTGAGGTGAGGAGTCCTGAAATCAAATTTCTATCTAGTCTAGGGGGAAATAATCGTGTTTATCATGTTATTCTGTAGCTATGGGCTATGGAAACAGGTGCTCCAATTCATTCATTCAACAAACAGTTATTAAGCACTCATATTCCAGACACTGGGGATAGGATACAAAAGTGGGATAATCTCTGATGCGAGGAATTGCATTCTTAATAGGAACATACATACATGCATACATATGTAGGCACACTCATGTGTATACATTCATATATATACCATGCATATACATATTGTGCGTGTCTATGTGATACATATGTGTATATAAAAATGTACATACATCTATGCATGTGTATGCATTCTGTGTTGTGTTTACATGTGTATTATATACATGTGCATACATACATGCATGTGTAGGTGTTTTCTCTGAGCCACCTGGATGCAATCATATCATACAAGTAATAAGTGGAAGAGCTCAGATTTGAATTCAGGTCCCCTGACTCCCAATTCAGTGCTGTTTGAGCTAATTAATAACTTGGTATGGAGGTAAGAACCCAAAACTAAGAGTCGGAAGGTATGGATTTTAACCCCATAAATTCCCTTTAGAACCTGAAGCCAGTCCCTTTCCCTCTTCAGACCTCAGTTTCCTTTTCTGAGGAAATGAAGGAGTTAATATCAATTAAGAAATAGCTAAAGAAGTCATGGCACAAAACTATAATGAAATGTTACTGTCCTGTGAAGTAGACATGTAAACTGATACATAAGTAAAATCAGCAGAATCAGGACAGCAATATATATAATAATTAAAACAATACAATAGAAAGAAAAAAGAGAGAGATTGGGTGCACTATAATTCTAATAATCAGGCTTGATCTGAAGGAAGAATTTAGAAAATACTTCACTCCCTTTACTTCACAGATGGAAAACTATGGGTGTGGAGTATTACATTTCTTGACAGATCTAGCCGATACGTTGTTAATTTTGTTGGACTTTTCTCTCTCTCTCTCCACTCACTCTCTGTCTCCTCTCCCTTCCTTCTTCATTCTCTCTATCCTTCCCTCCTCACTTCTTTCTCTGTCTCTTTCTCTCTCCCTTCCTCTCTCTTTCCCTCTCTCTTCTATTTCCTTCCCTCTTTCTCCCCTCCCACTTCTGTTTCTCTGTCTCTTCAATACCAGCCTTTAAAGGGCAATATTCAGGACCAGCCTTATGTGTACAAGAGTTGATCTGCTATGGATGTATGTTGTAAGGGGGGATATTAAGGTGAGTTACAGATCCCTCTTACGCTCTTTAGCATTTCACTATTGGAGGGTCAGTCCTGTCTATTCCAAAAGCTTGTATATTCCACCTACTCCACCAATACCAAAATACCTGTAAGCAGTAAGGCACCCTAAATGCTTATATATATAATCATTATTCCTTTTTCCACATATATATATATCTATTCATCTATCTATCTGTCCATCCATCTATCTATCTATCTATCTATCTATCTATCTATCTATCTATCTATCTGTCTGTCTGTCTGTCTGTCTGTCTGTCTGTCTGTCTGTCTGTCTGTCTGTCTATCTGACAAGTCCTTAGTTCATAGGAAGTCAATGTGAGGTGGCAGGAAGAGTCCAGTCCTTGCTGTCCAAATACCAGTCTTCTAGTCTCTGCTCAACCACTTACTAGAATGCTTAGTCTTCTCTTTTTTAAGCTTCAGTTTCGCCATGTTAAAAATGGGGATTATATACCTGCTTTCAACAGGATTCTTACAAGGGTAGAATAAATTTAATGGATGTCACAGTGATGCTCCTGATAACAGAAAACCACCTCAATCTGACTACAAGATATAATTACAATCTACATACACATGGTGCTTTAAATATGTTAGCTCATTTGGTCTTCACAACAACCCTGTGATGGAGGTACTTTAAATATTATCCTTACTTTCTTGACAAGAGAAGCTAAATGAATTATCTTTAAGCTGCTAGGTACAGTACACTAGATCTGGAGTCAAGAAAACCTGAGTTCAAATCCAACCTCAAATATTACCTTTTTGTGACTTTGGACAAGTCACTTAACTCTGCTTGCTTCAGTTTCCTCAAGTTGCTTCACCCTGTTTGCCTCCATTTCCTCATCTGTAAAATGAACTGGAGAAGGAAGTAGCAAACCTCTCCAGTATCTCTGCTAAGACGACCCCAAATGGGGTCATGAAGAGTCAGACTCCGCTGAAACAACTGACCGCTACCACCACCAACAGTGAACTAAAGGATGGGTTTGTAACACTTTGCGATAGATCAGCAGTGCCCTGTTAAATGTTAAATAACCAGCTTTCGGGGGAGGCAGGGAGGGCACAGAAAACATACTTTTAAATTTAATGTGCATTATTGACATGTTCTCTATTACTTTTTTAAACTTAAAAATCAACAGAATAATAAAGTATTTTTTTTATCATTTGTTGATTTCTGAGTTGTAAATGCTCACACTGAAAATTTAACAACTGGATCCTGTAAGCCAGCATGTACTGGCTCCAGTATGCCGGTAGGTTCAGCCTTCTTAGTGCCTTAGATTCAGAAGAACTGGGTTCGAAGTCTAACTTTGTTGTATACCGTGTGATCTTGGATAAGTCACAATTTCTCTGTCCCTCAGTTTCCTCATCTGTAAAATGATGGGAACAAACTGAACCCCATGATCTCTGAAGTCCCTTCTAGCTTCAAATAAATTATCTTAGAATTCTATGAGTCTCACTCTCTCCTGACTCCAAGAACCCTCGGACTCTTTTTCTCATTCTGTTCCCGTTCAGGTAATCATCATCTGGAATTTGCTGCTGTTCAGTTATTTCATTTGCCTCTGACTCTTCATGACCCCATTTGGGATTTTCTTAGCAAAGATGCTGAAGTGATTTGCCATTTCCTTCACCAGCTCATTTTACAGATGAGGAAATGGAGGCAAACAGGGTGAAGCAACTTGCCCAGGGTCAAACAACTAGGAAGTATTTGAGAACACATTTGAACTCAGGCCTTCCTGACTTCAGGCCTGGTACTCTATCTTCTCTATCCTCTGTACTACTACTGGACTCACCCTTCTCTTTCCTGTCTCCATGGAATGAACTCTCTCCCCACTGCTTCCAATCTCTATGTCTGGAAAGGCTTGTGGGGCCCACTTCAGGGGCTACCTCTCCAAGGAAGCTTTCTCTGAATCCCTCAGATAAAAGTGATCTTCCCTTCTCCAAATTTCCCCTCAGAATTTTGCCAGATTCTTTCCTTAGAACTTATCTCCCTTTTCTTAACTAGTTGTATACACTATATTGTAAGGTACTTAAGGACAGAACCTATATCCCCCAGAGCCTAATATATGGCCTACATAGTAGACACTTAAAAATTTTGTTGAATTTAAATAAAATGTAATTTTATTTCACCTCACTCCCTTCTTTGCAGAGATGGGAGACTATGAGGGTGAAATATCACATATGCTCTCAGCCTTGGTTGATATGTTAGTTTGACTAAACCATGTTTTTCTCTCTTTTTTATTATTTACTAGAGACAATAGATCTCACTGGGTAAGGGTGAAGGGAGTTTCTTTTTGGAAATGAATATGATGAAAAAACCCCCAAAATATAAATAAAATTAAGTAAATTTGACTTCGATGTGGATCGTCTGGTATTCTTCGAGTAGACAGTTGTAGTATGGAGCAGTGGAAAGAGATCCAGCCCAGAAGTCCTGCATTCTGGTCCTGGTTATGTTGCTAGTCCATTGTGTATCCTTGCAGAAGTCATTTAATCTCTGCCTTGGTTTCCTCATCTGTAAAATTAAAATAGTAATAGTACCTGTTTCCCAAGGCTGTTATGAGAATCCAATGAGATAATTATAAAGCACTTAGTCTAGTGCTTGGCATATAGTAAACATTATGTAAATTACACAAATATATATTATATATGTACATATATGTCTCTGTGTGTATTATATATAATATTATTATTATTAATGGCAGTAGATAGTTCAGTGGACAGAGCACTGGATATGGAGGCAGGCAGACTTGAGTTAAGATCTGGCCTCATGCATTTCCTAGTGTGACCCGGAGCAAGTCACTTAACACCTTTTTCCTTGAGGCACCTGGGTGGCTTAGTGGATAAAGTACTGGGCCCAGAGTCAGGAAGACCTGAGTTAAATCCAGCCTCAGACTCATACTAGCTGTGTGACCCTGCACAAGTCACTTAACCTCTGTTTGCCTGAATCCCCTGAAGAAGGAAATGGAAAACCACTCCAGTATCTTTGCCAAGAAAACCCCAAGGACAGTACTTGATCCATGGGATCACAAAGAGTTGGCATGACTAATCAAGTAAACAATAACTTCACACTATTATTATTATATCACATTATTATTAATAAGATATAATGTTATATCATTATTGTTATATTTGGTCAATTTGGTAATAATTTAGCTGGACTTCTCTGTTCATTGGAGGATAATATGACCTAAAGCAACAATTTAATTCAATTAGCACTTACCAAAACCTTTCTATACTATGGGCTGAGTGATACATGATTTAGATATGAAAGGATCCCTGCCCTTGGGGAACTTCAAGTCTAGAAGGCAAGTTTGACACATACACAAAAAGATACAGCATGTAGTCAAGACTATAAAGCTTTTTTCCCCCAATCCCCTCCCTATATAGTTCTGGAAAACCCTCTGCCTAATCTGAATAACTCTGCTCCTCTGTCCCAGAAGGAATTGTAGAGGACCTCGAGATGATGGGAGTTTTTCCAGAGCCTCTAGGCCAGTGGGGAACATTGATATAAGTGGGATGTATACTTTTTGGAAAGCTAAGAAAGAGGAAAACAGACTGCAAAGTCACTCAGCCAACTCAGAATTGAGGAAGAAAATACATTTGTGAATGCAATGGGAGATGTGTCCCTAGGAGACCTTCAATGCTATATTTTGAGCTGTGATGCTGGCTGCCAGGGATTCTGGAGATGAAGAGTTGTCCTCTGGGAAAATAAATTATTGCCATTTTCTGGGACCTGAGGAGAACTTCAGGAGATTTGAGTCACAGAACTAACAACACAGGAAAGTAAAAATGACAGCATCTGAGAGTAGGGACTGGCAATATCTGCCCTGAAATACAGAAGAAGTGGAAGGGAATATCTACATGGCAGAGTTCCTCTTGAGAATTCCCTCTTGAATCTCTACCCTCAAAAACTAAGTGATTGAGAATCTGTGGGGTACTTTGGGGGGTGGAGGGGAGGTTGCTAAATGGTATGTAGATCATTACTTTCTATGAATTGTAATATGAATTCTATCTGGGTTTTCTTACCTATCAATAAACCAGTTCAAGCTTTGAACATTGATACTTATATATTTGTAAGGGAGGGTATGTGACAATTATTAGGAGTTTGATCAGATCCCGTAGCTTCCAGATTATTGGGGTGTTGGAAAATTCCTCAAAATATACTTGGACTTTTGTTTTCAATAAAGGAGCCTCTGATTGAAAGGTTACATGACTTAGATACTTTTTTCATCACTTAAGAGGGGAAGAAGTTATTTTAAATAAGTGATAGAAAGCATCACATAAAATTAAAATCTATAATGTTTGTCAAGTAAAACATAATAGTTTTTGCATAAACAAATCTACTGTAGTAAAAATTAGAAGGGAAAATGTAACTGAGAAAAAATCTTTGTAACAACTTTCTCTGATAAAGATTTCACTTATGAGATATAAGTGTATAAGACCAAGAGCCATTCCCTAATCAATAAATTGTCAAAGTATACAAAGGTCAGTTTTGAAAGGAACAGATTTAAGCTATCAACAATCATATGAAAAGTACTCTAAATTACAAATAGTTTGAAAAATGCAAATTAAAGTAATTTTGGCAAAGATGAGACTGGCAAAGATGACAAAAGATGAAAATAATAATCTTTAAAAGTAGTTGTGTGAAAACAGGTACAATAGTTACTATTGGTGGAGCCATGAATTAGTCCAATCACAATAGAAAACAATTTAGAACTATGGCCAGAATGTTACCAAATCGTGCATATCCTTCTGACATATTACTAGGCTGATACTTCAAAGAGATTGAAAAAAAGAGGTCAAAATGTAAAAAAGTCATTTTTAAAAGGTTACGAGTATAATATACAATATTAAATTAATCACTCACTTGCTTTTAATGCTAAATTTTTAATTCCTATGCTTTTCTACCATATCCCACCCCTAATAGATTTATAATCATTTTGAAAACAAGGACTATATCCTTTTTAATTTTTATATCTCCAACACTAAACACAGGGCCTGGCCCATTGCACTTAATTAATGTCTGTTTAATGGAATTGAGGCAGAGGCCAAATGGCCACCTTTCAGGATGCTGAGCACAAGAAACCTTTCCTTTGAATTGAAGGTTGGAGTCAATTCCATGGAATGGAAATTGGGAGGTCCCTCCTACCTCTTGAATGCTATGATTTAATGATTAAAATTAATTTCTTTTGGTAGTCTGGTCTCATTCAATTTTGGAACCTTCCTGCCCATTGGCACAGCTTCAGTGCCTCTCTAAGATTCATCATGGACTAACTCTGAGGACTACCTTCTCCAATGTATGTTTCCCTAATGTATGCCTTACTCAATTCTATTACTCAGGGAATAGTTGAACAATGTTATCTCTACATTCACATCTATCATGAAATTTTTTGTGACCTTAATATATATGATATGAACAATGTGTTAGAGAAAAACCTTTACCATTATATTTTTCTCTAGGTCAATTAGAGAGAAAGCAAATAATAGACATGGTAGGGTCTTGTGGTTTCTGCTTCTCTCACCAATTAATGTAACTGCAAAAATATGGTCTGAAAGCCATCTGCGTGCAAAAACTTTCTGATTCCCCCCTTGTCTTTTCATCAATCATTGTCCTTAATGAGTGCATGGATCATGCTCAAAGATTCCATAGGCATGAGAAATTAAGTTGAGCAATAGATGCTACATAAATTTCATAGACAGTAAAAATTGCAGAAGTTTTAAGTAAGGAATGATCGGTGAAGATGGAGTGATCAGAGCGGCTGCCTGGAGGAGGGGAAGTATAATCATGATCTTGAAAGATTAGGAAAATCAGACAGGGGAAATAACATATTCCAGGTGAAATTCACAATGTAGCTAAAGGAATTGAGTGAGGATGATCCAGGAGAGTTCTTAAGGATGTGATCTTACTTTGAGTGCATGTTTGTTCTTTATAAATTTTGAGAGAAGTGAACAGTAGAGGTCTAGCTAAAGTTAGAGACCATATGCTCCTATGTCTGGAATTCTGTGGCATGAGAACCTGGTCATTTCCCCTTGAGGAAAGCATCCCAGACATGTGAAAGGTTTATGACAAAGGTTCTTGATCTTTTTATGTACTATGGACCCCTAATGATAAGTAAAATGCAGAAGAGCACAAAGGAAGACAACTATATTGGAATTTCATTTTCAATATATATATTTTAAGTCAGTAAACTCCAGGTTAAGAACCCTTGGTCTAAGAAAAGAACAACTGAAGTAATCCATAGATTGAGGAGATGTCATACATTGACAGTCTAGACAAGAGTCATAGAATGAGAATGTCATTTTGTAAAGGGTCTTAGAACATAGAACATGAAATCTAGAGGATATCTAGAAATAATAATAGTAATTCAACTCTAATATATTACACCTTGAAAAACACTTTTTTCACATCACATCATTTTCACATCTTATATCCTATAAGATAGGAAGTGTAAATATTATTAACCCCATTGCAGATGCAGGAAACTGAGTCTCTGAGAGGTAGAATGTCAGAGTTGGACAGGTCACCAGGTATCAGATGACAGCTACTTTACATTTTACAGATGAAAACTCTGAGGTCTAAAGAGTCAAGGTGACTTTAGGGACTTGATAAAAATCAAGCTTCCTGACTCCCAACCCTGAGTTCTTTCCATTAGACTTTCCATTATACACAGAAGAATGTGGGCTAGGCTGACATGCCCAGTCACTGTGAAGGAGAAATTTGCCTTTGGAGTTAGCTCTGCACTGGTCAAGAGCAATGCCAGAGAGCAGGGGGAGAGTAGAAGCCAAGCAAAACTACCTGCGAAGGGTTTTTGGAGGATGAGTTAATGTGCTTCAGGGAGGAAATCTAGGGTCAAATGACACCACCTGCAATCACCATCCATCTATCACCTTTCCTCCAGTGACCAGAGCCTTTGGACCATTCCAGCCCATGCTGCCTCTTAAATGAACTCCTCAGGGCAAGAAGCTTTTTTCTCAGACCCTCTGTTTATCGCCATTCGATGATTTATGACAGTGGCAGCCATTTAGGGAGATAGTAGGCTGTAAGGGAAAGAGAATTATACAGATAGATTTAGAGCTAGAAGGGACCTTAGAGGGCAGTGAGCCCCCATTCCCCCCTTCCATTTTATAGATGGGGAAACTGAGGTACAGAGAAACTAAGTGACTTACCAAAGGTCACATAGTTAGTATCTGAGGCAGTATTTGAACCTGGGTCTTCCTAACTCTAATTCTGAGACTCTGTCCCCTACTCCATCTGAAGCAGCCTAGAACATGATGAAATCAAACTTGATCCCACTTCTTTGTGTTGGCTCCATCACTAACTCAAGCTGTGACCTTAAACAAGTTGCTTCCCTCCCTTTGGTCTTAATCTTCTCCAGTATTGATTCCTCATTTAATGGTCTGTGTTCTGAAATTCCTTCTAGCTCTGATATCTAATGTTCGTAGCTCCCTTTCAGTTCTGACACTTTAATTCTAACCCCAGTTAGATTTCTTGTGGACATGTCAGTATCTTGTGTTGGGTTCTTGGCTTTGCTTTCCATAGTTCAAAAAGAACTCCTTTAGAAATGGGGGAGGAAAATGAATGTGCTTTTGTTATATCTCTCCTCCTCCTCCTTCTTCTCATACTTCTAACTTTTCTTCTTCTTCTTCTCCTTTCCCTTCCCCTCCTCTTCCTTTTTCTTCTTCCTCTTTTCTTCTCCTCCTCCTTTTCTTCTCCTTCTTCTTTCCTTTTTCTCTTTTTCTCCTCCTCTCTCTTCTTCTTCTTCATCTTCTCTTTTTCTTTCTCCTCTTTCTCCTTCTGCTCCTTCTCCTTCCTCTTCTCCTTCTTCTCTTCCTCCTCCTTCTTCTCCTTCTTCTTTTTCTTCTCCTTCATCATCTTCTCTTCTTTCTCCTCTTCTTCTCCTCCTCCCTTTTCTTCTCCTTTTTCTTTCTTCTTCCTCTTCTCTTCTTCTTCTCCTCTTCTTCTTCTCCTTTTCCTTCTCCATCTCCTTTTCCTCCTCCTCCTCCTTCTTCTCATTCTCTTTTTCTTATTTTTCTCCTTTTCCTCCTTTTTTTCTTCTCTTTCTCTTTTTCTTTCTTCTTCTCCTTTTCCTTCTGCTCCTCTTCCTCCTTCCTCTTCTCCTTCTCTTCTTCTTCTTCTTCACCTTCTTCTCCCTCTCCTCTTTTTCTTCTTCTTCCTCTTCTTCTCCTCCTCTTTCTCCTTCTTTTCTTCTTTTTTCTCCTCCTCCTCCTCCTTCTCCTTCTTGTTCTCCTCCTCCTCCTCCTTTTCTTCTTCTTCCTATCTTTGTGACCCACTCACCATCCCATACCATAAGTCTTTACCAACTCATTTTCTAAAATGAGGATATTAGGGGGATGGAGCCAAGATGGGAGAGTAACAGCACACTTTCTAGAGCACTGCCCCCAAGCCCAGCCAAATATCTATTTAAAATGGCTCTAAACAAATTCTGTAGTTGCAGAACCCACAGAATGCCAGAGTTCAGCAAATCTCCAGCCCAAGACAACCTGGAAGGTCGCCGGGAAGTGTCTATCATGCCATGTTGGGGTCAGGGCCATGAGTGCAGAGAGGACCTGCGCAGGCCTTGAAGAGACTGAATCTGTCATACCTGTAGTGGTTTCCAGACTTCTTGACCCCAAAACGCTGAGGATAAATTGGAAAGTCAGTGGAAAAAACCTGTGGGACCAGTGCAGGAGAGTGGTGTGGTCTTTGCCTAGTCCCAGGGAGGCAGAATAGGGAGTGGACAAAGGAACCCATGGCAGCCACAGCAGCAGTAGGGGCAGTTACAGTCACTGTTTCTGGAACTCTAGTCCCACAGATTGTGGGGGGATTGAACAGCTGACAATATACTCCCCCCAACCCCACTGGAAGCAGAGAGCTACCTTGACAAGAGCTCAAAAGTCAAGTAAGTAGCTGGGGAAATGAGCAAAAAATGGAAAAAGAATTAGACTATAGAATCTTACTTTGATGACAAGGAAGACAAGAAAACAAAGTCAAAGCTTCTCCATCCAAAGCCTCCAAGAAAAAAATATGAATTGGTCTCAGACCATGGAGGAGCACAAAAATCAAGTAAGAGAAGTAGAGCAAAAAATGGGAAGAGAAATGAGAGTGATGCAAGAAAATCATGAAAAATGACTCAACTGCTTGCTAAAGGAGACCCCAAAAACACTTTAAAAAATAGACTGGCCCAAATGGTAAAAGAATTCCAAAAAGCCAATGAAGAGAAGAATGCCCTAAAAAGCAGAATTGTCCACATGGTAAATGAGATCCAAAAGCTCACTGAAGAAAATAATGCCTTAAAGATTAGAAAGGAGCTGATGGAAGCTAATGAGTTTGTGAAAAATCAAGAAATTACGAACAAAATGAAAAGGATGAAAAGACAGCAGACAATGTGAAATGTCTCATTGGAAAAACAACTGACCTGGAAAATAGATCCAGGAGAGACAATTGAAAAATTATGGGACTACCTGAAAGCCATGATCAAAAAAGAGAGCCTAGACATCATCTTTCATGAAATGATCAGGAAAAACTGCCCTGATATTCTAGAATCAGAGGGTAAAAAATTTTGAAAGAATCTACCAATTGCCTCCTGAAAGAGATTCAAAAAGAAAAACTCATAGGAATATTGTAGCCAAATTCCAGAGTTCCCAGGTCAAGGAGAAAATATTGCAAGCAGCTGGAAAGAAACAACTTGAGTATTGTGGAAATACAATCAGGATAACACAAGATATGTATATTAAGGGATCAAAGGACTTGGAATATAATATTCCAGAAGTTAAAGGAGCTAGGATTAAAACCAAGAATCACCTATCCAGCAAAACTGAGTATAATACTTTTGGGGTAAGATGGTTATTCAATGAAATAGAGAACTTTCAAGCATTCTTAGAATGCTGAATAGAAAATTTGACTTTCAAACACAAGAATCAGGAGAAACATGAAAAAGTAAACAGGAAAGAGAAATCACAAGGGACTTACTAAAGTTGAACTGTTTACATTCCTACATGGAAAGATAATATTTGTAACTCTTGAGACTTTTCTCAGTATTTGGGTAGTTGGAGGGATTATATACATATAGACAGAGGAGACAAGGTAGGTTGAATAGGAAGGCTTGATATCTAAAAAATAAAATTCAGAGAGGAATATACTGGAAGGAGAAAGGGAGAAATGGAATGCAGAAAATTATCTCTCATAACTAAGGCAAGAAAAAGCTTTTTCAGTGGAGAGGAAAAGGGGGGAGGTGAGAGGGAAAAGGTGAAGCTTACTCTCATCACATTTGGCTTAAGGAGGGAATAACATGCACACTCAATTTGGTATGAAAATCCATCTTACACTACAGTAAAGTAGGGGAGAAGGGTATAAGTGGGGTGTGGGGGAATGATAGAAGGAAGGACAAATGGGAAGAGGGGGTAAATAGAAGTCCCCTCTTTTTGGAGAGGGACAAGGTCAAAAGAGAGAATAGATTAAATGCAGGGCAGGATAGGTTGGAGGGAAATGTAGTTCATATTTCACAACATGACCTTTATGGAAGTCTTTTGCATAACTACACTTGTATAACCTATATTGAATTGCTTGCCTTCTCAGTGGGGATGGGTGGGGAGGGAGGAAAGGAGAAAAGTTGGGACTCAAAGTTTTAAAAACTAATGTTAAAAAATTTTTACATGCCACTAAGAAACAAGAAATACAGGTAATGAGATACAGAAATCTATCTTGTTCTACAAGAAAATAGAGGAGGTGGGTATAAGAGAAGGGAGGGGTATGATAGAAGGGAGGACAGATTGGAGGAAAGGGTAATTAGAATGCACTGTGCCTTGGGGTGTGAGGAAGGGAGAGATGGAGAGAAAATTTGGAACTCAAAATCTTGTGGAAATGGATAATCAAAACTAAAAATAAATAAATAAACAACATTTTAAAAATTAGGAAACTGAGGCAAACAGAATTACGTGAGTTGCCCAGGGACACACAGCTAGTCTGAGACCAGATTTGAACTCAGGAACCTAAGTCTTCCTGATTCCAGGACCAGTTCTCTAACCATTGCATTCTTTAATGATGCTTAACTTATGGGAACTCTTTTCTCCATCTTAACAAAGATAGTTTTAGTGTCAATAATACTCAACAACTTAAGCTCATTTCAATCATTTAAAAAGCCATTTTCCATTGATTTCCCATAAGATGGTGGATAGAATGTTGGCCTTGGAGGCAGCTATCTCTGAGTCCAAATCCTGCCTCAGATGCTTTTTGTGTCACCTTGCAACAAACCTCCCCTCCACCTCAGTTTTTCAATCTAGTAAATGTGGATAGTAACAGTATCTATACCACAAAGTTGTCAGACTCAAACAAAATGACAAGTGCAAAGTGCTTTGTAAACTTTTCCTGTTGCTTTGTTTTTTTCATTTTCTTCCATCCATGGTGTTGTATTTTTCTCTTTCTTACCTCCCTTCCAACACTGCACTGCAAATAAATAAATTTTTATTACAAATATGTAGAGTCAAGCAAAAATAAGTCCTAAAAGTATCTCATTCTGCAAATTATATATATGTGTGTATATGTGTATATTTATATGTATATTTTTCTTTCTGAATCTATCACTTCTCTATCAGGTGGTAAGTAGCTTAATCATTGTTCCTCTAGAATTATAACTGGTGACTGCGTCCATCATAATTATATCTTACTTTTAAACATATAACATATAGCAAAAAAAGAAAGAGAGAAAGAAAAAAGAAACAAGAAACAAAGAAAAAGAGAAAGAAGAAAAGAGAAAAGGAAGAGAGAGGAAGGAAAGAGGGAAAGAGAAGGATGGAAGGATGAAAGGAAGTAAAAAGGGAAAGAAGGAAGGAAAGAAAAAGGGAAAGAAAGAAGGAAGTTATTCTATTTTTCTAGACAGTCATATGGCAGTGAATGGAGGTTTGGAGTCAGGAAGACTTGAGTTCAAATCCAGTCTCCAACACTTACAAGCTGTATGACCCAAGGAAAGTCATTTAACTTGTCTACCCCAGTCTCCTCATCTGTAAAACCATTCCCCAAATGATGAGTACTCCATCCTCAGTTCCTGTGACTGATATTAAATGTGGTGGAATCTTGAAACATTTCACCATCCTGGCTGTCCTTCCATCATCAGACAGGGATGGGACAGGGAAAGATTCTATCCCATCAATGAGAGCTAGCTGCAGTACAGACAGAAGACAGGACAACATGGTACTATGGAACTAGACAAGGACCTGGAATGAGAAGACCTGAGTTTGAATCTGAGCTCTCTTATTTACTTCCCTGCGTGACCTTGGGAAAATACCTTATTCTCCCTGGGTTTTATATTCCTCTTCTGTAAAATGAGAGAGTTAGTTTAAAAGATCTCTCAAGTTCATTCCAGCTCTAAATCTTGTGATGTTAGGATGAAATTGGAGATAAAGAGCAGATTGGTTTGACTAGGTTGTAGAATAAATAAAGGGAAGTTGAAAGAAGAAAAGTTGATTCAGTAACCCCATGGAACCAAGTGGTAGAAGATCCGGAAGACCAGCATCTGAAGGAGTCACATGTTTTCCCTTCCAGTTAGTGAGTGACATGGCCATAATAGTTAAAGACATAACATTGGGAAATTTACCTGGTCAAGTATGTAAAACATGGCTCAAAGCTTGATGGAGCAAAAGCAAGAAAGTCCATTTAAGGAAAAAACAATAGTTTTGTTGAAGGATTAAGTTCCCTGTCTCTAGAAGTGTTTAAAAGTAGGTGTCACAATACCCTGTCTGCAAAGTGGCAAAGATGTGACCTGACCTATACAAGTAAGCTGGACTCGAATGATGCCCTCCACAGGTTCCAAAATCTGAGTTTCTGTGGGTTTATGAACTCAACGGTTGGACCTAATTTTTCCTTTCTAAATTTCTTCCAGAGAAAATACTAGTTGTCCTAATTTTGCAATGTCTTACAGGCCTCCATGCTCATGCCAAGTCATCCCAGCAACATGTAATTCAATCCATGAGTGTGGCGCCAATGTTTACAAAAGCTTTTAGTCCCTTGGTTCAGTTAGAAATTTAATATCTGCATTCCCAGTTTACAGATCCTCTGTAATCTCTGCTTTGAGTTTTGTCTTGGGCATACTGGTCCCATTTCAGTCTTTATTTAGTTCGGTCGCTCAGACACAGAGTGCTTTATAAATCACAGATTTGTTTCATATCAAATTTGGGGTCCAAGTTTTGCCCTCAGTTCAAGTTGCTCAGCATTTCACATCTCTAAACAAATTCATTTTGCTAATAGAAGCCACGGGGCTCAAACATGACTGTGTGTTCCTACTGTAATTGGAGAATTGGCTCTGATTTATCACTGCGGGTTTGAGCAGTTGTCTCTCTGGAGTTCCGAGATGACTTCTACAACACCTCTTACCAGTTAGCCCTGCAATTCCAGAGCCAAGAATGAGTGGCCCCCTTGGCTGTAGCACATGTAAACACAATGAGGGGCACATTTTAATAAAATCAGAAAATCCCCTTCTCCATGAGATGAGGTATTAATAATACTAATGCTAATTACAGCACCTAGCATTTATATAGTGCTTTAAAGGAGATTTGCAAAGCACTGCACATGTTACCTCATTTACTCTTCAACATAACCCTGGGAAATAGTTGCTGGTATCCCCATTTTAGAGATGAGTTGACTGAGATACAAATAGATTAAGTGCTTTGGTCTAAGGTCACATAGCTACTACGTGAGGTTTGAGTGGGATTCAAACTCAGGATTCTCTGATTCCAAGACCCACATGCTATGCACAATTTCACCTTTCTCTCAAAAGTCTTGTTCAGTCATTTCAGTCGTGTCCCACTCTTCTTGACTTCATTTGGTGTCTTCTTGACAAAGACACTAGAGTGGTTCGCCATTTCCTTCTCCATGGATGAAGCGACTTGCCCAGGATTACACAGCTAGGGCGGATTTGAACTCAGGTCTTCCTGACTCCAGGCATGGCACTCTATCCACTGAGCCACTGTTTTGGTCCAAATATAAGTTTCTTCTGAATATGTCACACCATAAAATGAGAGAAGGCAGTCATATATAGGGAAAAGAATTGAATTTGGATTCAAAGCATTTAGATCCCAAATTTGACTCTGACCTTAGACGACCTTGCTTTCTCATCTATGAAATGAAAGGGCTGATTAGATGATGTTTAAGGTTGCTTCCAACTCCAAATTCAGCAAAATGGAAGAGATCCTTGAAGGAAGGAACTATTCCATCCCCAATGGCTATAGCACAATACCTTGCTTATATAAGTCATTTAATAAATACTTGCTGAATGAATGATTTTTGTGATCTTTGTGATATGTCTTTTAAAGGAATAAAATGGATGATTACACGCTCAAGAATACCATTGATTATACAACCACATTTGGGGAAAATATAGCCTATATTTGGACAGATTATTTATATAAGAACATTAACTCCATTTTGGTGAGTGTGTTTTCATGAAATAAATGCAACGAATTCCAAGAAGAGCACAGTTGGTATGATGGAAACAGTGGAGGTAGAAGGCTTGCCCAAATACCATGCTTCCTAGCTAATCCCTTTAATCTCTGAGCTAATCCCTTTAATCTCTCTCTGGCTCAGTTTCCACAATTGAACAATTGGAACTGATTATACTTGTACTTCCTACCTCTTGTTCTGAGGCAAATGCTTTGTAAACTATTCAATGTTATATAGAAAGGTAAGGAATATACTGCTCCTCCCCCAGCATCTGAGGCTATGTAATGTTCTTGCAAATTTAATAGATGGTATATTCAAGAGAATTATTGATGAATTCATGAATTACACACAGAAATATGTTTCTCCAGCAATCTATTACTACTGTGTGTCTCTAGGCACTTTGACTTGGCAAGCACGGCTTGAATAGATATTAATTTTTAATGAATATTTCTTGTGTTTTGAAATAGGAACTCTGCCTGGAAGGCCCTTTTTGCTCTCCTGCAGCTATCCAGCATGGGGGAGTGAAAAGATAATATTAGGCCTTGAATAAAAGACTTGGGTTCAAATCCCAACTCTTATCACTGCTGTGACTTCAGCTGAAAGATTCCCTGGGTCTTCAGTTACCCCATAAGTAAAATTAGGGAATAGGACTATTTGATCTCTAAACATCCCTTCCTTCCAGCCTTATATCCTCAAATCCAGTGGTCTCTCTCTCTCTTTCTCTCTCTCTCTCTCTCTCTGTCCCCCTCCCCCTCCATTCCCTCTCTCTCTCTCTCTCCTGAATTATAATGTTCTCAGGACATAATATTTAATCCATCATTTTGGTAAGAGATTGTTTTGTTCCCTATGTGTGATTATATCTCTCCTGAATTGTGATTTCCCTCAGGGAAAGAACTAAGTATTTTTCATCTCTGGGTCCTCAAGAGCCTAGAATAGTAGTGGGTACTCAGAAAACACTTGCATTACATTGCATCAAATTGAATTTTTTTTTTAGTAGAAAAAGAACTGGAGCTCTTCCACTTACCAGTCATGTGATTTTGGCTGTCATTTTCCTTGACTGGGTCTCAGTTTCCTTGTTTATAAAATGAGGGATGTAGACTCAGTTTTTATTTCTAATTTCCTTGCTGGAATGACTTTGAATATATAGAATCTGAGTGGCTGGACAGAACTGCTCAGTACCTTCAAAGGCTCGTAAAGGGGGAATGATTTCCTGTGACTCTCTATGGTCTAGGAAAAACAAATTAACAGACAAGCAAAAATATCCTTGCTCTGTCTTACTTGAGACAAGTCAGGTGGCATTTCTAGGACTCAGATTTCTCATCTGTGAAATAAATGATTTTTTGTCATCAAGCCCTTTTGCAGTCTGGTGAAGCTTAAGGACCTTTATTCGGAATGTTTTTAAATGTATAAAATAAAATACATTAGATTACAAAAGAAACCAAGTTTACACACAAGTTCACAGACTCCTGTTTCACTGGATGATCTCTATGGTCCCTTTTAACTCTAAGTTCAGTAGATTATAAGCTTCTTGAGAGTAAAGACTTTCATTTTGGGAATTTGTATCCTTAATGAACGTTGCTTTGCATGTAATAAATACTGAATAAATGCCTGAAAAATAGATTTGTTCTGACCCTAACCAGCCATAGGACCTCAGGTAAGTCATTTCCCCTATTCATGACCTTGAGTAAGTCATTTTTCTAATTCATGAGATTGGGTAAATTATTTCTCTTCTTTACGCATCAATTACTTCCGCTTTAAAATGAAGATAATACTTATACTACCTTCCATGCAAAATAGTTGTTATGAAAGCACTTTTTAAATCTTTATTTCTATAGAGAAAGAATCATTATTTTGTTATATTTATATATAAGATTATATAATCATGTATTATATTATCATAATATCTAATATGTTTTATTAGATGTTATACATACTCTATATTGTGTTCATAAAAATAGAATTATTTTCTTCTCCCTGCCCCTAGAAAGAATTCATGTTACCTTCTGAATTCTCAGAATTGGGGAGAAGGGGACTTGTATACAGAAGATTAGGGGTTATATCCAACCTTTATTATTTACTTCCTCTGTAACCTTGGGCAAGACAATTGAATTTTCCCCATCCTCAGTTTCCTCAGCTGTAAAATGAAGATATTGAATATCCTCCCAGCTCCAAATCTATCTAATTGATTACTAGGAGGAAGACTGGCCTGAGAGAGCAGCTGCCAGTCACTGAAGGAGAAAAGGACAATATCTGGAGGAAGAAATTTCTATTCCTGAGTCTACGGTCATAGGAAGGAGTCTTAAGTCTCTTGTTAAATTTCTGAAGACTGAGTTTGTGCTTCCATTGCCAATGAAGGGACAGGAAGGAGTCTACATCTATTTCAAACTGAAGGCTGTTCAGAGTAATCAAAGCAGGGTCCTGTATCAGTCCTCCTCACTGTACTGATCCTGTACAATTATTGATTGAGTTCAGGCATTGCTGGGCATCTAATTTCTTTGCACTTGGGCCTGACTTTAGACTGCGTTTCTGCCTTGTGCCTCTGATCTTAGGGACATCTGGTGGGAAATTGTCCTTCTGGTCTCAGCAAAACCTTCTGCTTCTTGCTTCTGGATCCCCCATGAGCACAGACTTTAACGCCTCCAAAAGCCTGGCACTGTGCCCTAAGAGGTCTCAGCAAGAGTCACAGATCGTTCCCGACTATACCCCATTGGTGAGTTGGTTTTTTTAATTCTCTCTACACCGAGAGGAATTTGGAGTACAGTCTAGTGCCAACTCCTGAAAGATCCTTGAGATCGTTAGTAAGAAGATGCTTGAAGTATCTGTACAGGCCTCAGGGGTGAGAGAATTAATTGAATTTGGATATTTGGATGTTGAGCAGCTACTTTTTAGGCAAAGTCTCTGGGGTTTTGAGTCACTGTTCTGTCATGAACTATTCTTCTCCCCTCTCCACTTCCACCTCACCCAATGGGGCATGAATCACTGGCATCAGAAAATGATAAAGGAATAAAAGGGCAAGAACATAAGGCAATCCCTACCTTCTCCACACCCCTAACCTTCATCTTCTGGGAGGTAGATCTAGAGAGAAGAAATAAGACTTCTTCCAGTTTTGAAAAACCTACATCCAGTTTGCTTTGGGATCTTTGCTAAGTAGTCTAGGGTTGCTAAAGCCCTAGAGGTGCTGAGGCAAGGTTAATTCATAATGTGTTCAAAGATGCCTTAAAAGTTCCAAAATAGGAAGGTGGTAAAACCATTATCAGAAATGAGGAAGACAAGATAAAGGGCAAGTTGAGGTGTTCTGTTTTGAACTTGGTGAATCTGCTGAGTAGAAATACCCAATGTGTAGTTGGGGTTCATAGAATCATGCAATAATAGAGGTGGAAGGGATGCTGTGATCTCATCCAGTACAAAAGCCTCATGTTATTAATGAAGGAGCAAAGACCTAGAAAGTAAAGGAATCTTTAATTCCTGGAAAAAATTTAAAAAAAACTTACTTATGACTATTAATGGGATGATTTGTGAATGTCTACAAAGGGAAACAGTGATCTTTAGGAGTCAGAGTGATTTCATTAAAAGCAGTTCGTGATAGACTAACATAATTCTCTTCTGCAAGTTAGTAGATTAGAATAAGATCAAAGAAATGCTGAAGATATAGTTTACCTAGATTTCTGCAAAATAGTCATCTTTCATGCTATACTTACGGAAAACATGGAGTTACATGGGCTAGAATATAACAGCAAGAAGTGAAAATGGTTGCATGACTGAATGGAAAAAAAATGTCATCAATCATCACTCATAATCAACTGAAAGGGAGATCTCTAGTCAAGTTTCCCCATGTCTTGTCCTTGGTCCTGGTCTAGTCAACATGTTAAATCAGTGAGATAGATACCGGTATAGACATCATACTCACAAATAGGTAGATAACCAAAAGGTGGGAGGGATAGATAACATTGAATGGCAGCTTCAGAGTTATTAAAAAGGCTCAGTCAGGTAGACAAAAGAGTCAAATCTATTACGATGAAAGCCAATAGTGATTAATGTAAAGTCTTGTGCTTAAGTTTAAAAAAAATGATTTCCCAAATGCAAAATTGGGAAGCATATAATAGTTTGTGTAGGGGAAACAATATTTGAGAAGTTTAATAGACTATAAACTCAATGAGAACCATGAGTACTTATGATGTGGCAGCCCAGACAGCCAAGCCAGTCTAAGGCTGCATTAAGGGAGGCACCAATCACACCACATTTGGAATACCAGATGCTGCTTGGGGCATCATATTTTAAGAAGGACATTAACAATCTGGAGGGTGTCCAGAAACAGCAGGCAGGATTCTCAGGCATCTTGAGACCATTCCAAACAAGGACCAACTAAAGAACTGGATATGTTTAAACTTGACAAGAAAGACAGTGAGAGAGTTAAGATAATGATCTCTAATTATCTGAAAGGTTGTCCCGGGGAAGAAGGCTTAAAATTGTTGTACTTAGCTACAGAAGACAGAAGAAGTAACAATTGTTAGAAATCATAGGACTACCATTAAGTGGTGGAGCAGATAGACCACTGGGCCTGGAGCAAGGGAGACCTGAGTTCAAATCTGCCTTCAGACAGGTTGTGTGACCCTGAGCAAACCACTTAACCCTGTTCACCTCAGTTTCCTCATCTGTAAAATAAGCTGGAGAAGGAAATGACAAACCTCTCCAGTATCTTTGCCAAGAAAACTCCTCTATGGGGTCACACAGAGTTGGAACAGCATTGAATGATTGGACAACAACATTAGGGGATACCAGCGTGGGATAATGGATTTTAAATGAGGGGATCTGGTTTCGAATCCTGGTTCTTGAGGCTACTTAATACATGTATGAACTCGGGCAAGAGATTTAATCTCTCAACTTCATTTCCCTTATTTGTAAAATAAAAATGTTTGACTAGGTGACATGTAAGGAATTTTCCAGCTCTAAATTCTATGATTCTATGTAGACATAGGATTCTTTATGAATTAGAACTGGAAGGGGCTGCCTCAAGGGCTGTTTAAGCCAGTCTGATGGGTCATTTGTTGGACATCGTTGTTCAAGGATTCCTGCTTACATACAGGATGGACTCGGTTCCCCTTCAGGTCCCTTCCAAAGCTAAGATTTACAATACTGCCAAGTTCGTGCATGCAATTTTCTTGCTTGAAGCAAGATTTAGTTGATAATGAGAGGTGAAAAGTAAGAAAATATTGATTGGCATGCTCAAACAGCTGAGCTCACACTTATATCCCCCCCTTTCTGAACTCTCTGCCATTCACTCCTGCATTAATTATATGGCTTAAAAAATGTTTTTTCATCTAGCTCAGGGGTAGAAAAATCTGTAGCCTTGAGATCACATGTGGCCTTCTAGATCCTTAAGTGTGGCCTTTCAGTTAAATCCAAATTTTACAGAACCAACCCTGAGGCTCCATGTAGCCTCAAAGCTGCAGGTTCCTCATTCTTAATAGCTTATGCTTCTGGCTTGCATCTCCATTTCAGTAGAGCTCTCTGATCATTAAGCCCTTTATATCCATTATCTCTTTTGATTCTTACAAAATTCTTTTGAGAGAATCAAGGACTATCCATTTCTGAATCCATATTTTGTTTTTCATCTATAAAATAGAAAATTAGGAAAAGATGATTCTCCAAGCTTTTGCATCCATGAATCTAACCTGACTTTTAGAATAAAATCATAAGAGTCAATGCTAGGAGAGACCTCAGAGAATAGTATTTCGCTGTGTCACCTTAAGCAAAAGATTTTGTCTCTTTTGGTCTCAATTTTACCATCTGTAATGTAGAAATGACCATCATGTTTATACTGGACTCAGGAATCAGAGTTTTGGAGTCCAGGTCTCAGCTGGTGGCCTGATACAACTGACACTCATCTCATAGATGAGGAAACTGAGGCTTAGACAGGGAGGAATGACTTTCTTAAGGTCACATAACTAAGCGGCAAAATCAGGACTTGAATGCACAGGTCTCTAACACCAGATCAAGGCTTTTTCCATTTCCTTCTGTAGCTTCTACAAAACAGGACTTATATTTTCTCTTATTATTTTCTTCACAGGACCTCTTATGCTATTAAGTTTATATTTTTTAAAATCCAAAGTTTTACTGTTGTGGGGATGCCCTACATGAATCCAGACCACAGCCCCTCCACATCTTTTTTTTTTTTAAATGCAATCGGAGTTAAGTGACTTGCCCAATGTTACATCACTAATAAGTGTCAGATTTAAACTCACATACTCCTGACTCCAGGGCTGTTGCTCTCTCCATTGTGCCACCTAGCTGCCTCCAACTCTCTCCATCTTCATAGATGGTTCTCAATGAGTTGCTGTGGCCAAAGAAATTTATGCCCTGGTGTCCAGCCTTCTGACAATGAGACTCTATGCTTTCCTACTCTTCAGGGAGAATAAGAACCGAAATAACAAAAAACAAATATGTGTGGTTCCATGATCATCCTTAAATCCCTTCCTGCCTGGTAGGACTGTCCAGAACTTTTGCTCCTCTGGCTACAGTTTTTGAGAGCTCAAAACCAAGCTCTGCCAAGCTACTGGGGGGACGTCAGCAGGCACTTAGAAGGTGCTCAAAAGTGACTTCCCTTGAATTGATTTGAAAAAACCAAAGAAGTGAAAATTATAAAACTCATCCTCCAAATGGAGTGAATTCTACATTCTCTCTGTTAGTGCTGTGGGCTGAGGTGCTAACAGTGCAAGTGTTATGTTAAATACAGAAGTATCCTGCACATAAATCTTCATCATGATTACCAGAAGCTATGATATAGTTAAAGAATTTGCTTTCACATAATTGGGAAGCAGCAAGGGTAGAGGCAAATGAGACCCTGATCTTGTTTCAAGACCCCTGGGCTCAAGTCCTGACCTTGCCACCCTTGTGAGTGACACAATGAAATGGAAATGGTACAAATGGAAATAACAATAATTGTGCTGCCTACCTCATAAGGCTGCTGTGAGAAATGCACTTTGCAAACCTTAGGTTATAGAAATGGAAGTTATCATCATGCCCTCCCCCCACCTCCCAACAGAGAGCTGGCTTTGGACTCCATGAATCCGATCTGGAATTCAATATCCAATTTGTTCACAAGTACAGCCAAGCTTAGACCATTCAGTGGGTGTTCTCTCTCAGACCTCACTGACTGGTCCAAATGAAAATTCAATCTTGCTGGGCAAAGACTTCACCTGAAATGACTGGTATAATAAAGAATATAGTGTTTTCTTGTGCCTTTTCATAAACACTGGTAGATTAGTTGTTTAGGAAAAGTGGCAGAGGTCCTAAGGTGCCTTCTGGGAGACAGAAACATCATACAACCCAAAATACACATATATATTGAAACTAGAAGGAGCATTAAAACACAGACTATCAGAATGGAAAGGAGTCATCAAGGAATTTTCCTACCCCACAGAGAGCTGTGAAGTAATTATGTTTATTGGCCATCACATGAAAAGTCATTTAATACCTCATAGGAAACATATAGTGATTGGCTGAGAGAACTAAACTCCAAGGTGGATGGGATATGGTGAGAAAGGGAATTCAGTCAACCTCCTTTATTATTACGAGCCTGATTCTTTCCTTGGAGATTAATATAGGAAAATGTGGGACCGATGTTGGGCACAGGAGGGGGAATGGGAAAATCTTCAGCAAGCCCAGTGATCATCTTGCCCCTAGGAGTCTCTTTTTCTAGTTGAAGTCCTCCTCATTTTCTCCTCCCTAGGCACCCTTCCTCTTTTGGCTCAGCTTCTGATAGTGTCCTCTTTAGCAGTTTCAATTGTCTTCAGTGTATGCAGGGACCATGGCTGATTCAGCTCTTTGTGCAGTGTGAGTTGGCTAGGCTTGTCTGCACACCAATCAGCCATGCCACATGGGACCATCCCTTCTACCAATAACACAGGCAAGGTTACCCACCTGATCATGCTCAGAGAGACAGCCAATGGAGAAAAACTCATTTGACGATAAACAATTGCAGATGAGAAAAGAAGGAAGCATGGAGGAAGGTGCATGAGATGTAGAAATGGAGGGACCTGTGTTCAGATCTCGGCTATGCTACTCACTACCTCTCCAACTATAAGAAAGCAAGAAAATAACAAATATCTGGACACTTGCGTCCTAGTTCCCAAGTCCTGCCACTTACAATTTATGGGATTTGAGACAAATCATTTGATAAATATAATAATAATATTAATAGTAGTTAGCACTTATATAACACTTTGGGTTTGTAAAATGTTTATACATGTGTGTGTGTGCTTGTGTGTATGTATGTACGTGTCATGTCATTTGAACTTCACAAAAACCCTGTAAGACAAGTGCTGTTTTCATCCTCATTTTACAGATAAGCAAACTGAGGCTAAAAAGGTCTTGTGACTTACACAGCTAAGGTCTGAGACAAGTACAGAACTTGGGTCTTCCTGTTAGTTCCTAAGTAACTAGGTTACTTAGCTATCTATCAAGAAAAGATTGGATTAGGTCCCTAAAGTGATTTAATTTCCAATACTTTGCAAATCTGAGAGTATCAGAGACTGAAGTGACTTAAGTCACCCAGCTAGTAAGAGGACTCCATTCCCCTATTTCTACTCCAGTGATCATTGCCCAACACAAGAAAACCTCTCCCAAATGAAGAACAATTCTCCCTTACAAATAAGAGGTAGGACAGGGAGCAGGAAGTTCTATTTCCCAAATGGACAAACTGAGGCTCATAGCTTACAAATGTCAGAATTCAGTCCAGCACAAAGGTTTCCACTTCTCCTTGCCCAAGCTTCTTTATAGGGCACCAGAAAATGTCCCCATGATAACCAAGGGAATACTGGTTGATCATGGCTTAAGAAGTCACTCCTTCCACAGGGAAGACATTTGTATTTAACTGAGTTCTTCCATATCTTGGTTCAAAGGAAGGGTCTTTCTGATATTAGCAAAGTCTAGTGTGACAGAGTCTTGGACTGAGGGGGAGGATGGAAAAACATTTCCATGTCTCTGTGATTATCCTAACCTTAGTGCTGTCTGCATGCTGATACCTAAGGTAGCCCTGTCTAAAAAGAACTGGTCTTGAGCTAAATTAAAAAAAAAACACAAAACAGACTTTCCCCTGGAGCACAGTGGTACAGACACAGGCTGAGTGAGAATTACAAAATGTGTTTCACAGATGGTGATCAACAGATAATGTTGGCACAAATATGGAGAGCATTCTGAATGAGCTGGACGAAGGAAAGGAAAACAGGAAGCTGCAAATAGGGAAATATGTGTGAAAACTCGAGGTTCTCCTCATGATTATTTCAGGATAGTTTAAATGCATGTATTCAAGATGCATTATTTCCTATGTATGAGAGGCAACAGGTGGAAGTGCATAGAGAACCAGCCTTGGAACTTGAAGGCCTGAGTTAAAGTCTAGTCCCTGACACATATTGACTGTGACTCTAGGAAAATCACCCAGTGTCTGAATCCAGGGAAATTCTCAGAGGCAAGTATATTGCAGAACAGAGTGCCAAGCTGCAGCAGTGGAGGGTGTCTCCTCATCTTGAAGTTACTTATATCAATGAATTCACAAGTCCAGTCACTTTACATTCCCTATGTGTAGGGCCCCATACTACCCATTATGGAGGATGAAATTGGAGCCTAGAGGAGAGAGACAGAAATGCCTAATAAGGAAAATGATAGTTCACTTTTTCTACAGATAGATTTAACAGAGTGTAACAACCCTGTGAGAGATGTAGTGAAGTCAGCGTGGTACAGTGGAAAGACTACTGCATTTTACAGCTAAGGAAACTGAGGCAAACAGGGCTAAGTGACTTGCCCAGGGTCACACATCTAGTAAGTATCTGAGGCCAGATTTGAACTCAGGAAGACTCAGCTTCCTGACTCCAGGTTTAATACTGCACCATCTAAGTGCCTAGAAGACTGAATGTCTAAGTGTAAATCCCATTTCTGCCCTTACTATCTATGTCACTTTGGGCAAGTCTCTGAATCTTTCTGGACAACAGTTCCCTCATGAATAAAATGAAGGGGTCAGACTAGATGACCTTTAAGATCTCTTTCATCTTGAAATCCTATAACTGGAGACTCGTTACACTTTCTGTCACTTCACTATGAAAGCAACTTCCATGTTCACTTTTAAAAGTTGAGTATAGTCTGACTAAAGCAACAAATAGAAGCCAAAGGAGATGTTGATATACTTTTTAAAAGTCTCCATCCATCCTCTATAGAAAAAAAAGTCTTTAATGGGCAACTTTATAGTTTTCTTGGAAAAATAATATACTCAAAGCATTTTGTGAATAAGCAAATACATTTAATTTTTGCCTGAAATTTCAAATTTAGTCTATTGGGAAAGCTTATCAAGTGACCTTACTTCCTAGTTGAGGAGCACTTAGGAAGGAAAGTAGTGATCACTAAGATTGCTTTGGACTCATCTAGAGCAGGTTATGGCAAAAGAGTGCCATTTTCTTAGCAAAAGAGTTCCATTTCCTTTGGATATGGTACCTAGATAAGCTATCATAGTGGAGACCAGCAAGATTTCAGTGGAAGATTTCACAATACTTCTCTTGTCTTTGTCAAAGACCAGATGCTCCAATAGAGTTGGATGATGGATCAATTTCAACCTAGAAGGCGGATTCTAGTTAACATCTCATGAGACAGTGGGTTCCTTGTTACTGGAAGTGTTCAAGCAGAGGCTAAATGAGCTCCAGTTATTTCCCTTCGCCTTTAAGATCAGAATGCAAATGCCTCTGTTTGGCATTTAAAGACTTATACTTACAATCTGGCCCCAGCCTACCTTTCCAGGCTTATTACACATAATTCAAATTAATCTGCTTGTTTCTCCATACACAACATTCCATTTTAGCACAGTGCTTGGTATATGGCGAGCACTATACAAGCAAACAAATAAATAAGCAAATAAATGAACATATAACTTTAAAAAATAAATGTTTTTCTCCTTTTCCCTTCCCTTTCTTCCACTCTCCTCCCTTCTCCTCTCTTCTTCTCGCCTTTATACAGGTTGTTAGAATGCACTTCTCCCTCATGCCCTGTCTCTTAGAATCCCTAGCTTTCTCTAGAGTTCAATTCCAGCACCACTTACTACATGATTCCTCCAAACTGCAAGTGCCTACTCCCATATTACCTTAAATTCATTTTCTATAGATTTAAGTGTGTGCATGCTACTTCCCTTGATAAACTGTAAGGTTCTTGAGGGCAGGGACTGTTTTGGTTTTACATGGTTTTATTTGGTTTTATATCCCCAGTGCCAAGCAAATAGTAAGTACTTAATAAATACTTGATTTGATTATAAACACATGACTGATTAAAAGGAAAGGTAAAAAGGAGTCTTTCTGGATAATTTCAGTTACATTAAATTGAAAATTTTTGCACAAAGACAATAAAACCAAGATTTGGAGGGAAGCAGAAAACTGGGAAAGAATTTTTACAACTAATGTCTGTGATAAAGGCCTCATTTCTATAGTAGAGAGAGAACGGAGTCAAATGTGCAAAAATATAAGTCATTCCCCAATTGATAAATGGACAAAGGCTACCAACAAGCAGTTTTCAGAGGAAGAAATTAAAGCTATCTATAGTCATATGAAAAAATGCTCTAAATCACTATTGATTAGAGGGATGCAAATCAAAACAACTCTGAGGTACCACATCACACCTATCAGATTGGGTAATATGACAAAACAGGAAGATGACAAATGTTGGAGAAGATGTAGGAGAGTTGGAAAACTAGTTCATTGTTGAGAGCTGTGAGCTGATCCAACCATTCTGGAGAGCAATTTGAAACTATGCCCAAAGGGCTACAAAAATGGTATACCCTTTGACCCAGCAACATTGCTTCTAGAGCTATATCCTAAAGAGTTCATAAAAATGGGAAAGGGTCCCACATATACAAAAATATTTATAGCAGTTCTTTCTGTGGTGGCCCAAAACTGGAAACCAAGGGAATTTATGGCAGGTCTTTCTATGGTGACCAAAAACTGGGAACCAAGGGAATGCCCATCAAATGTGGAATGGCTGAACAAGTTGTGGTATATGAATGTATTGGAACAGTATTTTGATATAGGAAATGATCAACAGGTAGACTTCAGAAAAACCTAGAAAGATTTATGTGAACTGATGCTGAATGAAATGAGCAGAAGCAGGAGAATATTACACATAGTAACAGCCACAGGGTGTGAGGACTGTTTCTGATAGACTTAGTCCTTCAGTAATGCAAGGACCTAAAACATTCCCAACAGACTCTTGAGGCAAAATGTCATCCACATCCAGAGAAAGAATTATGGAATTAGAATGTAGAATGAAGCAGACCATTTTCTCTCGTGTTGTGTTTTGTTTTGGCTTGTTTTTTTGTCATGGTTTCTCCCATTCTTTTTAATTCTTCTATGCAACATGGCTAATGTAAAAATTTGGTTAATAACAATGTTTGTGTAGAACCCATATAAGATTGCATGCTGTCTCAGGGAAGGAGTGGGGAGGAAGAGGGAGAAAATTTAAAACTTATGGAAGTGATTGTAGAAAACAAGTTAAATAAAATGAAACTATTCCTGGGACTCCATGGCCCTCCTTAAGAAAAACTAACAGTATAGGATCATAAACTTTAGAGATGTATTTCTTCCCTTTCCTCAAATTTTCCTAGAATATTTTGTCCTATCACAGAATACTTTATACTATACTTAATGTTCATACCATGCCCCCTCTTAGAAAGTAATAACAATAAATCCCATATTCTATTAATGAAATAATAACAAAACATGTTGCTGTTCAGTTGTTTCAGTTGTGTTTGACTTTTTGTGACCCCTTTTGGGTTTTCTTGGCAAAGAATCTGGAGTGGTTTGTCATTTTCTTTTCCAGTTCATTGATGAGGAAACTGAAGCAAACAGTGTTAAGTGATTTGTCCAGGGTCATACAATTAGTGAGTGTTTGAAGCTGAATTTGAACTCGGGTCTTCTTGACTCCAGGCCAGGAACACTTGCCACTGTGCCACCTAGGTACCCTAATAAGAAACATAAGGACCATCATCCTACAATATCTACAGAAAGAGGGATACTTTCTTAATTAAAATAGAAAGAGGTTTGAGAGACATTCTCAGATCACAGGATAAGTAAGTCAGAAACCTCATGAAATACTTTTGGGACACATGGACATCGCTTCACCAGGCAAATACTGACAAGAGGCAGATATCTTTTGGATTTATCAATTGTAACAGAAAGTGCTTTGCCTCTGGATAGAGCCTACGAAGTGGCTAAGATCCAGAAACAGAATAAATAAGCCTTCCATGAGCAAAATTTGCACGTACTCAGCCAACAATATATTGATAAATATGTGTCAAACAAATGTCTGGAACTTCTAGATTTATTCATAGAAATGCCCATGATGGTAATTCGCATCACTGTCAGAAATTAGCAAAGAGTTAAGGAGCCCAGATTTAGTGATCAACGCAGGTAATGCAAAGGAACAACGCATGCTGCTCAACATAGCACTGAAGGCTACAAAAATCTTGGACCTACGGAACTCTTGGTGAGACACGAGCTGGTAGCTAGATTTTTACTTGAAGTTTGCAATCTTTCATGGACTGATGCATAACAAACCTCCATCCTACATAAGCAAACTTCAAACTGTCTTGTAGCACTCAACCAATAAATTGCATTGAATTTGAAATATTTGTACAGGCCAAACCATTATCTACTATAAATATGTATGATCCATAAATTTAAGAATAATTTAAAATAGATGTTTCCATACCAAATCCTTGTAATTTCCATGGTAAGTGAAAGTTTTCAAAATATAGGATCCTAGGAGAAGAAATCAAAGTGATGTGGGGACAGAATTAGATACATGTCACCTCTATTATTTTGTCTGCTACTAGAGTTATACCAAGGATGGTTTCTGTGAGCATGCAGAGAATTTATATTCTAATGCTTTTATTAAAAAACAAACAAAAACAATCATTTTAGCCACCTGTGCAATGGCCCATACAGCAATTAGTGAGAAGTAATGTTAGCAGGAAAGTGACTTGGCCAAATGTAATTTCTATTTGAATTCTATTGAAAGCATGAGAATAAGGTGGTAAGAATAAAAATAAAAGTAAAAATAGCTCCCATTTCTACAGGACTTTTGAGTTTACACAGGTCACTAGCAAGAGTACATCATGACAGGTTTAATTATGACTGACTGGCTGAAAGCTTAGTGATGAGTCACTAGCAGCTATTAACTCATGTTAATGTGTTCTGTTAATATTAATGTGTTAATGTTAACGTGTCGTTATGTTCTGTGTGCATTCTCTTGTGCAACTCACTCACATGTGAGCAATGTATGAGAATGTGATTGTGATGGTAGTGACCATAACCCCTTACATTTGTACCTCACTTTACGCTTCATCCCTGCTTGGAATTAGAGTTAGGAATTTGACCCTCACATCGACTTTGAAAGCAAGAAAGTTCAAGCTAGAAATAGAATGGTGGAGGAAATGGTGTGCTGCATTTGGAATTAAGAAGAACCAAATTTGAATCTTGTCTTTCAAATCTGTTAACTAGGTGGTTGTGAATATGTCTCCTTATCTCTGTAAACCTTGGTCTCCTCACTTGAAAAAAAAGGATAATCCTACCTGCACTAAGATAATGTATGTAAAGAACATTTGAAAACTTAAAACCACATGTCAATGGCACCTATTATTATCCCTGGATGATGCATATGAGGAGTAACAAAGAGAAATGTCTTTTACAAGATCACATGACTGATGAGCGACAGAGCAGATTCTTAAACCCTGGTTTCTTAAGTTGAGGTCTCCTTTCAATATGCAAAATTGCCTTTATGGAATTATAATTATTTTTCTTTTTAATTTTTTTTAAAACATTAGCAATCATGTATTTTTTTTCTCTCTCTCATTTCCCTATCCCTCATGGGTGGGGAACCTCTTCTAACAAATATGTATAATCAAGCAAAACAATTTTTCCACATTCGCCATATCCAAAATGCAACCTTCACTCTTTATCTTGAGTTCATTGCCTCTCTGTCTGGAAGCAGGCAGCATTCATCATCACCAATTCCCTGGAAACATGGTAGGTCATTGCATAGACCAGATTTTTAAGTCTTTCAAAGTTGTTTTTTTCTACAATATTGTTATTGAATAAATTGTTCCATTGTGTCAATGTAGTATATTTTCAAACACACGGCTTATGGGATTCAGGAGTCATCTAATGGAACCCCTTCCTTTTACAAACAAGAAAAGTGAAGCTCTGGTTTGCCCAAGATAGTGCAGATGGTCATTTGAAAAGCTGAGGTTTGAACCCAGGTTCTCTAACCTTCAATTCAGTCTAGAGACAAGAATTTATAATTTCTCTGTAAATGGGCCAAATGAGGACAGGAAGGAAAGAGCAAATTTGGGTACAAAGCATTGCGTATCTCCTCCAGAAATGTATAGGTCACAGAAAACAAAGGAATCAAATGGAAAAAAATTGGAAGATTGCTTGGTAAGATCACTTTCTGATTTTGCTTCAAAACCTTGTTTGAATCTAGTCAGTCCTAAAATCTGAGCATCTTCGGTTTAGCCTCATGGAAAGAAGAGTGGAGTTTCTGAGAGGATAAAGGTCTATCTCTCAAGTATAAGGAGAAGGGAGGAGACAAACAGATACCATTCAAGAAGATGGGCTTCAGATCTGAGGAGCATCAAACAAGAGATGAGAGAGAACTGGGCAAAGAGGAACCAAGTGGGTAGGGATGAGATAGGTAGAAGGAGGGTGAGGGGGTGGTATGTCCCCAACAGATGGTGTTGGTTTTACCACTGACAAGACCTGCCAGATGGTCCCTGGCACACTTTGGTGGGATAAGCGCTGTGTACTTGGGAATGAGAAGACATTGGGAAGAGGGGGAATGTGAGGAATGATATTGTAGCATAAGGAAGGAAACATTCCAGGACCATATTTGCCCAACCTTATACTGAGACTCACAAGGAAAGCGTGGAAGTTGGTCTTCTACCAAATGTTGTGATGAAGCTTCACACAGGGAGTAAGGAAACACAGCACCCTATTGAAGCCATGAGAATGCCAACCAGACTGGAATGAAGGCATTAGTTTTTTTCTTCTTTCTTCTCCTCCTGTTTCTTCCAATTGTCAACAACAACAGATAGTTGTTTGAATTTGAGGTAATATGATAGGGAGAAAAATCTTCTTAACGGTGTAAGCTTCTGAAATTGGCATGGACTACCTTGGAAGGTAGTGGGTCACTGGAGATCATTGGGATCATAGGTTTAGAGCTGGAAGGGAACTCAGAAGCCATTTAGTTCAACCTTCTTGCTTTACAAATGAGGAAACTGAGGTCCGTGGAGATTAAATGACTTACCCAAGGGCACATAAGAAGTAGGTATCAGAGTCAGCATTGGAATCCAGGAGGGTTCTCTGACTTCAAAGTCCCATTATACCACATTTTATAAGTAGAAGATGACTTGTCAGGGTTATTGTAGCAGTTTTTATTAGATGTTCTCTAAGGGATCCTTTCCTACTCAGATTCCTTGATCCTGTATGAGTTGTTCAGTACCTTCTTAGTTCACAAAATTATAGAAGTTCAGAATTGAAAGGGACCTCAGAAATCCTTCAGTTTAACCTAGACTTGGACATGGAATCCCTAGTGGGGGTCATCTGTCTCTGTGATGTTGTGTTCTGCCTAGGAGAGGGGCGGGGGCCACTAGCTACCTGGTAGCTCAACCTTGGGATAAGAAGTAGGTGGAAACCAGGTGGAGAAATGTTGCTCTTTAATACCAAGTGTGGCCCCAGGCAATCTGGCAGTGTAGTCAACAGTGACCTAGGGTAGAAGGAAGGAAGGAAGGGAAGAGGGAAAGAAGGAGGGAAGGAAGGAAGAGAGGAAGGAAGAAAGGAAGGGAGGAAGGAAGGAGTGAAGGATATGTGCTAGGCATTGTCTTAAGCATTTGATCCTCACAAAATTCTGTGTTATTATCTCCATTTTACAGTTGAGAAAACTGAGGTAGACAGAGGTAAATGGACATACCCAGGGTCACACAGTTATTAAATTTCTGAAGTAAGCAGGCATGAGTGGAGTCCCTTTGGGAACCTCACTGTACATAAGATGAATTTTAGTGTAAGTAAGGTGGATTTTAGTGCGTGTAAAGTGAATTTTTATTATTATTTCTCAAGTTCAGTTTCCCAGGATCCATAGCCATAACATTCTCTGGTTCCCAGGTACTAGGTATGAGTTCCCACAGTTATGGTTCAAAACATCTCCACCATGCTTGTGCATAGTTATATGATGGTAAATAATATAAACATCCACTGTGGCTACCCAGTGAAATACAGGGATAAGATGATGTAAATTTGTGAGAATATTGCTGGCAATATGCCTTCTATATTTGGTGGTCACTGGACAGTTAATGGGGAACCCTTAGGGTTGAATGCACAATCTGGAATGCTGTGCATGTCTTGATTGGCCCCCTTCAAGGCTTGGGAGGAATCTGTGTTTGCCTCAACTGGCCCCCATTGATGCTTGAGGGCATTTAGGGGAAACACAAGTTGTGCTTGTCTCGACGAATCCCATAGAGATGTAGGGGTTGTTACCTCCCTTGTCTCCCGTCCCTGTGAGAAGGTGATTAGGGAATGTTGTAGGAGTTTGTGCTCCCATTATCAGCAATCCTTTTCTGAGAAAACTAGGCTAGAATAAAGTAAGATTATTAATCTCTTCTTAGTGTTTTTCCTGTCTGACCAAATCAAGAGTGAACTTGTGCTAGCAGCCCTCAAGTGTGCTGTGTTTATTTGTCTGACACTCACCTCTTAGAGAAGGGAATAGAATCCTCTAGACAAGGCCTTTTTGACCAAGTATCTGGGAACTAGAATCTATTGATGGCAGTATTTCAATATAATTGGTTTGTAATCCTATGTAATTTCTTTTGTGCATTTAAAAACATTATTCTAAGAAGAGGTTCAGCGACTTCACCAGACTGACAGAGGAATTCATGGCTCTTAAAAGGTCAAGAATCACTGCTCTAGACCTCTGAAACACAGCTCTAGACATTGCTCTTGAATGACAGGACATTCCAGGGTCCTCTAAGCACATTTTGATCCATGAGAGGGACAACATAGCTACTCAACAGAATGAGAACACTATTCATCTACCATGATCTAGCTTCAGAGAAGAGACCTGCAGACTCTCAGGCCCTCTGGAGACCCTTCGCTGCTCCAGGAAGGTCACATACTGTCCCCTTCCATTTAAACTGTGTCAACTTAGCTTGAGAATGGAATGTTTGGCTTAAAGTGATTTATGCCTCATTTTTAGCTGTGACTACCTCAACAGCAGCAGCAGCAACAAGCGTTTTAAGAACTATGAACCTCTTTGTGTACGTTAGCTTAATTCATGACTCCCTCAACCCAGTCTGTTAAGACCCTTTACCTTAAGATGTGACCATGTAGCTTAAAGTGTCACTCCTCCCAATAGCATCTGCATTTTAAAAATGAGAAGATCCTTCAAGAGTCGAAGAAATGATTCTCTCGTCAGATAAATAGATTAAGAGGCAACATTTTGTAGTTTCTCCAGAATGCCAGACTTAAAGTCAGAAAGATCTAAGGTTTGCATCCTGTGAATTTGCTAGATGTGTGACCCTGGCCAAATCACGTTACCTTCTCAGTGTCTCGGTTGCCTTATCTACAACGTAAATCAGTCAATGTACATTTATTGCATACCTACTATGCTTCAGACACCGAGTACTGGTGAAACAGAGAAAGGCAGTGGACAGTCCCTGCCCTTGAGGAGTAGTCTAATGAGGAGATGGGAAAAGCAACATGGAAGCAACTACGTTAAAAAATGCATACAGGGTAAATAGGAAATACAGTTATCCCTTCCACATCATGGCTTTCCCTATTGTAGTTTCGATATATTGCGGGTCAGCGTAAGAAGTTAAATGGGAATCTTGGGGAGTTTTGCAGAAGGTACAGATGACACAGGAAGGCCTGCAGAGTTATTATTTTATTTTATTGCTAGTTATTATTTTACTATTTTATTTGTAACAGAAAAAGTTTAGAAACTTAAAAATGCAAGGCTGTTATTTTAAAAAGGCATTCCATTAGATTGTGACATCATACTAGAAAAGGTTAATTCCTTACGTGATTTCTGAAAGAAAAATGAAGGTGAAGGCTCTACCCCTATAAATCTTACATAGATTTTCCAGATCACTGCGGGGAAGGAGAAAAGAAAAGGGGTTGCTCTTATCCCCTGCGATGTGGAAGGAATAGTCAACAGAGAGAAGACATTAGAAACAGCATGGATTGAGAAAGATTTACTCTAGAAGGTAGGGTTGTAGCTGGGACTGGAAGAAAACCAGGGAAAAAATGGAAATACGTTTCCCAATCTGATGTCTTACTTGGTCTGTCTCTGGGACTGTAAATTCTCTGCATTCACTTCATAGTAACATCACCATTTTTTTTCATTAATCCCAGTTTGTCAAAACCCTCCAGTTCTTACAGGAAGCCCACTTTACTCAAATAATTTCAGTTCTTGCATTTACAATAAAGATTGTCCAGGATAGTTATCTTCATCCATTACCTTCCTTTCAAAGCTTAGCTCGGATATCCGGCTGTGGAAAAGGTGAAGAGAAAACAGATATTCATTTTTCTCCCTCTCTTTTACTCTTTTGGCAGCTGAGATGAACCACAAGAAGTTGAAGGCAAAGCTTCTTCTGTTGTCAGAAAACGTGATGCTGCCTGCAAGGAGCAAGAGGAGAAAGGGGGCAGAGAGTTAGAAGGGAAGTCAAGAAAAAGTGGGATCTATTGCACACATCTTGATTTTTGGCTGCAGAGCACTTTCTTCATTGGTGGACTACAGTTACTTACATCCTATTTTGAGGGATATACCCGAAGGAGCCTTCCTCAGCCCCAAGGATCTGTTATCTGTCCCACCTCATTGGCTCACAGGATCACAGGTCTAAACCTAAAAGAGACCTCATAGGTCATCCCATACAACTCCTTCATGTCATGGGTGAGGAAACTGGGACTTGCTCAAGATCTCAAAGACAATTAATGTCAGAGACATTAAACAAAGAATAAGAACTGAAATTCACATTGGGCTATAGGATTTTCAAAGTGTTTTGCTGTTTCAATTTGCTCTCTCTTAGGGATTGTGGGAAGATAAGCACATTGGAGCTGTGAATTGGTACAATCATTCTGGAACACAATTTGAAATGATGCAAATACAGTGACTAATGTCCAAAGACTTTGACCCAAAGATTACATTGGCATATACACCAAGTCAGTCTTGGACAAAAAGAAAAGGGTCCACATAGCACCAAAATATTTTTAACAGCACTTGTGGTAGCAACAATATAAATGGTAAGCTCAGCCATGATAGAACAAGTGAAACAATATTATGAAATTATAAAGTCCAAGCTTGACTGCAAAGAATAAATATAACAAGACTCCTAACTTTTTGAAGAGGTGGAGGTTCATGAGAGTGTAACATGGCATATGCAGCATCAGAATTGTTTTACTAACTTTCCCCTCTATTTCCTCCTGAAAATAAAAAAAAAATCCTTTGTTCAATAAAAGATACCAACACAAACTTATTTGAAAAGAGAAAAACATTTTCTCTCCCTTAGAGAATGAACATATTATTATTATTATATTTTTGAGTCGAATGAAGTGATTAGGAAACTGTGTTGAAAGTTAGAAGTCAATTGAAAATGTCTTCTTATAAGGTCCTCCTTCCTATGGAAGTATGTGGGTTAATTTTGATCTATGAGATAAATTGTGAAAAAGAGAGAAATAGGGAGAAACTTTCCCCCACTCCAATGGAATTATGTTCTTTGGGAAGACGATTTTTTGAGAGAGACTATCAAAATTGTTAGTTTCGGAGAAGTCGAAAGGATACTTCTTATGATGACTGGAGAAATGAAAAAAAAATAACTGCTAATATAATGTACTTCCTGAGAGACTGAGTTTAAACCTAATCTTGAGGGAAAATATGACAAAATTCTTGAGAGACTTTAACCAGTATCTGGAGTGAATTTGATGGTGAAATTGTCTTTCTGGAAGTGAAGCCATCTACTAGTGTTATATTGAGGGTTTGAAGAGATTATGGCCGTAAACTTTCCCATAGCCAGAATATTGTAAATAGCAAATGTTTCTTTGATTTATCTATTTTTGTTAATAAATTGTATGTAACTACTACTGAGAAAATAAATTTCTTCAGTTTATTTTAAAATAATATTTATTAAATACAATAATAATTAAGCATAATATAAATTAATAATTAATAGTAATTAATGAATGCATTCAAGTAAATTAGTGAAAATTATAATTGGATTATAATTAATAAGAAGCAAAATATCACAATTTACCCTTGAATCACTGTAGGATTCAAAATGATAAAAATTAAATAAGCAAATGAGCCAAAGGGTCAGACCAAGGGGTGAACAGGTGAATGTGGTAGACTCCTTAACCTTGCTACACTTGAGGCTCAGACTTTTTAATCTGATTATGTGTGTATTTGATATTCACAGTAGTTCTACAAAGCAGGTGCTATTAAGATACTCATTTTACAGTTGAAGAAACAGAGGCTCATAGAGATGAATGACTTGACTTGATCACAGACCTCCTTGACTCCAAGTTCAGTGTTCAACCCAATGTATCATGCTGCTTTACCACTTGACTTAGATCTCCCTAAATCTTAAAGACAACTGAAAAAAGAACTTAATAAAACAATAAAAATCTTTCTTTAGTCCTACTACATCCAGGTGCTTTCTCTTCTCGCTTTTCCTTTTCAGTACTAAATTTCTTTTAAAAATTGTCCATAGGCTAGGCAGCTATGGGATCAGGTCCTTGAAAGTCTGTTATACTTATATCCTGGGTGAGATAAGGAAAGCCAGTCTTTAAAATATCTATCTATCTATCTATCTATCTATCTATCTATCTATCTATCTATCTATCTGTCTGTCTGTCTGTCTGTCTGTCTGTCTGTCTGTCTGTCTATCTATCTATCTATCTATCTATCTTAAAATGTATATTTCTTAAAATATCTCCTAGTAACTGGGACCTTTCTGGAGTCCTAATTCTTTACCTGTCCTGCAGAATTTAACATTGTTGACCCTAATCTACTGAATACTCTCTACCTCATGACTTCAAGAATACCACATTCTCCTAGATCTCCTACTCCTCCCCATATGCAGTCTCTTGTACAGTAATCTCATTTACTCCAATTGCTTTAACTATTAAGTCTATGGCTATACCTCCCAAAGCTAACATCTCATCTGAGCTGCACACTGGCATCCCTAGTTGCCTATAGGATATTAATACCTTGATGGTCCATCAGTATCTCCCTCCTAGACCATCCAAAATGAAACTTTGAAAGAGAAATTTCAGATCGCAAATGGTTGAGGAGAGAATAGATGAAAAGGGAAAGCACTGAGGTACAGGCACATTTTTTTATGAAGTCTAGCAGTGAAAGGAAGGAGAGAGATGAGAGATAGGAGAGTCCAGAGAAAGTATTTTTGGGGAGCCCAAGTCCTGAAAAGGGATATATAATATGGGTAGGAGTCAGTGGAGAGGGGGTATTGCATATGAAGGAGAAGGAACAGACTAAGGAAAGGTTGCTTGAGAGATAATTTTGAGTGAAGCAGGTCAACCTATCCTTCAAGGGGAAGACCTATCCTTCAACAAAACTAGAAAGTAAAATCATGGTGTCATAGATTTGAAGCTGGAAGGAAACTCGGAGTCCATTCTTCTTTAGTAATACCTCCTTATTTACAGAGGAATAAATTGAGGCCCCAGGAAGTTAAGTGATTTACCCAAGTCCTTCAGCTAATAAATAAGAGAAGGGAGGGGAGGAGCCAAGATGGTGGAGTAGAAAAACTCACGTATGCTAACTCTGAACCCACAGCCCATAAATTTTCTGTAAAAAGAACTCCCCACAAATTCTGGAGCAGTGCAAGCCGCACAGAAACGCAGTGGAAGAGGTTTCTGTTCCAGAGAGCCCTGGAAAGCTGTCCCCAGGGGCCCATCATGCACAGGACAGCAGAGCCCACCCCTGTCCCACCCTGGCCGGGAGGCCCAAGAGAAGCGGATCCGAGCAGGCTGCAGGGATGAAATCTCCGGCGGCCACGAAGGTCCCTTCACCCACAGGTGCTACAGGTCAGTGAGAGAGACTTCTGTGCTGGCTGAGAGGGGAGCAGGATGTCTCCATAACTCAGGCCCCCTCGGGAGGCAGCGGCAGAGGCAGCAGCAGAGGCAGCCAGGGGCTCCTGGAACAGGCAGGAGCCCTGCTCTATTACTGAAGGTCTCTGCATAAACCTCCTAAGGGAACTGAGCCTGGGAGGTGGCCCTGCCCCCACCTGAGTACCAGAACTTAAGCTCACATTGAACAGCAGCCCCACCCGCTGCTGAAAGCCCTGAGGTTGGGGGGCAGCATTTGAAACTCAGACCCCAAACACTAGCTGGGCAGATCTAGGTGGGGGTAGAGAGGAAACTCAGAAGTCAAGTAACTGGCTGGGAAAATGCCCAGAAAAGGGAAAAAAAATAAGATCATAGAAAGCTACTTTCTTGGGGAACAGATGATGTTTCCTCCTTTCATTTCTGATGGGGAGGAACAATGCTTGCCATCAGGGAAAGACGTGGAGGTCTGGGCCTCTCTATCCCAGACATCCGAGGTGGATGTCCGGTGGGCTCAGGCCGTGGAAGAGTTCAACAAGGATTTTGAAAATCAAGTTAGACAGGTGGAGGAAAAACTGGGAAGAAAAATGGGAGAGATGCAAGAAAAGCATGAAAAACGGGTCAATACCTTGGTAAAGGAGACTCCAAAACTGCTGAAGAAAATAACACCTTGAAAAATACTCTCACTCAATTGGCAAAAGAGGTTCAAAAAGTCCATGAGGAGAAGAATGCTTTCAAAAGCAGAATTAGCCAAATGGAAAAAGAGGTTCAAAAGCTCACTGAAGAAAATAGTTCTCTCAAAATTAGAATGGAACAGATGGAGGCTAATGACTTTCTGAGAAACCAAGAAATCACAAAACAAAACCAAAAGAATGAAAAAATGGAAGAGAATGTGAAATATCTCATGGGAAAAACAACTGACCTGGAAAATAGATCCAGGAGAGACAATTTAAAAATTATGGGACTACCTGAAAACCATAATCAAAAAGAGCCTAGACATCATCTTTCATGAAATTATCAAGGAAAACTGCCCTGATATTATAGAACCAGAGGGCAAAATAAGTATTGAAGGAATCCATCGATCACCGCCTGAAAGAGATCCAAAAAGAGAAACTCCTAGGAACATTGTGGCCAAATTCCAGAATTCCCAGGTCAAGGAGAAAATATTGCAAGCAACTAGAAAGAAACAATTCCAGTATTATGGAAATACAATCAGGATAACACAAGACCTAGCAGCTTCTACATTTAGGGATTGAAGGGCATGGAATAGGATATTCCAGAAGTCAAAGGAACTAGGATTCAAACCAAGAATCACCCACCCAGCAAAACTGAGTATAATACTTCAGGGGAAAAAATGGTCTTTCAATGAAACAGAGGACTTTCAAGCCTTCTTGATGAAAAGACCAGAGCTGAAAAGAAAATTTGACCTTCAAACACAAGAATGAGAAGAAGCATGAAAAAGTAAACAGCAAAGAGAAGTCATAAGGGACTTACCAAAGTTGAACTGTTTACATTCCTACATAGAAAGACAATATTTGTAACTCTTAAAACTTTTCAGTATCTGGGTAGTTGGTGGGACCACACACACACACATACACGCACACATGAACACACGTGTGCGCACACACATACACACATGCATGTACATACAGAGACAGAGAGCACAGAGTGAATTGAATAGGATGGGACCATATCTGAAAAGAAATTAAGGTAAATGGTGAGAGAGAAATGTAGTGGGAGGAGAGAGGGTGAAATGGAATGGGGTAAATTATCTCTCATTCAAGAGGCAAGCAGGAGACTTTTTAGTGGAGGGAAAAAGAAGAGAGCTGAGAAAAAATCATGAAGTTTACCCTCATCACATTTGACTAAAGGAAGGAATAAAATGCATACTCATTTTGGTATGAAAACCTATCTTACAATACAGGAAAGTGGGGGAGAAGGAGATAAGCAGGGTGGGGGGGATGATGGAAGAGAGGGCAATGGGAGGAGGGAGCAATTTGAAGTGAACACTCGGGGAGGGACAGGATCAAAAGAGAGAATAGAAACAATGAGGGGCAGGATAGGATGGAGGGTAATTCAGTTAGTCTTACACAACACGACTATTATGGGAGTCATTTGCAAAACTACACAGATATGGCCTATATTGAATTGCCTGCCTTCCCAAAGGGAATGGGTGGGGAGGGAGGGATGGGGAGAAGTTGGAACTCAAAGTTTTAGGAACAACTGTTTAGTATTGTTCTTGCTACTAGGGAATAAGAAATACAGTTAATGGGGAATAGAAAGTCATGTGGCCCTACAGGACAAAAGAGAAGATGGGGACAAGAGAAGGGAGGGATGACAGAAGAGAGGGCAGATTGGTGATAGGGAAAATTAGAATGTTCGGTGTATTGGGGTGGGGGAGGGGATAAATGGGGAGAAAATTTGGAACCCAAAATTTTGTGAAAATGAATGTAAAAAGGAAATAAAGAAATTTATATTAAAAAATAAGAGAAGGGAGGTGTAGACATTTCTATAGCTTGATACAGAGGAAAGAATTTTGCGTTTGAACTGTAGAATGTAGATTCAAATCTTGATTCTCTTGCTACCTTTATGACTTTGGGCAGATCAGACTACCTCTATGAGACTCAATTTGCTGTACTAGGATGATGAGATTGAACTAGTTGGACTCCAAAATCCTTTTGAGTTCTAAAACTATGATATTTTGATCATGGAGTCATCACAATGATGTAAAATAGTACATAAATTTTTATGCCCACTTTACAAATGAGGGAAGTAAGACTCAGAGGTAAAAGAGTTGCTGTTAATAACAACTTGTAATTGGCAGATCCAAGATTTGAACCAAGGTCTTCTCATTCTAAACCAGTTACTGTACTATGACATAACGCCCACAAAGTACTTCTGTTCTCCTCTGCTTCCTGGACTATCTACTGATACTAATAGCCCAAATACCTGTTCTGTGTTCCATTCTCTTTCTCAGGTGGACATCAACTAACCTCCATTAAGCACTTGCTAGCATCTCAGTGAATATTTACCAAGCAAATATTTATTCTGCACTAGGCCCTTTATAGGATATAAAAATTAATAAATCATGTTCCCTACTTTCTAAGAGTTTGCGTTGGAGTCAACCATAGTAAAATGGAACTGGCCTTGTGGTCATCAAGCAATTAGCTCCAGTAATTTATCACAAAGGTTGTCTACAAAAAATATGGGCAGGAATGTCAGAAGTCAAAAGTCCTTTACAGTTGCTAGCATGGAAAACAAGGAATATTTTGCATTTTTGTAAACAGAGTGTGTTCTCTTTGTATTTCTTCCTATGCTAAGTAACCTGTCATGTATTTCCAAGGTTCAGGTTATTCTTTTTTCTGAAGATGAAAAAGTGAAATGACTGGAGGAATATTTCTCTGCTCTACAATTTAATGGGGAAAACAAAGTATTCCTTGAGAAAATGGGGGAAAGAATAGCTTAAAATTTAAAATGATCAAAAGGAATCTGAAGTATCAGGGTGAATTCAGATCCATGTCAGGAGGGAAGACAGAAGAATGTGTCACAGAGAAGGAAAGAAAGGAGGGGGCCCATTAAAAATATTTAACTAAGTAATACGTAAGACGGGCTTTCCATAGAAGAGTTAGACTCTCATTGGAGAAAACCCTCTAAGAAACATTAACATGGATATATTGATATGGAAATATTGATATAGATAATTCAGCAGGGGTTAAAGGAAGAAATGATGAATAGTGATGATGGCTGACTCCATTCTAAGGGTTATCAGATAGTCACTGACCTGTAAGTAACAACAGAGATGTCTTCTACCTTTCTAGGACACATGTCTGATAGACAGCCTCTTCACCCTTGTCAAACTTGATGACACCACATGCGAGTCACATGAACGTTATGTACTACCACCAGCAGAAACCTAGAAATCATTGATCAGAATTTCTCTGGGCAAAAATCTGAAAACCTCAAGGCAGAGATTCTTAACCTTATTCTTTTTAACTATATATTTATCTCATGAACCCCTTTAGCTGTCTGATGAAACCTATGGACTCCTAGTCTCAGAATAATGTCTTTAAATGCATAAAATAAAATATGTAGGATTAAAAAGGAAATCAGTTACATTGACACATAGGTAGGGTGGTCAAGCTAGCTCATGCCTGTAATCTTAGATCCCAGGGAGGATGAGATTAGAAGATTTCTATTACTAGGAAGTTCCAAGCTTCAATAAACTATGGTGATCGAGTGTCCACACTCAGTTTGGTATAAATATCAATATGACTACAAGGTGACTTGTAGAGGAAAGGAAAGACCAATCCGGGTTGGACATGGAGCAGGTCAAAGTTCTCATTTCATTCAGTGATAGAATGGTCCAATGAGTAACTGAAGAGCACAGAGGGCTAGTAATTTGACTGAGGTCACAGAGGAATCATTGAAAAAGTAAAGCATTCAGTAAAGGGTTATGTAATCACTAAGATGCTGGTATCATTTTTCTCTGGCTAGGTGGTACAGAGGATAGAGCACCAGGTCTGGAGTCAAGAAGTCTCATCTCCCTCAGTTCAAATCTGGCCTCAGACTCTTACTAACTATATGACCCTGGGCAAGTCACTTAACTCAGTTTACCTCAGTCTCTTCAACTGTAAAATAATCTGGAGAAAGAAATGGCTAACTACTCCAATATCTTTGCCCAAGAAAATTCCAAATGGGGTCACGAAGAGTCAAATATATCTGAAAAATGATTCAACAACAAAATTCTTTTTCTCCCAACAGCTTTCTATTTGAATCTGCTCCCCAGAGGACATCTTTTATCTCAAATGGGGATGTTTTTCATCTTATATGAAGAGTCTGTGAACAGTGATTCAGTGCCCAGCTCAAACTTGAACAAGTTTGCTCGTAATTCCACTGAGAGACTGTTGCCATAAAATTGAATCCTGAATCCAGCCTCTTCCCACAATGCACTTCCATAGCCAAACATATCCCCTAAACATATACCATTTCTTCCACCTCCACATCATTATTCATGAAGTCCCCAGGGCCTAGGATATTTTCCCTTCAAACCCCATCTCTGCCTATTGTAATCCTACCTTTAAAATTCAGCTAAAATGCCACTTCTCCATGAGGCAACGTAGGTAAAACTCTTGGAAAACTTAACGTTCTCTATAAATGTTAGCTATTATTAGCATTATTGTCATGAAGCCTTCCTTCTGTCCTGGCCCATCCTCCAGTCTTAAGTCATCCACCTCCTACTCCTCCTATAAAGTTTCTAGTATTTTGAGTCATGGTCAGATGGTATGGCCACATTCATATGATGGCTAGAGTACTTCTTTCAGGAAGACTCAGTTCAGGTCCTGCCCAGACATTTATTAAGTGTATGACCCTGGTCAAGTCATTTCCTCTCAGAGTCTCAGTTTCTTCACTATCTTCCAAGTCATCCAGATTTGCAACCTCAGTGTCATCCTTGACTCATTCCTTTCTCCGCATATATTCAGTGGTCACCCAGTCTGATGATTTCTGCCTTCACAGTATCTCTCATATACAACCTCTTCTCCCCATGCACACAAACACATCTTTTATCCAGACCCTCATCACCTCTTAGCCTAACTACTACAATTACCCATAATCTACCTCCCTGCTTCAATTCTCTGCCCACTCCAAGCCATCCTACACTCAACTGCCAAGGTAATTTTCTGAAAACCTGGATTGACCCTTTGTTCATTGAGCACCATTTGTTCTGTCACCTCCAAGTTCAGCTATAAAATCCTTTATTTGGCATTTAAACTCTTCATATGTTGATTCCTTCTTACCTTCCCAGTCGCCCCTTTACACACTCAGCTAGCAACTCCATTGCCTTACTCTTCGGTCTTAGACGTTTCACTCTGCTGTTTCCAGACCTTTGAACGCACTGTCCTCTAGACCCTGAATGCTCTCTCCCTTACTTCCGCCTCTTATATTTCTTGGATTTCTTCAAAACTTGCCCCAAAGTGAACTTTCTTGCAGGGGACCTTCCAAGATCATCCCATCAGCTAATGCCTTCCTCTTTCAGGTTTCCTTCCTTCTCCACAGGTTTCCAAAGTGGGTGATACTCCCCCAGTAGGATGCTGGAATGATCCAGGGAGATGATAGTAGCTTCAGGTACAAATAGGAGGGAGCATTGAATAAAAATGAAGGGGCGGTGGAAGCTTAAGGAAAGAAGACAAGTTTGAAAAACCATTTGTACATGTTTCATCTGTTGTGTAACACAGTTAAAGTAGTAGTGATCACATGATTTTTCCAAAAAGTACACAAAATGTAAGTTATAACCCATCAGTGGTCAAGTCCACCAACAGGTCTTAAGTAACTGTGGGCTTGTGAGCAAGTTGCACATTGAAGAGAAGTCCAGCATGCTCATCAGGAGTATGGTACCATACAGTTACATGACACAATATTGCATCATTAAAATTTCAATGTAGGAAAAGTCCCACAAATTTAAAATAAATTATTAAATGTAAGATGCATTATTATGTAAAAAAATATTTTTTTAAAATGATGCAAATTTCAAAAAACTGCTAAAGGGTTAAAGAAAATAGATTTTGTGGGGGAGTGCAGAGTAATTTTTTTAAAGGGGCTGGTAGACCAAATAAGTTTGGGAACCTCTGTTCAATTTGGTAATCACGTATTGTCTCCCCACTTTGAATGCACTCTCCTTGAGGACAGAGATTGGTTTTTGCTTTTTTTTGTAACCCTAGCACTTTGGTACAGTGTATGACATATAATAAGTGCTCAGTAATTTATTTTTATTAATTTATTAAATAATGAATTAGAAAATGAATGAAAATTGCTGCAGTTATAAAAAACTCCCAGGCTTTATGATGATCCATATTTGTTACCTGATCACTGATGCTGAGAATATGAGATTTCAGCTCTCAACCAGTCATAGGCAAAATGGTGACTCATAGTCTTGGAGCTGGAAAGGACTTCTATGGTGATACAGACCAGCCTCTGTCCAAATCACAAATCTTTTCCCCATATCCAGCACAAGAAGAGGTCACCCAAACTCCAGTTATCAGCTAATCTTGTCTTCAGTTCCCCTATTTTCTTTCTGTACTTGCTATTTCCTTACCCTTCTCTCCCCTCATCCCTCTCCCTCCCCTTCTTCCTCTTCTTCCCCCTTTTCCTTCTCTTTTTCCTCCTCCCTTTTTGCTCTTCTCCCTCTCCTTTTTTCCCTTTTCCTTCTTTCTCTCCTCCCCTTTTCCTCCTCCCTCTCTTCTCTCTTATCTCTCATCCTCCATCTTTTCATCTTCCTCCTTCCCTTCCTCCTCCCATTCCTTCTCCCCTTCCTCCCCTCCCTTTCATTTCCTTCTCCTCCTTTTCCTCTCCCTCCTCCTTTCCTTTCTCTCCCTTCCTTCTGCCTCCTCAGTCTAAGCTCTGCCTTGGTGTGGAGTGGCCCTATCCCCAGGGGAAGGGATTTTGATCTCCTGCCATCCCTCTCCTTTCCCCTACCCCCTCTCTATCCTCAAAAGAAACTCTGAACTAGGCTCTTCCCTTTCCATTGGAGTGACAATGAGGTTGTGTGCAAAGAGTATGTATTTGGAGTCAGATGACCTGGGTTCCAATCCTGCAACATACTACCAGTGTGACCTGGGCCATGTCATCTCACGTTCTTGGATCTCAGTTACCTCCTCTGGAAAACGAGGGGCTTGGATTAAGTGGTCTCTTTGGTCCCTCCCAGCTCTGAATCTATGATTCTAGGCTATGTCCAGCATCCTGTCCTCCTGGGGCTCAGAATCCTCAGTCTGACACTCACTCTGTGGAAGGAGAGGCTCCTTCTCTCTCCCAAGGAAGGAATTACAGACATCTGTGAGAGGATATAGAGGTACGATGGGCACCCCCACCACCACTTCTCCACTGTCGACTCTGCCAACCTTCAAGAGGCATGAGGAATCTAAGTAGGATTGATTTTAAACTTTGCTTTGTAAAATTATCTGCAGAAAGGTATGGAAGTACTCTGCCCTGGGGCTGGTGTGGGAGGTTTTTGGTGCATCACTCATTCTCTAGTCAGCATTTCTTCCTATGGAATAACTTAAATTAGTTTGAGCTCTTGAAACTTTTTTTAAGATGCTGAATCGAATGGAAGGGAACAGAAGTTTCTTCCCCTGCTAACCTGCCACTGTTCCCCACATTCCACTATTAAAGATTGTAGGCAATATAAAATAGGACAGTGGTGTCAAACAAATAGAAATAAGGCCACTAAATTGTAGGGGAGAATCCCTCCGGGCTGCATATTGATTGAGTTTTAAAATGTAATGTCCTCTGTGTTCTGTTGTATTATTGTTTTGTTAACTATTTCCTGATTGCATTTCATGCACACAGAGGTGTCGCAGGTCCATGTTGAACACCGCTGAGGAAAGTTCATTGGATCTGAAGGCAGAGCCCTTGGGTTTGAGTTTCTTTCAGTTGTGGGACCTGCCAGGTCTGTGACCCTGGCTAAGTCACTTGACCCCTCTGAGCCCCAGTTCCTTCAACTGTAAAATAAGGATGAGATTTGTTATACTTATAAGGACTACTGAGGAAATTAAGTGAGAATACACACACACACACACACACACACATCTATCTATTCGTATATGTATATATGCAAATTAATCTGTCATCCTAATTGACTCCAAAGATGCAAATTGCTGCTTATTCATGACTACTTATCCTACAGGTCTCTCTTAACTCTTCCCTCCTACAAGATAATCCAGTGAAGTCCACCCAATGTGCTAGAAGCCGTCCTTGATTTTTACTAACAGTGAGCACTCATGTTACTAACAATGGAGCCCTCTGACTGTCCATTTGTCATTCTTTGACTATCTTTCATACTTTCTTTCTCTATCATACTTTCCCTATCGACACACATTTTTTGCTCTTGTCTTCCTTCCAGGTTCATCTTATGTTAGAACCTTCCTTCCCACCGTGTGCCTCTCGATTACCTTCAGATAGTAATATTTAGTTCTTCAAAGAATATTGTCTTCCATATCTCGCAGGCATACAATAAGGCCAGTACGATATTAGTATTAAAAAGATGAATCTTTGCTTCTGTTTAGGCTTAGTACTTTACAAATCTTAAAGAAATATATGGAAGCATCAGCTCTTAAATTATTATTCCTATTATCGTTTCATTCCCAGATTAAGGTACTGCATTTCCAGGAGTCCATTTCTGAAATGTAGCCACTCCTGGAATGGAATGGGCTTCTGGAGCTGAGGGACTCTAGAACAGGAATTCTTAACCTCGCACTCAAGGACCCACGTTTCTGGGGGCAACCCATGAACTTGGACGGAGAAAAAAGTTACATCTTTATTTTCACTAATGTTTAAATGAGCCTAACTATCTAAACTAGCAACAGTCTCTGAAATTTATCATTTCTTCCAATTACTTAAAAACAGTACTCTGGGAAAGGGGCCCACAGGTTTTACAACACTGACAACTGGGTCCATGACATGAAACATATTAACACCAACTTTAGAACACAGAGTGAGAACAATTAGTGCAACTCTATTACTTTACAGATGAGGAAACTGAAGCCCAGTGAGGGAAATTGGCTTTCCCAAGGCCATACAATGAGACTAGTGTCCAGAACTGACAACATCCAAATTTCTTTTTACCATCCCTCATGACTTTTATTCTATAGTGGATTAAGGACTCAATTCCAAGTGCCTTGTCTTCTCTCCTGGTTGGCTCTTCTTGTCTAGTACTGCCTTGTCAACGGGCATTGGTCCTAGAATCCGATTTCCTGAGAGAACCGAGCATATGCTTTTCACTGGCACCAACAGGCGTCGTTAGCAACGGCAGGCAGGGGGTAGAGAGGGGGCTGGCTCTGAACTCCTGGCAGGTGGATCAGATGGGCTGGCTGCTCATTAACCATCTGAGCAAAACCATCTGGGACTCTGGAAATTCAATTGGTATCAGGCAGCAAAGCCACCATGATGCCCGCCACCTAGGACACAATGCAAGACGGGGATGGATTGTTTTGGCTTTTCTGTTTTCCATCCAGCACAGTCACAGGAAATGAGCCTATGGCCTTGTTGGCAGCCAGGGAGCTGTCAGTACACACTGTCCGCATGGAGTCTGTATTTTTATTTCTCCTAAGCTGTCTGCAGTTGTGACTCTAAGTTCTGAAATTCAGCCCCATGATTTCCCTCCATTAGTCTATGAGGTGCATCAGTTTAAGATTTGTTGGATTATAGAAACCTTTTGGTGTCAATTACTTTGTAGAATATAGCCCAATAGGATTGGAAAACCTTTGAACATGGTACATGGAATGTTAGGACTAAAAAGTTTAAGAATATAGAGCTTAGAATGTTGAGTTGAAAGGGTACTGTATTACATAGGTCATGGAATTGTTATATCTGACAGGGACCTGAAAATTCAATTCAACAAATATATTTAAGTAATTACTATATGGATCTTAGATTTCAATATGGAAGGGGACCTAGATGTTATCCAATCCAACCCCTTCATTTTACAAATGAGGAAACTGACATAAAGGGAGATTAATTGATTTTCCCAGTGTTGCACAGGTGGTAAATGAGAGACTTGGGCTTTAAACCTAGGTCTTTTATTTCTAATTTGGTTCCCACTCCCCTGTCCTACATTGTAAGGCACTGAGTTAGGTATTGGGGATACGATGATAAAAAGGACCCTGTACTTGTACCCTAGGAACCTACATTCTCCTGGCTAGGTAAATCATATATAGATGAGGATGATACAAAGGAGGAAGCAATGATGGCTGAGATCCAGAAAAAGTCTTCTAGGTATATTTAAGCATCACTACTTTAGGCTGGGATACTAGAACACATTACTCCAAATACCAGTTCCTGATTTAATACAGCTTTTGAGAGTCTAAAGGTTCTGTCTGCAGTAGACTCTCATAATATAGACCTAAAAGGTGCCTTATAAGTCATGTGTTTTAAGTCCTTCATTTTACACATGGGGAATCTGAGGTCCACAAAAGTAAAGTGATTTTCCTAAGATCACACAGTTATTAAATAGCACAGACATAACCAGAACCTATTATGGGTCAAATATTGTTTTCTTAAGCTTGTCTAATCTATAGCTGGTGGCAGCTTATATGGTATAATTTCAGGGCGCAATGGGGGTCAACACTCCTCCACACACTCACAAATCTTTAAATTTTAATTTAAATCTCTCCCCCACTTCTTAATTTCTGCCTAGAAATCTTCCTCTCATGGACAGAATCCCTCCTTCCCCAGACATTATTCTGCTCAAGCTTAAATTGCAGATTTTTAGGGAGAGGGAGTCCACATTTATATGTATTAAAGAGGAAGGGGTATAGGTTTAGCCTTTCCAGAGAGTAGTTTTCTCTAGAGGAGTTAGGAAAGAGAATGAAAGCACCATGGTCACCAGAAGAGTCAGGAAAAATAGTACAGAAAGGAGAATTTGGGGGGAGAAGATTAAAAATAGGTTTCAACCTTTTCATATTCTTATCAAGAAGCAGTTTTCTCCAAAATCAGTGGTCTCCAAAGTGGGGATTCCCATATGCCCAGTACACTATGACATGAGCCCTATTGAAGAGTAGGTAAATGAATCATATCTCACTTCCCCCAATGGAGCTGGGATCTTATCTACAACACAACTCGATAATCCTTAAATGAATTATTGCTTAATAATTACCCTACCCTTCTTGGTTCATCTTGTCTTTCAATTTCTTTCAATTTACCTCTCAGGCCACTTATGACCTAACCATTACTAGGACACCTAAACCAGAAACTGCAAAGGAAACATCACTCCACCCACCAGAATAACCCTGAATCACCTTATAGTTATAGTGGGGGGCTTCTGAATAAACTCTGGATTCCCAAGCAGAGGCCAGTGAGTAGCATTAACTACTCTCATCCTTTTTCTTTAAAGTAAGTCTCAAAATGTGAGTAACTAATAGTTATTAGCATAGTAGTATACATATAAATTTATAAGTATATATATACATGCATATTCTATATACATACATACCTATATCTATGTGTATATGAATATGTGTGTATGTATATACACACATACATACATACATGCAGTCACATACATAGAATGATCAAAAACATTTTACTGTTAGGGATATGACACCAAAAAAATGGAGATCTCTGACCTGGGTAGTCAGAGGTCAAGATTAGGAGGGAAGAAAATGTGAAAACACGGAAAAGACAAAAAAAAGAAGGTTCAGTATGGTAGATAAGTTTATTCAGGAAAAATAATCCTGCCTCAGAGAATTTTCAGTTGTGTATCCCTGAATAAACTAGATAATCTTTCAGTTTCCTCATCTATAAAATAATGCATTTTAATGTAATAACATTTCTTTTCTAACTTTAACACTGTGATTTCATCAATTTTTTGATCTGAAAAGAGACTTTAAATTCAATGAGAATATTGTTAATATCATAAGGGTAGAGCACTCATACTCCCTAACTGAGAGAATATTGTGAAGTTGAACAGTATAAAGCTAGCTATTTTGCTTTCTAATGGTGTGAAAGGTAAAGAATCTATACACTCTATGCTGCATTCCTTTCCCTCCATTATTTTTTGGAGGCTTGTAATAGTGGCTGGTAGAAGATAAAAATTATTTATTCACTGGCTAGAGACCTAAATTAATGTGTTCCCTCCTCAAAAGAGGACATTCAAGTTCTAGGCTGTCTAGTTCTACTAATAACTTGTATGATCTTAAAAAAATCACCTCTTGGGGTCATATTTTCCCATCCATAAAATAAAGGGGCAGCCATTAAAATAGATTGTCTCTAAAGCTCCTTCCAGTTCTAGAATTCTATGTTCTAAGATCCCTTGTAACTCCAACACTTAATGTTCTTTTTTAAAATTCTTTTTAGCTCTAAAAGTCTATGTCCTAAGGTCAACCCTTTCCAGTGGTAATATTCTATGTTCTATGTTTTAGGACATCTTTCAGGTGTGACATTATGTGGTTCTAGATTTTGATGAAGACATGTTGAATGGATACATAAACATTTCAAACTAAGTATGTCCAAAAGCGAATACATTATCTTTCTTTTTAAATCTTCCTCTCCTCCAAACTTCTGTATTTCTGCTCAGAACACCAATCAACCAAAAATAAATGTATTTATTCAACACCTAAGGCTAATTACTGAAGATACAAGCACAAACACAAGAGAATCCCTGCCCTTGAGGAGTTTACCTCTTACTAGGAGGATATAATATGTTCACACGTAAGTAAATATAAGATACATAAAAGAGAAAAACCAAAACTTTAGGATATTTCAGCAAATGCAGAAAAAGTCCTTGATACAGCAATCATTTGTGTTAAAAAAAACAAAACAAAGCAAAACAAAACATAGGCTTGGAAGAGTCCTTCTTCAGTATGATCACAGCACATTTAAAACCAAGAACTAACATTATTTTTCAGAGAGAAACAATAGATTTACGTCTAGTACAAATGAGGATAAAAGTGTGGATGCCCTCTTCTTCCCACTCCTGTCTTGAATAGTTCTAGAAAGGCTAACTATAGCAATAAAGCATGAAAATAAAATTAAATGAATAAGCTTTGGCAAAGAGAAGACAAAACTATCACTCTTTTCAGACATGGTAGCAGATTAAGGAAGCCCCAGGGACTCAATGAAGAAACCAAGGCAGTAACCCCAAGGTAACAGAATGAAGTAAAAATAAATCCATAAAATCTCAGCATTTCTTTACATTACTAACAAAAACTAGGAAGAACTAACAATATGAGAAATGCCATTCAAATGGAAAACATACATATGATATTTAAGAATTAACATCTACCAAGACCCATGCAAAATATATATAAAAAAACCACTTTCTACAGAAATAAAGGTAGACTTAAATGACTAAAGAGTTATTCATTGCTTATGGCTTGGCTTTGCCAATAGGATAAAAAAGACAATTTTGCAAAAAAAATAATTTTTAGATTTATGACTATACAAAAGAAATTATCAAGGAGATATGTTATAGAACTAACAAAATAATAACAAAATTCATTTGGAAGGGGGAAAAGCCCAGAATCTCAAGAGAAATGATGAGAAAAATATGAATTAAAGAAGTATATCTTTTCCATTTTTCTTCTCTTTGTATTCCTTTTTCCATTTCATCCTTGAATGCCCTTTGGATGATTCTCCTTAGTTGGTTACCTTGTCAAGCTTTTGTTAAACTTGATTTACCCTCCACTGCTCCTCTCTTCCTTGTGAGATGATATAGCTCATAACAGTCCTTCATCTTTCCTCATAAAATTTTGGGGTGAATTTATATTCTGATCCAGTGTTACCTATGGTAGCTATCTTTCTTCATTTAAGTAAATTAAATGTTTTCTGTCGAAGGCAAATTTGGGACTCTTTGTCTAATCATCACAGCAATTATTTTACACTGGCTTAAATTCTCAATGAAATTATTGTAATTATCTATATTATATTGTATATAATCTTTAGAAAGATTTGAAAAAAAATCAACAATATGGGTGTTTTCTTTTTCTCCCATTTTGAAGATCATGGAACCCTCTGATAGAAAGAACCAATATGAAAATAGCCACATATATGCACTTTGTAGTAGCAAAAGCTGGAAACAAAAATGGGTGCAGAATTGAGAAATGGCTAAAAATAAAACAAGGCATATCAAAGTTCAGTAAGACATGAGGAATACAAAGAATTCAAAGAGACAAAGAAGATTTGTATGAAGCAATGTAGAGAAAAACAAGGAGAACCAAGAGAATATAAACAATGACTGTAATGAATGTGAATTAGCATATGACTAAAAAGTGATTGAATTCTGAGTGGTGGAAGAACCAGGAAAGCTTATTAAAAAGAGATAAGGAAGCAGATTTTCTCCCTCATAGCAGGGGGAGGAGGACCTACTAGGATAGAACACTGTATATAATGTCAGATGTGGCCTTTGCAACAGATGTCCTTCCTTTGTCATAAAAGATGGTGTGGGGGTGGAAGGTGGGGAGGATTACTGTGATATAATAACAAAAGGCATCAATAAAATGATTTTTTGAATAAAAATTATCTGGGGGGGAACCACTAACCATACTATTCATCCAGTCACCCAAGGAACCACTTTGGAGTTATTTTTGACTCTCCCTCTTCCCTTGTCTTCCCATTTCAGTTGGCAAGTATTGTTGACTTTTAAGTCCACAGTATCTCTTGTTGTAATCCCTTCTCTCCATTTGCATGATCATCACCATAGTTCAAGCCTTTAATACTTCTCATCAGCAGGGCCATCTCTGATCATCCTGATCTATATCTGGCCACTGTACCCAGATGGCTGTGCAGGAGAAAGTGAAACTGTTGACTCTGCACAGCCCTCCCTCACTAAAATCCAATTCACTTGCAAGTCATGGCATCACCTTCCTGATGTCACAGTCCTCTTCAGGAACAAAGGACAAGCAATAGCCTTTCACCAGGACAACAGCCTCCAAATTGTACTCTCAACTACTGATCACTCTTTTCTCCAAACCAGTCTCTACATAGCAATCAAAATTATCTTCCTAAATCAGGAGTCTGACCGTCACTTTCTTATTACGGAAACTTCAAAGGCTCCCTATGCCTCTAGGATAGAAAACAGGCTTCCCAAGTTGGCCTTTAGAGCCCTCCCCAATGGTGCTATAGCTTAACTTTCTCTCTTATTGCACGTGACTCGCCCCCATTCCATCCAAAGAAGTTCCCTGTTTTCTGTCTTCTTGCCTCTGCAGAAGAGTGAAGTCAGGAAATCTACATGTAGGTCTGGGGTAATCCCGGAAACTTGAAAAATAATTCTTTCAGACTTATGTCAGCCTTTTAAAATACTTAAAGACTTCAAGACTCAGTCTGGGTGACATCTTGGTGGTGTTGGGGCACCATTGTTAATCACGATTGCTTTTAGTACTTTTCTTTTTCTCAAATTATTACAGATATGCTGATCAGGTTACAGCTTGTTTTCCTCTTCCACCTACACCTCTCCCACCTCTCAATAGAAAATAAGCTCTTAGAGAGTAGGGACTTTCTTTTATTTGCTTGCCTTTTGTATTCCAAGTGCCTAGCATAGCACCTTGACCAAGTAGGCACTTAATAAGTACTTGTTGGACTGGATAAGATATAGAACAAATAATTTAATTCCTACTCTTGCTTCAATAGAGGAATGATTGGCTCCTATAGCTTTTATGTTCTGTTTAAGTCCTTTTGCTTGAGGGGGGGTGACTGAGTGAAGTCCAATTCACCACACTATTGAATTCCTACTATCATGATTTTGCATCCATTGCATTAGCCTTCTCTGCTATTGAGGGTAAGATTCCTCCAGGCCTGTTTCCCTGATTACTCTGAATTATAAAAAGAGAATAGTAATCTCTTTACCACCCCCAACACACACATACACACACACACACACACACACACACACACACACACACACACACACGGAGTTTTTGTGTGGATAGCACCTTGCAAACCCTAAAAGACAACTGGAAAAATTGCTATTCTTGTTCCAGTGATGATGAAGGTAGATAATATTCTGAATTTGGGTCAGTTCTTAGTTTCCAGTCCCTGTTCTTCCTTTTCCTACCTGTCTAATCATTCCTAGTTGGGCAAATCATTCAATCTCTCTTGGCCTTGATTCATTTATAATATGAAGGGAGAGGACTCAATGACTTCTAGGTTCCTTCCCTGTTCTAAATCTATGATTTGTGATTTCAGGGGTGTGGTTACTCCATTCATTGAAAGAGACACCTGGCCCTCCTTAATTTATTGTTTGACATGGACAAAATAATGGTCTACTTGGTGAACTCTCTCTCTGGTGATGAACCTCCTCTTATGTTGTCTTCCATGACAGGCAAAGAGTTCATTCACTGGGATGTGCTCAAAGACATTCCAGTTGTATGACTTGGTGCTACACAGACAGAGCCTTTGAGAAACCTATGTCACCTTCAGAGTAAGATGTGATGTCAGAGAAGGACTTTAGAGGGTCACGAGTAGTAGTCTTGACTTGTGAGCCTTCTGAGCTCATATTTGTCTGATCAACTACAGTTAGATACACTGTACTTGACCTTAACATAGTGATGTCATTTTGGTCCTCTTTGAGAACAAAAGACGACCGGTAGTACTAGTACTAGTAGCAATAATAATAACTTGAACAGCGACAAATTACTTTACATTTCAAAGCAGTCCTGGAGCAAGGTTAAACACATGTGTCTGACCACTTGAAGATTAACAAGCATATCATGTTTCCATCAGCAATGAAAGAAATGAATAGGAGCTCCAGTGGAATAGACAGGATGAATGGATGAGCATTGCTATGACCATTTGCCAAAGGTTATGGTTTCCACCTCCACTCCATTTACTGTAAACACAGAACATGGCCCAGACATCTCCTTGAATCAGTCAGGATATTAAAAAGTGTAAGTTAGATGAGAACAATTCTTTAATCAATTTGGGAGGAGTTAAGTGCTTTGGTCATTGGATGAAACCATGATATCACACAGGAAGTATCCTATGACTGGCTGAAAAAATCAGACATGCCTTTGAAGCTACGTATAACATAGCCAGGCAACCTGAAATCTAACAGTACAGAACCAGGACCATCTAGTAGTGGAATAGCTCCCGCTAAGCCCCTAAATGGACATTGCTTATGGGAGAGAGAAGAAAGAGAATTTGTCTCTTCAAAAACTGATTCTTCAAGGTCTATGAAGTCACATCCATTAACATTAACCTGGCATTCAAGAACCTTTATACCCTAGTTCTGACCACTCTTTCCAGTCTTGTCTCACCCCCTTTAGGTACTCTGTTTCTATAAAGCTAGATTACTTGTCATCTCCTGTAATCATCTTGACATCATTTATTGTCATACCTTTCTTCTTGCCATTCATCTTGCCCCAAATAGACTCCTGCTCTGTTCAATCTGTTGAAGTCCTCCCTTCCTTCAAGGCTCAACTTAGATGACACTTCTTAAGTGAAATATACCCCTCTTACTTTTATATTGACACTTGGAATTGATCTCTTTTTTGTCCTATCATATTATTATACATTATTTGGGTCAATCAATAATCATTTATTAAATACAAATTTTGTATTAGGCACTGTGAGATGCTGGAAATGCAACTACAAAGAATGAAGTGATTACTCATAATGAACCTCCTAAATGCTTGAAATTAAAAGGAAAGTGATGTAAAAGTCAGGATACCCAAGTGCAAGTTCAAAATCTACCATTTACAAATTATGTGACCATGGATATGTCACCCAATCTCACTGTGCTGCAGACTCCTCATCTATAATGGAAAAAATATCTGTCCTAAAAAAAAATCTCAGTCCAAAAACTTTGGGTTTTTTGTGAGGTTCAGATGAGTGAGAATATACTTAGATAAATGGAAACATCCCTATAGATGAGAGGCATATTCAGAAAAAGGATAGAGATGAATTAACAGGAAACTTCTCCTATAGCAATGGGACAGCCAGGTAGAACTGTCCAACAGATAATCTATGATGTGTGCCTAGACCTCATCTAGGAAGAAATCACAACTGAATAATCTGATTTCTAGAACTCTTCTGCTTTGTTGGTTTGTTTGTTTTTTGTTTTATTATATAAATTTATTTATTTAAGTTTTTACATTCATTTTCACAAAATTTTGGGTTCCAAATTTTCTCCCCTTTTATCCCCTCCCCCCACCCCAATACACCAAGCATTCTAATTTTCTCTATCACCAATCTGCCCTCTCTTCTATCATCCCTCCCTTCTCTTGTCCCCATCTTCTCTTTTGTCCTGTAGGGCCAGATGACTTTCTATTCCCCATTAACTGTATTTCTTATTTCCTAGTAGCAAGAACAATACTCAACAGTTGTTCCTAAAACTTTGAGTTCCAAACTCTCCCCATCCCTCCCTCCCCACCCATTCCCTTTGGGAAGGCAGGCAATTCAATATAGGCCCTATCTGTGTAGTTTTGCAAATGACTTCCATAACAGTCGTGTTGTATAAGACTAACTGTATTTCCCTCCATCCTATCCTGCCCCCCCCATTGTTTCTATTCTGTCTTTTGATCCTCTCCCTCCCCAAGAGTGTTGACTTCAAATTGCTTCCTCCTCCCATTGCCCTCCCTTCCATCATCCCCCGCACCCTGCTTATCTCCTTCTCCCCCACTTTCCTGTATTGTAAGATAGGTTTTCATACCAAAATGAGTGTGCATTTTATTCCTTCCTTTAGTCGAATGTGGTGAGAGTAAACTTCATGTTTTTTTTCTCAGCTCTCCTCTTTTTGCCTCCACTAAAAAGTCTCCTGCTTGCCTCTTGAATGAGAGATAATTTACCCCATTCCATTTCACCCTCTCTCCTCCCACTGCATTTCTCCCTCACCATTTACCTTAATTTCTTTTAAGATATGGTCCCATCCTATTCAATTCACTCTGTGCTCTCTGTCTCTGTATGAGTATGCATGTGTGTATGTGTGTGTGCGTGGACACATGTACGTGTGTGTGTGTATGTCTATGTGTGGTCCCACCAACTACCCAGATACTGAAACATTTTAAGAGTTACAAATATTGTCTTTCCATGTAGGAATGCAAACAGTTCACCATTGGTAAGACCCTTATGACTTCTCTTTGCTGTTTACTTTTTCATGCTTCTTCTCATTCTTGTGTTTGAAAGTCAAATTTTCTTTTCAGCTCTGGTCTTTCCATCAAGAATGCTTAAAAGTCCTCTGTTTCATTGAAAGACCATATTTTCCCCTGAAGTATTATACTCAGTTTTGCTGGGTAGGTGATTCTTGGTTTGAGTCCTAGTTCCTTTGACTTCTGGAATATCCTATTCCATGCCCTTCGATCCCTTAATGTAGAAGCTGCTAGATCTTGAGTTATCCTGATTGTATTTCCACAATACTGGAATTGCTTCTTTCTAGCTGCTTGCAATATTTTCTCCTTGACCTGGAAATTCTGAAATTTGGCCACAATGTTCCTAGGAGTTTCTCTTTTTGGATCTCTTTCAGGTGGTGATCAATGGATTCCTTCAATACTTATTTTGCCCTCTGGTTGTAGAATGTCAGGGCAGTTTTCCTTGATAATTTCATGAAAGATGATGTCTAGGCTCTTTTTTTGATCATGGCTTTCAGGTAGTCCCATAATTTTTAAATTGTCTCTCCTGGATCTATTTTCCAGGGAAGTTGTTTTTCCAATGAGATATTTCACATTCTCTTCCATTTTTTCATTCTTTTGGTTTTGTTTTATGATTTCTTGGTTTCTCAGAAAGTCATTAGCCTCCATCTGTTCCATTCTAATTTTGAGAGAACTATTTTCTTCAGTGAGCTTTTGAACCTCTTTTTCCATTTGACTAATTCTGCTTTTGAAAGCATTCTTCTCCTCATTGGCTTTTTGAACCCCTTTTGCCAAATGAGTGAGCTTATTTTTCAAGGTGTTATTTTCTTCAGCATTTTTTGGGTCTCCTTTAGCAAGGTATTGACCCATTTTTCATGTTTTTCTTGCATCTCTCTCATTTCTCTTCCCAGTTTTTCCTCCACCTGTCTAACTTGATTTTCAAAATCCTTTTTGAGCTCTTCCATGGCCTGAGCCTATTGGATATCTATTTCAGATGTTTGAGATACAGAAGCCTTGACTTCTATGTGTTCCCTGATGGTAAGCATTGTTCTTCCTCATCAGAAAGGAAAGGGGGAAAAATCTGTTCACCAAGAAAGTAACCTTCTATGGTCTTAATTTTTTTCCCTTTTCTGGGCATTTTCCCAGCCAATTACTTGACTTCTGAGATTCCTCTCCACCCCCACCTAGATCTGCCCAGCTAGTGCTTGGGCTCTGAGATTCAAATGCTGCCCCCCAACCTCATGGCTTTCAGCAGCGGGTGGGGCTGCTATTCAATGTGAGCTTAAGTTCTGGTGCTCCGGTGGGGGCAGGGCCACCTTCCAGGCTCAGTTCCCTCAGGGGGTTTATGCAGAGACCTTCAGTAATGGCCCTGAGCTTCTGTCTGCTTGGGGAGCCCAGGTCTGCTGCTGTCCCTGTCTCCGCCACTGCCTCCCAAGGGGGCCTGAGTTATGGAGACACCCTGCTCTCCTCTTGGCCAGCCCAGAAGTCTCTCTCACTGACCTGTAGCACCTGTGGGTGGAGGGACCTTCATGGCCACTGGAGGCTCCATCCCTGAAGCCTGCTCAGAGCTGCTCCTCTCAGGGCATTGTGGCCAGGGCACGGCTGTGCTCTGCTGTCCAGTGTGTGACAGACTTTGGGGTAGGTTTTTCAGAGCTCTCTGGAATGGAAATCTCCTCCACTGCATTGCTGTATGGCTTCCACTGCTCCAGAATTTGTGGGGAGTTCTTTTTGCAGGAAATTCATGGGCTGTGGATTCAGAGCTAGCATATGTGAGTCTTTCTACTCCGCCATCTTGGCTCCTCCCCCAACTCTTCTGTTTTGAGAGGTTTGAAACTATAATAGCTGATGTGACCCCTGAGAATGTGGAAAGAGAAGAGGGTACAAAGCATAACTTTGGAAGATGGCTACAATTTGAGGGTGGAAAATGACTTATGAAAAAAGGTGAAAGGAATTAGATCTTTTCATAATCCCAGAACTTTGAGGAACTTTAAAAAATAAACTGTTAAAGCTGGATGGGGAAATTAAAAATAATTTTAGTGATTTCTGACTTTTTATATAGGGCTTTAAAATGTGCAAAGTATTTTACATTGATTATTTTATTTGGATCTCACAACAACTTTGTGAGACAGGGACTACAGATAATAATATCTTCCTTTTAAAGTTAAGGAAAAAGAAAGATAAAACTCATTTTTCCAAAATCACATATATAGGGAATATCAGAAGAGTGATTTTTGCCCAGGTCTTTCTATTCTTGGTTCACTATTCTCTCTACCATGACCTTAAACTACACAGTGTTGATGATGAAACGAACATGAGAAATCATCTACTCTAGTCTTGTTATTTTACCTAGGAGGCCCAGGGAATTATGTTGGCTTGTCCAGGATCATACAACTCCTGAGTGTCTAAGCCAGGGACCTGACTCCAGGTTTTCTGATTCCCAGTCCACTGGGAAGGACAAGTGATGATTCCTGTTCACAGGGAAGTGTGACCCACATCTCTTCATCTAGTATTCTCCAGGACTTTCAGTTGATTCCTTCTCACCCCAGAGTTCACAGCTTTGCCACCTTATAGGAAAGTGAGCTGTTGTTGAAATACTAAGGAGACTGCAGGTGTACCAGGTGGGCGACATGTTGAAAACAGCCCATGGATGAGTTTTCTCTTCTCTCTTTTGATTAATGAAACAATTTAGTTCAAAACTATAAAAACTTCTAAGACAACTATTAAGGAAATAATGGTACATTTTTCATAAGAACAATTGCATTAACTTGCTTGTAACCTTTGGGACAAGTTACAGAGTGGTTGGAGATGAGAGTGTGGGATGTGAGGGGAGTTGAACCTTGAGCAGGGAGGGAGTAAAGAAAACAAAGGCATATCCTTAGTGGTACCATTCCATTCCACTGGTGGATTTGTCTTCTGGTTCTCTGACAGTTAAATTCTTACCAGAAGTCCTTTTGTAAAGATGGTTAAGTCCTTTAAAGTCAACTTCCCTGCTTGTCCTAATTGCCTGCCTCAGTTCACAACCTTTGCTTATTAATTGTAAGGTAAAATCATAGGCTTGCAAAATGTCAGAAATGAAAGGAATCTTGGAATATTGAACACAGAGTATTAGACCTAGAAGGGACCTTAGATCATAGAACTTAGAATATTAAAGTTAGAGAGTCTTAGATCATAAAAGCACTTAGCACCAAGCACTTAGCACAATGTTTGTTACAGGGTGCTTAATAAAGTATTGACTTCACTTGATAAACCATAAAGTGTTAGAGCTGGAAGGAATCTTAGAAAATAGAACATCAAATCTTAAATTTACAAGAGATCTTAGAACATGGAAAAAGCAAATGTAGTTTATCTCACCCAACCCATCCATCTCCTCCCCAAACTTCTCTATTACTTTGGGGAAGACTATCATGTTTCCATTTTGCAGTGGTCATGTCATCCTCAGTTCCTGTCTCTCACTTGATCTATATATCCAAGCAGTTGCCAAACCTGGTAATTATTTTCCTCCACAATATCTCCTACACTTTCTCTTTTTTCTTCATTCACATAGACACCCTCCCTGCTGTCTCTCCTCTTCCCAATCTCCCTTCCCTAAGTTCAGGCCCTCATCACCTCTAGTGTCTACTATTACAATAATCTTGTTTGGTCTTCAGTCTTGGGTCTCTTCCCACTTTCATCTGTCATCCAATCAGTTTTTTTCATTATTTTCAGTGTTGTCCAGTTTTTCATAATTCATTTGGAGTTTCCTTGGCAAAGATACTAGAGTAGTTTGCCATTTCCTTCTCTGGCTCATTTTACAGATGAGGAAAGTGAGGCAAAAAGGGTTAAATGACTTGCTCAGGATGACATAGCTAGTGTCTAAGTCTAGATGTGAACTCATAAAAAGGATTCTTACTGATTCCAAGACCAGGTTTTATCTACTGCACCACATTTAGTGACTTCTGTGATATAGTGGCAAATTACTTTACAGAATGACTAAAAGAATTTGTCTCTCACTAACAGTGCACCTTTCCCCCAATAATTGTAATATCCATTTTTGTCAGCTTTGTAAACCTATCAGGTAGAACTTCTGTTGTTTTAATTTGTGTTTTTTATTGTTAATGATTTGGAGTACTTTTTTTTCAAATGACTTGAAATCCTGGATTTCTTCCTCTGAAAATTGCACAACCTGGCCATCAGTTGTCTGGACTTTTGTCCTGCCATTGGACTAGGATAACTCTGAAAGAGAGTGAGGCTGATGACTTCGTGTGCAGCTCTGCCTCACTTAAATCCAGCTCCCAAGCAAGCCATCACCTATGAGGTCCTCTTCACAAGTGAAGGATGAGTAGCAACCATAATTCAGATGCTAAAATGATGTTTCTAACGAAAAATTCTGACCATTCCCCTCCACACTTCACCCTCTATAGACACCAGTAGCTCCCCATTATCTCCACTGTGTACATATATATGTGTGTGTATGTGTGTTCTCCCATCAGAATATAATTTCCTTTTAGGGCACTAATTCTCTTTGCTTTTTCTTTGTATCCTCATTATGAGTTTACCACAGGTTGTGGAACACAATAACAACTAGTTCTTATTGAATGCCTGATCGCAAGGACACTGTATATGTTATCAAGAAGTCTGAGTCCGTCTGGGTTTCACTTTTAGTCTCAATAATGTAAGACACTTTTCATGTCCTTTCCCTGGCATTCTTTGAATCTATGAGCCTGAGCATGGACACAGACGTCTTATACAACCTCTCTGGCAGGATCATTTTTAAGGATTAATTACTAAGAGACAAACTATTCCTATCCTTTACACAAGTAAAGTGTTTTATGATAATTATTATCTATTGAATAAATAATTTATTGATGAATTTATGGAATATATACATATATATATATAATGATAGCAATAACATGTCAGTCAAAGACAGTGTGATAGTGAAAAGAACATTGGCCAAAGGAGAGTCATGGTTTCAAATCCTAGTTCTGAGACATGGTGGTTGTGTGACCTTGGACCTGACATTGAACCTATCTGAGCATCAATTTCCTCCTCTGGAAATGAGAGTAATAACCCTTGCATTCTGTATCTCAAGTGGTTGTTGTGAGGAAGTGCTTTCTAAACTTTAATATGAAATAAGGATGGAAGCTATTATCATTGATTTGGGAAACCTTAGGGTAGGTTACTACAACTATATATATTTGTATTGTTTTTGCTATTATCATCACATGATTTTTATATTTCCTGGATGCCAAAACAAGAATATGGTCTCCGTCTCACCACTGGGGCTATTTCAGAGGAAGCTAAGAACATATTTGGGGAGGTTTTCTTGTTGGGAAAAACAACACCCTGCTGTCTGGCTCATGTTTTAATTAGTAGTCTGGGGGCACTAATGGCAAGTTGCAGAGAATGTCACCACTTGGGTAGAATTGTGATTAAATATTTTAAAGCTTCATGGGGTGATCTGGGAACTTGGCCTAAAACATTTCTCCTTCCTTTTCATTCCTTGACAGAGCTCAGGTTCTCTATTGACAACACATTGAACTGGTCTGACACAAGCTGTAGGTTTGTATGATTGGATTTTCACCAAAAGCTAATTTGCAGTAGAAGGAGCATTAGCCTTGAAATGACAAGATCTGGGTTCGACACTTCCCAGCTGCCTATCTATGGGCAAGTAATTGTATCTTCCTCTGCCTTAGGTTTCCCACCTATAAAATGTGGACATAAGCTTGCCCTTCCATTATTGTTGTGAGGAAAGTAATGTGTATGGTTTCTAAAATGTTAAAGTGGAAGTTATCTTTACTCCTACCATTATCAATATTATTATTAGAGCAGTATTAATAATTCTAATAATATTATTATTGGAATACACTTGATCTGAGGTTCCTTTAGGAACTGAATATCCACACATCCCTAAGATGACCAACTCTAGTGAATGGAGGAATAAGGATCTCAGTAGCAAATTTGATCCAATGCCTTTGACCACCCACTATGAGCTACTCTAGACCCTTCTAGACAATGCCAAAAGTGAGGGAGTCTGAAGGTCTATTTAGTTCTTGTAGCTAAATAAGGCATTGATACAGTCTACACTTATTTACCAAGGTTTATAATTTTTGCTGTCTCTCTCTCTCTCTCTCTGTCTCTCTCTCTCTGTCTCTCTGTCTCTCTCTCTCTCTCTCTCTCTCTCTCTCTATATATATATATATATATATAATATACATACATATGTATATGTATATATAGATATAAATGTGTGTGTGTGTGTAAAGTTCATGAAGCTAAGTCAATTACAGAATGTATGGAAGGACCTTCAATAACAGGTAATTTAGAGAACTTAGAATGCCAGAGGAGGAAGGAAACTTAGAATATAGAATATAAAATGTCAGAGCTAAAAAGTCCTCTGGAACACAGAATGTCAGAATGGAAAGGAAACCTAGATCATAGAATATCAGAGCTAGTAGTGACATTGCTGGGTCAAAGGGCATATACAAAGTATAGTTACTTTGGAGACATAATTTTGAATTTTCCAGAACAGATAGACCAGTTCACAGATCCACTAGTGCAATAACATTCTTGTTTTCCTTCTGTCCCTCCAACACTTACCACTTTCTTCTTTGGTCGTGTCTTTTGTTTGTTTTGTTCATTGCTTTTTAAAAAATTATACAAACATCTTGGCTACAATTATTTTTTAACATGTTTTAAAGATTTCAAATTCCAAATTCTCTTCCTCCAGCCCCTCCCCTACATCTTCAGAAGGCAAGCAATATAAATCCCATTATACATGTAAAATCATGCAAAAGATATTTCCATATCTCCATATATCATATTTCCTTGTTGCAAAAAAAGGAAGAACTTTTTAAAGTGAAAATCAATATGCTTCAGTCTGTACTCAGAGTTTATCAGCTCTCTGTGGATGTAGATAGCATTTTTCATCATGAGTCTTTTGGAATTTTTTGGATTGCATTGATCAGAGTAGTTATTGCTTTCATAACTGACCATCATTACAATATTTTTGTTAATTATGTTTTCCCAATTCTGCTCACATCACCTTGAATTAGTTCATATAAATTTTCCCAAGAGTTTCTGAAATCATCCTCCTGATCACTTCTTATAGCACAAAAGCATTCCATTGCAATCATATAGAATAGCCTGTTCAGCTATGTATAGTTCCAAATTATTCTACAGAATGATTGGATTAGTTCACAACCCTCATTAGTGAATCTATTTTTTTCCACATCCCTTCCAGCATGTGTCATTTTCCTTTTCTTTAATGTTATCCAATCTGATAGATTTGAGATTGTATCTCAGAGATTTTTAATATGCAATTCTCTAATTATTAGTGATTTAGAACATTTTATATTACTATTGATAACTTTGATTTCTTCTTTAGGAAACTACCTGTCATATCTTTGACCATTTATCAACTGGGGAATGGCTCCTATTTTTTCTGAATTTGACTTTCTTCCTTATATATTTGAGAAAGGGCTCCTTTATCAGAGAAACTTGAAGTTAAAAAAAAAAAACCTTTCTCCCAGTTTTCTACTTATAATCTTGGCTACTTTGGTCTTATTTGTGCAAAACCTTTTTAATTTCATGCAATCCAAATTATCCATCTTACTTCCTGTTATTCTCTCTAACTCTTGTTTAGTCATAAACTCTTCCTGCATCCATAGAGTTGACAGGCAAAATTTTCCGTGCTCCTTTATGACAATTATGATATTATCCTTTACGTATAATTCATGTACCTAATTGAAACTTAGTTTGATATATTTTGTGAGATGTTGGTCTATGTCCAGTTTCTGCCAGACTGATTTCTAGTTTTCCAGCGAACTTTTGTCAAACTGTGAGTTCTTGCCCCCAAAGTGTGGATCTTTAGGTTTATCAAACACCAGACTAGTATAATCATTCGTTATTGTATGTTGTTTACCTAACATATTCCAATGATCAAGTCATTCTATTTCTTAGTCAGTACCAAATTGTTTTGATGATTGTTTGAAATCTGGTATTGCTTGGCCATCTTCCTTCACAGTTTTCTTCATTATTTCATTGTTATTCTTGACTTTTTGTTCTTCAAATGAATTTTGTTATTATTTTTTCTGACCTTATAAAATAATTCTTAGGTAGTTTGGAGTAACACTAAATAAGTAAATTAATTTAGATAGAACTATCACTTTTGTTATATTGGCTTGACCCACTTACAAGCAATTGATATTTCTTGAATTGCTTAGATTTATCTTTATTGGTGTGAAAAATGTTTTGAAATTGTATTCATATACTTATGTCTTTGTAGGTGCTTGAGTATTTTGTAGTGTCTAAAGCTATATTAAATGGCATTTCTCTTTCTGTATCTTCCTGCTGGGTTTTGTTTGTAGCATATAGAAATATCTGTGACTTATGTGGATTTATTTTATATCCAGCAACTTTGCTAAAGTTGTTTCAACTGGTATTTTAATTAATTCTCTTGGGTTCTCTAAATATACCATCATATCATAAGCAAAGAAGTGATAGTTTTATTTCCTCATTGCCTATTCTTATTCCTTTAATTTGTTTTTATTGCCATTACTATAACCATAGTATATTACTATATACTAATATATATACTATATGCTATATATATACTATATATACTAATATATGTACTATATACTATAGATATACTATATACTAATTTATATGCACTATATTCTAATATATATGTACTATATACTAATATATTACTATACTAGTCTATGACTATATTACTATAACTAGCATTCCTAATACAATATTGAATTATAATTGTGATAATACATCTTTTCTTTGCCCTTGATCTTATTGGAAAGACTTCTAATTTATCCCCATAGTAGATTAGACTTGCTCTTGAATGTACATGTCTTATCATTTTAAGACAAGCTCCAATGATTACTATTTCTTCTAATGTTTTTAATAGGAATGGCTGCTGTGTTTAGTCTTAAGCTTTTTCTGAATCTGTTGAGATAATCATGTGATCTTAATTATTTTTGTTTTTGATATGATCAATTATGCTAATAGTTTTCTTGATATTGAACCAATCTTGAATTGCTGATATGAATTCCACATGGTCAGAGGGTATGATCTTAGTGATAGATAACTATAATCTCTTTGCTAGCATTTTATTTAAAATTTTTGCATCAATATTCATTAGGGAAATTGGTCTATAATTTTCTTTCTCTGTTTTTCCTCTCCTTGGTTTAGATATCAAAACCATATTTGTGTCATAGAAGTAATTTGGCAGGATTTCATTTACTTTTCTTCAAACAATTTGCATTGTGTTGGATTTAATTATTCTTTAAATGTTTGGTAAAATTCGCTTGTAAATCCATCTGGTTCTGACTTGTTTCTTTTTTTAACTTAAGTAGCTCATTTATGGCCTGGTCAATTTCTTCTTCAAACATAGGGTTATTTAAGTATTCAATGTTCTTCCTCTTCTATGAATCTGGTCTATTTATATTTTTTTTTGTAAAAATTCATTCATTTCAACTTAGACTGTCAGTTCTATTGGCATATATCTGGGCAAAATAACTCCTAATAACTGCTTTGATATCTTCTTCATTGGTGGCATATTCATCCTTTCCATTTTTGATACTAGTGATTTAGTTTTCTTTCTTCTTAAAAATAAATTTAACCAATGGTTTACCTATTTGATGTTTTTTCTTCCCATAAAACTAGCTCCTAGTTTTATTTATTAGCTCAATGTTTCTTTTTACTTTTAATTTTATCAGTCTCTGATTTTTAGGATTTCTATTTTGATGATTAATTGGGGATTTTTAATTTGTTTTTTTCTACTTTTTTTAGTTGCATGCACAATTTGTTCATTTGCTCTTTCTCTCCAGTATTGATGTAATACACACACACACACACACACACACACACACACACACACACGTATGTATATGTATGCACACACACATATATTCTTTTTGGCACAAATTTTGTTTTCATGTCTCATTGTTTTAATGAGATTGTTGATTCCATTTTTGTCAATCTGATGAGTATGAGGTAGAACCTCAGAAGTGTCCAACTCTCTTTTTTCCCTATACTAGATGCCTACAATCTAAATGGCTATGTATAAAGGCTCCTCTGGCTTGGTTCTACAATTTCCCCAGTCAGGGATTTCTTCCAGAGATTTGATGTGTTTTATGAAACCCTCCCCTGCTCTCCCATGATTCCTTCCATCTATTTCTGGTTCTTGCCTCAGACCCTGAATTGACCTCTTCACCCTCTTTCCCTTTCTTTTGTGACTTGAATTGTCCCTGGATTTGTTCCCACTTGTTTCTTCCTAATCCTAGGTCTCCACCATGTCTCAAACTTGTCTTTCCCTGAACTTGCTGTGACATTGACCCTTATTTTTCAAAAAGGCAAAGATATGGCGCCAACACACTGATGAGTATAGCTCTCCTTTTGACAGTGCTGTAAGGTTTCCAAAGTGCTTTCTTTGAAATAACAATATGAGGTCATGGATGGGAGGAGTATTGGATCAGGAGTCAAAAAACTCCTTCAAATCCAGACTCTGCTAGTGACCAAGCACTGGGATGCAGGATAGGCCATTCCACTTCTCTAAATTTCTTCATTTATAAAATGACTAAAATAAAGGAATTGGACTAGTTGATATCTGAATTATTTTCCAACTATATATGCTATGATGATAAGAATTGTCCCCATTTTATAGGGAATAATAGAGAATCTCAAAGCCAATATTCAAATTCCAGTCTTCCAGTACCAAATCAGTGCCTTTCTCACTATAACATTTAGGGTACAGATTTAACTAGCCTCAGAGTTTAATAACCCAATATTCAAATTCCAGTCTTCCAGTACCAAATCAGTGCCTTTCTCACTATAACATTTAGGGTACAGATTTAACTCGCCTCAGAGTTTAATAAGGAGTTAATGAGGGAATTACATGATGAAACTATAAGAAAAATAGCATAGATGGAGCCAACTTTTCCACAAAGGTAAGAGTAGGCACTTAGCCTATGATTCTATTAATATAGGTAACTCCAGATGAGACAATTCTGTCAATTCAATTTTAAACTTCCTCTGCAATTAGAGTCACATAAAACACTGAGAGAGAGAGAGACTTAGGGTCACATAGCTAGTATGTGTCAAAAGTGGGAACCAAGCCTAGGTTTTCATGACTGAGGCTAGTTCTCTATCCATTTTGTCATACTGGATTCATGAAAAATAGGCTGATTTCACATGTTCTTTGGAAGTTTCTCCCCTTCAGTTTCAACTTTATGACCAGACGAAAGGGAGAATGAAGGGGAGCAACTGCCATCCCAAGATCCAGACATAAGGAAAGATGGAAATACGCTTGATTCAGCTATGTAACTCTTCCCAGGAAAATGGAAAGGCAGAATATGGTAGCAGAAAGAGCCCTGGACTAGGATTTAAGAGCTACACTCTGCTGAAGAGAAGAGGACACAGTATCTAGAATCAAAGTCAACTCAACTGAAGTCAACAAGTATTGATTAAATGCTTACCATGTGCAAGACCCTGTGATAATTTTTGAGAATCCAAAGACAAAAACACTATCCTTCATCATGCAATATTGTTTATTATGATGATCTATGATTGCATCTTATTCTAAACTAAGGGTATGGCATGTTTTGTATATACATTTTCTACCTGCTGCAGCATATAACACAGTAAGGGCTTTATTCACAGTAGGCCCTTAATGAGTTTTTGTTGATTTGAACTGAATCAAATGGACTCTTCCATTTCCCCATATGTCATTAAACAGTGGTCAAACATGTTGCATGCACTGTAGGAGAAATCTTGGTCAGACACAGGTAGAACTAGATGGCTTGTGAGGTTCCTTTTAGCTCTGAGACAGTGATACCTGCCCTTTAAAAAAGGGAATCTGCCTGGGCTTCTTTTTTTCCTTTAATTTTGCTCTCTGAGTTAAAGACTCACACTAATGCAATTTAATGTAATGGATCTTGACACAGGTGGGCTGAGATTTCTAGTCAAGCATTTAATTCATATGTCATTGCTGCACTCAGTTGTCAAGGAAAATCTTGGCCAGATGCTACTGTCAATCCATCCTCCCTCAGTGGGGCAAGAGATGGCATTGTGGAGCCCTATTACCTTAGGCAATAGAATTAAAGAATTCTAGATTTGAAAGAGACTTTAGAGGTCATTTCATCCAGCCTCTGTCTGAAGAGTATTCCTGCAGAAACATCCTAATAAGGAATCGTCCAGCCTCTGCATAGTGACCTTTAATAAGCAAAAGATTACACTCTCCTGGAGCACCTCATTCCACTTTCAGATAGCTTAAGTAGTAAGGAAGATTTTGTTTTGTAGAGAGAAAGATTCTAAATATTCCCCTAAGTTTTCACCCATTGCTTCTTCCCTTTATGACCAAGCAGAACAATTCCTATCCCTTTCCCACATCGCTGCATTTCAAATACATGAAGATTGTGGATGCATCACTACGTTTTCTCAGGCTAACCCATGTTTAATTCCTTCAATGGCTCTTGTATGGTTGTGGTTACCAGTCTCCTTTTAAATAATACTTTATTTTTTTCTAGTTATATGTGAAGACAAATTTTTAACATTCATTTTTACAAAATTTTGAGTTCCGAATTTTTATCTCTCCTTCCCTCTCCTCCCCTCTTGTGGTCAGCCGTCTTCTCACCCTCTTGAGACTTTTATCAGTATATGATTTAGTTTGGAAATGCCCTTCCTAATACAAGATTCCCAGAAGTGAACCCAGTAAGATATGATCTCTACAAGTTAGAGCATAGGGAGTGTATCACCTTTCTCATTCTGTACACTAGTTTGTTCATTCATTCATTCATTCGTTGCTCATTTATTTGTTTGATTTTTATTTTTTAATTTATTTTGTAGCAAAGACATTTACTGAATTGGCAGAGTAGGAATAATCGCTACGAAGTACCTCCACCAAACCAGGGGCACATGCTCCCACAAGTACACATAAAGACAAGGAGGAAGGAGAGGTAGACATGTGTTTGAAGTACGGTGATAATGAGGCACTCATGTTGGGGAATATAGGAGGCCAAGAGAGCTCACAAAGACGGAGCTTTAGGGTCTGGACATTCCTTCTCTCTCCAAATGATCTTCACAAAGTTGCCTTTCCAGGACACACTAGATACTAGATTTCTTTTCGTACAGTTGACGTTTTTGCTACCCATTTCACCTCATTACCTCAGATGAAGTTTGTAGCCAATGAAAACTCTCAGATCCTTTGTCTTTTTAAACTGCTGTGAGGCTGGATCTCATTCCTGTTTTTTTAGACAAAAGATGCCCACAAATTCTAATGCCAGACTGTCATAGTCAGAGGGCTATTTCATTCCTCAAATTCTCAGACTGTCTGAACCAGCAGGAAACTCAGCATTATGGTATAGCAGATAGGGAGAAGAATTTGGTTCTGCCACTTGCTAGTTATATAACTTTGTGACAGTCACATCCCCTTTCTCAGCCTCAGTTGCCTCATAATATTAGGCCATTGGCCTTGATCTCTAAGATCTAGTCCAGCTCCAATTTCCATTTCTATTTCTGCATAGAATCAATGCAGTCTGGCCCCCTTGGTTGACAGGGAAATGAAAACCTAAAGAAAGGGACTGGCCTACAGTCTTAGACTACTCACTCTCCTAACTTATAAGGTAATCTGACATTTTCCAAGAACAGATGATTGAGAGACACACGCAATAATTTATAGTCTTGAAACTCCACCCCTCCCACATTGAAATAAATTTAATTTAATGGAACCAGAGTCAACATCATTTATCACACAGATCCTATCATTTTCTTAAAACAGTTTCAAATGTTACTTTTAAAAAAATCAGTACTTGGCTGCTACTATTTGAAAACTCCATGTTACTCTCTTATGCAGCATGATCAGCTCTAGATACCACATTTTTGATAGAGCATTGATAAGCTGAAGCATATCCAAAGGAAACTAATGACCTCAAGTTTAAACCATAAATAGAGACTGAAGAAACTGGGAGTGTTTAGTCTGGGAAAAGGAAGCCAAAGTGGAGACATGATAGCTATCTTCACATATTAATGATGGTGATAATAACAGTATATGTATCGTATCTTAAGTCCTTCAAAGTATCAAAGTATCCTCCAAATATCCTTGCACATATGTCATTCCCTTTGATCCTTTGTCAGTATTTGAAGAGCTGTTAGTTAGAAGAAGAATTAAACTGGTTCTGTTGTAGAAGCCTTAGATGGAAGCTGCAATGAGGCAGTTAGGATTGAGGTAAGCCTAATGCTTCGTGAAAATGAGAACTAGCCCAAAATGTCCTGGGCCGCCTCCAGAGGTGGTGGATGCCTTCCCACTGGAAGTATTCCAGACAAGGCTGAATGGCCACTTGTTGGGTCATTTATCCAAGTGCTAGTCAAAGTAGATGACCTTCAAAGCCTCAGCCAGTTCAGAGATTCTGGGAATGTGTTAGAAATTGAGATGGGGGTGGAGAAAGAAGATACCATTCACTGATTTTAAAAGTAATAACAATTCCTTTTTTTCTTCCCCTAACCTTTGGAACTCACTAATCCCAGGCTCAAATTTAGGTTTTCTGAGAACGTGTCTAGTTCATTTTACTTGATTCCAATTCACAGGGATAAACAGTCATTCACATGCTATTTAGGGAATAAAGCCTTCTATGGAAAATTCTAAGGGCGGTTGTCACTTCTGTCTGCAAAGGAAAAAACTCTCCCTTGGAAACAGTGCAAGGAGCTGGGTGCAGTTTTTAGCTCCTTCTATCCAAATGCCCACTTTGCAAAAACAGTTCACTTCATAATCGGATTGACCTCCTTCCATTGAATTCCACAATTATCAATCCTGTCATTTGCATGATTAATAAAAAAAGAGGAGTCTTTAAAGACTTTTATCTGTAACAACTGGGATTAATTCTGCTGCCAAGATACTGAGTTTGTTTTTTAAATGTCAAGCTTTTGTGCCCATTTTTGGAGAAGTGAGGAAAGTATCTTTAGGGACAAATATACTGGCTGTGTGACTTTGGGCTGGTCCTTGCCCTTCTCTGAACCTCAGACAGTTGAACAAGATGGTCTCTAATGCACCCTCTAGTTTTCTTTAACCCTAGGGTTACATCTAGATTTTAGAGTGGAGTTTCAATTGGATTTAAGAGGTTTTCACATCTGCAGGATCCCTAAGAAATAACTTACTTACACTCAAATATCCATGGAATTATAGATCCAGAACTATCTTCAGGGGCTATCTGGTTCAACACCTCAATTTTACAGATGAGGAAACTGAGGCCCAGGGCAGAGGTAGGATGTCAGCCCAGGCTCTCAAACTCCAGAAATAGCTCTTTCCACTGTACCACACTGCTTCCCTTAGCAATTGTATAATTGAAAAAAAAAACAACCCTCAAAATCAGTTTTACTCACCTTTTTGCAACCTCGAATTTCATCCTTGGTATGCATCTGCAGTAAGAAAACTAAAAAGGCAGAGGAATTGAACCAGGGATTTTATGGTGTTGTGTTCTACTCTTGCCTCTGCTACTTACCAGATGTGTAACCCAGTTTCTTCATCTGTAAAATATTTAGAACAATGCACACTTAACCAACTTTAGGCTACTCTGATTCCTCTCCATGAATCCTTTATCAACTTTGGATCTATGCATGCAGACTGAATTCAGTCCTGAGGGAGCTTGACTCCTACAGAGGGGCATCCTGATCTCTTTTTTTGCACTCCCTGGCTCTGGACCCCCCTACACTGGAGCCCAGGGAAGAGTCACTTAAAGTTTAGATTTGCCTTAGGTCTAGAGTCTTCCCAAAAGGAAAGCATATAAGGGAAGCTATTTATTTTCTCCATGCAAAAGACTCATAAATGCTCATTAACAAAACCTTAAACAAACAGGGGTAATTACTCTTAACTACCATTATATTCTCCTGGAATGTTGATGCTGAAAACATTAAAACGTGAAGTTTTTTTTCAGATTGATGAAACTCCACTTCTGTCAAAAATAATTGCTTGTAGGTCCACGTCCTCTGGCAAAGCAGGAGTGAGGTTGGATCAATCAATCTCTTGTTGATGACCATCAACTCCAAAAATAGCTGGAGCAGTTGTTGGGGGCCCCTCCTGAAGTGCAGCTGACACCAGCTAGGAGGACCTAGGAGCCTCCAACCTCTTGAATCCCCAAGGTTGACTCCAAGGCTGGAAATGGTCATCTCAGTTGCACTAAGTAGGGACCTATCATCAGGAAGAAGGTAGTGGAGGGAGCAGCCAAGATTCTGAAATGTAGTCTCAGATTCAGCAAGAGAAACATATGGACTTACTGCCATATGCAAGCAATTTGCCAGTTCTCCTGGGGTGAGAGAGGGGAAGCTGTTCCTCCCTGATTCTTCCAAGGAGAGATTCAAAGAATTCTCATAGGAGCAGCCAATGGGAAGAGAAAGAGAGCCCACTGGAGACCCAAAGTTATAACCTTTGAGATGCATTGAGTAGGCCAATGCTGGTTCAGTTTTCATTTCTCTCTGTTGCAACTTTGGCATGGTCTCATTCCCTTTCAGTCATCACAGTATGAGGGGACCACAAAATCACATGATCACCCATCATTTGATGTATCTTTTTTCCCAAGAAGTGATCATGATGAAAGTTCAGTGCTCCATGAGATGTTCTCTGTCCAGAACAGATGATGCCCCTCCTCCATAATCTCCCCCTCCACGATCCTCTTTCTAGTTAGATATTTGCTGTTCTCAGCAAATCAGCTGGGTTACATTTCATACATGTGTCTATATCTCCAACTCAGAAAAGCTCTCTGGTGTCACAGGGAGGCTCAAGGACTATGCTTTCCAGGAATGGCTTTATGTTGAAGAGTCTCACAAGGTCAGTGACACAGTCTGGGTGACCTTTTTCATTTTTCTCTCAGGGCTGCCCTCTTGACTTCCTAGACTTTCTCCACCATGCCTGCCACCCTGGACAGTTACTCAACCCCTAGACTTCTTCCACTGGAATACACTCATCCCTGCTGCCTCTCCCTCTGATTGGTGAGATCCTTCTTTTTAAAAAATTTACTTATTTTCGGTTTTCAATATTCACTTCCACAGAATTTTGAATTTCAGATTTTCTCCATCTGCTCCCTGCCCCTCTGGTTAGTTCCTTCTTGAAGCTCCTTTTTATGGAGAATGGTAGGCCAGCCATGTCTTCATTCCTCTCCAACACCTCTCCTGACTCTTCAGAGTTTGTCTTCCATCCTCCCACACATATGTTCATCTCCTCCTCCCATACTTGGGCATTTTTAAGTCTCCTTCTGTGAGTGGCCTTCACTATTAGAATATAAACTTATTAAGGCTGAGAGAAGAGACTCATTCTTTCTGATTAAATTTGCATTCTCTGCACTTATCACAGTGCTTAATACATAGTAAGCAGGTAATAAATGTTTGTTCATTTGACATGTTTCAACTTAAAAGCCACATTAAGTCCATTCAACATAGTTCTTTGCAGACAAACCTAAAATGAATACTCTTTGGTGAGATTCAAGGCCTATCGTATCTGCTGGGTATGGAGATTACAGTCATCTCCAAATGCTAAATTATTCATATCCAACACATGAACAACATTTTCTAAAGCTTACATAATTATTGCCTGCTTAGTACTTATAATGGTGTATCACAAGCCAAGAAACTAGAAGGAAACAAAAATGAAAACATTGGAGAAAACAAACAATGGACTAAAGGGAAAGAATGGAGAAAGGGAAAAGGAAAGAATAAATCTGCCCTTTCAGTAAAAAACTCTAGTCCCAAATGTGCTCCCAGAACACACAGCCTCTCGCCACAGGGATTAGGGACCCAGGGTCAACTGGATGGCAGTCCCTCTCCCTCAGATTAGAAACCAAGTGTGAGAGCAAAGATTAACCTCATAAATTTGCAGAAGATTGACATTGTTTGTACAGGGCAAGCTTTCCAATGAATCTCTCCAAGGAATAGTAGGTTAAGTCCCTGGACAATGGAATAGTAACTGAGTTTGCCCAACTGACTACGCCAACAGAGAGTGAGAATAAATCAAGACTGAGTTAGGAAGCCTGTTTTTATTTTTCTTGATCTGTCATTTACTTAACTCCAAATTTCCCTATTTCTCTTGAGATCATTACTATCTATAGTCACCCAGGTTCATAACCTTGTAATCATATTCAACTTCTTTCATCTCTCTGGAGTCCACTTCCAATCACTTAGCAAGTCTTGTTAATGCTGCCTCCAGTGTAACCATCTCTTCCCTTTTCTCTCTATTAACACAGCTGCCAACCTCATTCAGGTCCTAATTGTCTCTGACCTAAACTATTGAAATGACATTCTAATTGGGCTCCTATGTTCCAGTCTCACACTTCTCTTAACTCAGCCTCCACACAACTGCCAAAATAATCTTCCTGAAACACAAGGCTGATGGTGTTAAGTAAGAATGTTAAATAGATTTCTATTGCCTCTGGGATAAGATACTGGCTCCTCACCTTGACCTTTAAAACCTTCTAACTCTATATTCAGTCTACCTTTCAGGGCTTGTTGCAAAAGATTCCCTCCCCTTCATATACTCTGTGTTCAGCCAGACTGGCCTGATGACTGTCAGCCAACTTTCTCTCCCACATCGCTGCCTTTGCATGGTTGTCACCCTTTCCTAGAATGTGATTTCCCCTTACTTCTGTTCATAGTGTTCTTAGTTTCCTTCAAAGCTCAGCTTACATGCTTTTCTTATCTCTCCCCGACCCTAAGCTTTAGTCATAAAGGCTTTCTTTATTCTCAGGTTATCCTGTATAGAGTTACTTGTTTCCATGTTTCATTCATCAAGTAGAGTACAAGCTACCTGAAGGCAGATCTCATTTGTTTTTTCGTCTTTTCTTTGTATTCTCAGCACCCAGCACAGTGTCCTATACATAGCAGTCTTTTAATAGCTGGATTATATCATAGATATAGAGCTGGTGAGGACTTTAGAAGTCATTTAATCTAACCCCATTGTTTGACAGATGAGGAAACTGAGGCTCAAAGAAGTTTAGGAAATTGTCCAAGGTCACACTTGTCATAAGCATTAGAGGCATGATTTAAACCTGGTCCTCTCAATCACCAACCAGTTCACTCTTCCCTTATCACAATAGTAATGTATGTAGTAACATGATAGTAACACAATCTGTAGGAAGTAGAATGCTAGCCTAGAAACTTGGAGACCTGGATTTGAATCCTGGATCGGACAAATTAGATCATGAACTCCTTGAGTTCAAGGATTGTCTTACGTATCTCTGATTTTGTACTTCGAACTCTTAGCTTAGCATAGTGCTTGGCACATAAAAGGTGCTTAATGAATGTTTATTGACTATTGGTTGTGTGATTATGGGTAAATCCCTTAATGTCTCAGAACCACAGCTCATTTATCTGTAAAATGGATGTGATATCATTTGGTCCCCTCCTTCACAGGCTTGTGTGAAGAAAGTGGTTTATAATGGCACACACACACATACGTTATGTACATATATATATATATATATGCACACACATGCATAAAGGTACTATATATGGTGATTTATAACAACATATACACATATATTATGTATGTATTGTATATATATGTATGTATGTATATGTGTACTGTATAGTAATTTATAACTGTATGTTGTACACGCGTGTATCTATGTATACATATATACCCAGATTGCTGTGATGTGTTCATACTTCTTTTTCGATGAGGACCATACCCAGCTAGCTAGGTAACTCAGCTCATCCTCTCTCTCAGCCTAGCCCTCTCCCCTTTCTTCTCCTCTCTAAAAGAAGATAAATTTTGATGGCCACAAGTTGTCCAGTTAACTTGGGGTGCGCTGGCTAGATTTTCTCTCTCTCTCTCTCCTTGCTGTCTTTCTCTCTCTTTCTCTTTCTTTTTTTTCTCTTTCTTTCTTGTCTCCCCTAAAACCTTAGACCCAGTGAGCCCCGAAGCCTATGGATCAACAACACTGGGTCCCTGCCCAACCTCCACTCAATCCTCCTGGCTTAGAATGAATGACAATGGTAACAGTTTCTCTTCAAAACAACAACCCAGAGATTCCTGCCCCTTCCAGAGTAAGTCATCTATTTAACTATTTTTGTTCTTTTTTATTAAAAGGACCTTCACCCCGATGACTTTTTAAAAAGGCTCTTTGGCTGAATGGGCATTAACTCACTTTAAAGGAGTACCTGAAAAGGCCTTAGGTCTCCCTTTGCATCCTTGGGTCTGGAATACCTGGTCACTGAATCCAGATGGTTTAGGAGGAGAAAGTGAGGCTGGTGACCTTTCACAGCCTTCCCTCACTCCAAACAAAGTCAATGAAGGATGAACACAGATATACACAGATATAGTCATATATGTACTATCATATATATATATATATATATATACACACACACACATACACATACCATTTGTTGATATATTGTATCCATAGATGTATAAATAGTTATATATTTGCATACATATATCATATATATCTGTCTGTATATGGTAGTAGAAACCACTATATTGCATACACACACACACACATATATATATGTATAAATACATAACCTTATATTATATAGGTATATAAAGGTTTCATGTATTATATATAATAAACATATGATGTATAAATCTGTACAAATACTATTAAAATATTTAGCATATTGTATTATACACAAATATATATATGCATGTGATATTTTGATTTTATGGTATGTTTACTATATATTTACATATCTTCCTAAATTATATTCACATATATTTGTATATATAACATATTTACATATGTATCCTTTATGTCTATATATTATAAGGTTAGATGTATACACCTATCTTTACATATGCATATAAAACCTTTACAAACCTATATATAAACATAGTTTATATAAAACCTTTATAAATGATATGCTATAAACACATTCTAGATAAATACATTCATATATGTATACACATATGTATGTATATCCTACATATAATTAAACACATATTTAAATATCATTGCACAATTAAGGATGAGGAGAATCTCCCATACATATAAGGGTATTCTCTTTTACATATTTCCACCCTGCTGATGGGAGAGAGAAAAAGAATAGGGAGTGCTCATGGCCAGCATATACATACGAGCAAGGGCACATATATAGGGAACATTTGAGTCCAGAGCAACTCATCCTCCTAGGGGTACATCTCACCTGGAACACCTCTCTGCCTCTGTTGTGCCTGGGCACCTCTTGATTCTGACTATTGATGACGTCACCTGGTGATTTCATGGAATGGAGAACTGTGCATCAAGTTTCCTTTATCTCCTCTACCGGGCTATTCTTTCTGTCATGCTGCCCTCTACTGGCTGTTAGGTTAAGCTTTCTCTTTTTGATTCTGCACTACCATCTGCTGGTGTTTCATTAAATTTCAGCTGCTATCTAGCCTCTTCCACGAAGGAGAAGAACCTCAACTTCTTCTTAGCCCATAGCCCCAGGGGTTAACTTAGTTCTTTTGTGAGGCATACCCACAGCTGAACTCAGCCAGTAAAATTCTTTAGCCTAAGGCTGTCTGTTTTTTGAATATATTTGATTCAGCTTGATCTATGGCTCCCTCAGTTCAACTAGATATTTGGTTAATTTAACAATATTTTGTCGTGTTTTCTTTTTTTAACCTGTGATTCTCAGGAGTTTTCTGACCATACTTGAAAGAGAAAGCACTCTTACCACTTGAAAGAGAAAACAAATTAAAGAGGAGCTCATCTGGCAAAAATATATGATAGCTAATTATTTGACAAATGCTTGATGAGAAGTGAAAAATAGGTACACTGATAGTGGAGTTAGAAGTTGGTCCAACCATTCTGGAGAATGATTTGGAACAACTACAAAACTGTGAAAATTCTTTGACCCAAGAATGCCACTACTAGAGATCAAAGAAAAAGGAAAAGAACCTGTAGGTATAAAAATATTTGTAGTAGTTCTTTTTCCACAATGACAAAGAATTGGAAGTTGAAGACATGCTCATCAGTTGGGGAATAGCTGAAGAGGTTGTGTGGTATGTGATTGTAATGGAATATTACTGTCCTATAAGAAATGATGTGGGGGATGATTTCAAAATAACCTGGGAAAACTTATATGAACTGATGTAAAATGAAGTGAGCAGAACTAGGAGAACAGTGTACATAGTAATGAAATATTTTAATGATCATCAAATGTGAAAGACTTAGCTATTCTGATTGATACAATTATCCAAGAAAAAAGCCAAGTGACTCATGATGAAAAATGCTATCCACCTCCATAGAGAGAACTGATGAATTATGAGTATAGATTGAAGCATACTTTTTTCACTTTCTTTACTTTTCTTGCTTTTTACAACATGGTTAATAGAAAAATATCTTTTAAATGAACCCACAAGAATAATGGATATGATATTGCTTACTTTTTCCATAAGTGGGAGAAAGGCGAAAAGAAGGGGAAGAATTTGCAACTTGAATTTTTAAATGAATTTTAGAAATAAACACTTTTAAAAAATAAACAAAAGCAGGAAAAACCTAATTTGTTTCACACTGATGAAAAGTAAGAGTGCTTTGTGGGTCTTTTTAAATTTTTGCACTCTGGTACAAAACACAATCTCTTGATCCCAGTGAGCCAACAATTGTTTGGATAGAACACTGAAAATATTCCCAGTTCAAATAGAAGAAAAACGAGAATGACTCTTTTCCCAACTATTGATAACAAGAGGACGAAAACAAAGATATAAACATTGGCAAAGAGAAAATAAAATTATCTCTATTTAAAGACCACATGGTGACATACTTAGAAAACCCGTAAGAATCACAAAAAGAAAAAAAATGAATTAAGGTAATTAAAGGCTTCAATAAGATAGCAAAATAAAATATAAATCCCAAGCCATGACCATTTCTATACAGTAATAGCAAAATGACTCATGATGAAAATATAGGTAAGATAAGAAAACATAAGAAAAATATAATTCAAAATATTATCTAAAATATCTGAGTTATGATTTCCATTTCCAGGAGTCAAGATAGTGGAGTGATTGGTAATTGCTATCTCCCTCCCCTTGTTGACCTTGATGAGCCCAGAGAGTATTTCCCTAGGAAAAACCCTGGAACAGTGGGAGCAACAGGAGGGGTAAATAGACTCTTAGCTTGTGAGGCTAGAGAGATCGCTAAGGAGGGTTCCTCTTGCTGTTACTGAAGGGGACCAGTGCAGGATCAGAGCTGTCTCAGACAGACCCAACTCAATAAACCAGAAGAAGATCTCAAGCCCCCAGGGGTAAAGCCAGAAATGGCCAGCACCAGAACCCCAGGTATGTCTCAGTAACCCAGGGAGATTGGGAAGACACTAGCGCAGATGGGATCACCAAGCACTGAGCTTGCCTGTGCTCTAGTTCAGCAGAAGAGACCTCCTATGTCCAGACCACCTCTCCCCCACACAATGAGCTAAGTCCAGGGTAACAGTGGGGAAACTCAGAAAGACCTCACCTGGCCTCTCCTTTCCAACACCAGTCAGCTCAGCACCTACAAGCTGCAGCATTTTAGCTTCTAGTTGAAAGAATCAGAGGGTACAACACACAAAGCATCATGTTTTAGGCACAAGAATGATGGGACAGAGCTTCCTGTGCCCCAGACACAGAGATTTACTTTAAAAGCCAAGAAAATGGTTATTTTCATGAGTAAGAAGCAAAGCAGAAAAGAAAACATCATAGAACATTTCTATGGGGACAAAAACCAAAACACAAATACCAAAGAGGTCAGCATTGAGTCTGTACTCCCATCTGACACTTCAGAAGAGAATATGAACTGGTCTGAAGCACAAAGAGCCTTCTTGGAAGGGCTCAGGAAGGATTTTAAAACCCAAAGTAGAGAAATAGAAGAAAAACTGACCAATGACTTTAAAATTATGAAAAAAGAAATCACAGAAGAATTTAAAAGGACAATTGGGCAAATGGAAAAGGAAACACAAAACCTAAATGGAGAAAATAACTCCTTAAAAGGAACAATTGGACAGATGGAAAAGGAGATGCAAAAGTTAACTGAAGAAAACAATTTGATAAAAAATAGAATGAGGCAAGTAAAAACTAATAAATTTATGAGACATCAAAAATCAGTCAAACAGAATCTAAAGAATGAAAAGATAGAAGAAAATGTAAAATATCTGATTAGAAAAAAATACTGACCCGGTAAATAGATCTAGGGGAGAAAATCTAAGGATTATTGGTCTACCAGAAAGCCATGATGGAAAAAAAGGGCCTGGACAATATCATCCAAGAATTCATCAAGGAAAATTGTCCAGAAGTCCTAGACCCAGAGGATCAGTCATCTAAAGAATCCACCATTCACCTCCTGAAAGGGACCTCAAACTAGAGACACCAACAAATATCATTGCCAAATTCCAGAACTATCAAATGAAGGAGAAAATACTGCAGTCCACCAGAAAGAAACAATTCAAATATCAAGGAGCTACAGTCAGGATCACACAGGACTTTGCAGCTTCTACATTAAAAGATCAAAGGCATTGGAATATGATATTCTGTAAGGCAAAGGAGCTGGGACTACAACCAAGGATTAACTATCCAGAAAAGTTGAGCATAATATTTCAGGCAAAGAGATGGACATTCAATGAAGTAAGGGATTTCCAGACCTTCCTGATGAAAAACCCCCAACTCAATAGAAAATTAGATCTTCAAACACAGGTCTCAAGAGAGGCATACAAAGGTAAACAGGGGGAAAAGAAACGTGTTACACAATAAGGACAAACTCTTTACATCCCTATAAGGGAATATGATACTTTTTAATCTTGAGAATTGTATATTTATTATGAAATGTAAAAGGGATATACATAGATAGAGGGAGTGGGTATAAATTAATTGAAGTGATGATAACAATTGTGATTTAAGGGTGCAAAGGGATTGTAACGGGAGATGTGAAAAGGAGGAGGCAGAAAAAAATAAATTCCATCACAGGAAAAGGCACAAAAATATATTACAGTAGAGGAAGATGAGCATTATTTGAGAGGTACTCTCATCTTATTGGATTCAAGAAGGGTGGAACAAACTCAGTTAGGTATAGAAATACAATTAACTCTATAGGCAGTAGGAGGGGAAGGGGGAAAGAAATGGAAGAGGAGGCTATAAAGGAGGGAAGAAGTAGTAAGGGAAAAGGGGATTAAAAGGGAGGGGTTTGAAAGAAGGGAGGGAAGACTGAGGGAAGCGGTGGTCAAAAATTAAAACTCTATTGTGGAGGGGAAAGGAGAAGGGAGAACTAAAAGCATAAATAAAGGGAAAGGGGAGGAGGGAAAGACACAAATAATAATCATAACTATGAATGTGAATGGGATGAACTGTCCCATAAAATGGAGACAGATAGCAGAATGGATTAAAAGCCATAATCCAACAGTCTGTTGTTTACAAGAAACACATTTGAAATGGGGTACACACACAGGGTAAAGGTAAAAGGTTGGAGCAGAATATTTTGTACTTCAGCTGATGTAATAAAAGCAGGGGTAGCAATTCTAATTTCAGACAAAGAAAAGCAGAAATAGATCTAATCAAAAGAGATAAGGAAGGAAACTATATCCTGCTAAAAGGCACCATAGATAATGAAGCAATTTCATTACTAAACCTATATGCTCCAAGTGGTATAGCATTCAAACTCTTAGAGGAGAAGTTAAGGGAGTTACAGGAAGAAACAGACAGCAAAACTATACTAGTAGGGGACCTCAACCTCCCCCTCTCCGAACTTGATAAATCTAACCTCAGAATAAACAAGAAAGAAGTTAAGGAGGTGAATAGAACTCCAGATAAAGTAGACATGATAGATCTCTGGAGAAAACTGAATGGGAATAGAAAGGAATATACCTTTTCTCAGTGATACATAGCACATATACAAAAATTGACCATGTACTAGTGCATAAAAACCTCACAATTCAGTGCAGAAAGGCAGAGAGAGTCAAAGCATCCTTCTCAGATCATAATGCAATAAAACTTGTATGTAATCAAAGGCCATGGAAAAATAAACCAAAAACTAGTTGGAAACTAAACATTTGAATCCTAAAGGATGAGTGGATTCAACAATAAATTATAGAAATAACCAGCTACTTCATTCAAGAGAATGACAATAATGAGATAACCTACCAAATCTTACGGGATACTGCAAAAGCAGTTCTTAGGGGAAGTTTATCTCTTTGAATGTCTACATGAATAAAATAGAGAAAGAGGAGATCTATAAATTGGGCATGCAACTGAAAAAGCTTGAAAAGAACAAATTGAAAATCCCCAAGTAATACCAAATTAGAAATACTGAAAACCAAAGGAGAGATTAATAAAATTGAAATTAAGAAAACTATTGAACTAATAAATAAAACTAAGAGTTGGCTTTATGAAAAATCAAATAAAATTGATAAAACTTTGGTCAATTTGATTATAAATAAAGAAGAAAACCAAATTACCAATATCAAAAATGAAAAGGGTGATTAACTTTCAACGAAGTACAAATTTAAAACAATAATTAGAAATTACTTTGCGCAACTGTATGCCCATAAATTCAACAATCTAAATGAGATGGATAATTATTTTAAAAATATATAAATTGCCCAGATTAACAGAAGAGGAAGTTGAGTACTTAAATAACTCCATTTCAGGAAAAGAAATTGAAGAAGTCATCAATGAATTTCCCAGGAAAAAATCTCCAGGGCCAGATGGATTTACAAGTGAGTTCTATCAAACATTTAAAGAAGTTAATTCCAATACTATATAAACTATTTGGGATAATTGCTGAAGAAGGAGTACTACCAAATTCTTTTTATGATACAAATATGGTTCTGTTACCTAAACCAGGAAGAGTCAAAACAGAGAAAGAAAATTATAGACTAATATCTCTAGTGAAAATAGATGTAAAATTTTTAAATAAGATATTAGCAAAAAGAATATAGCAACTTATCATGAGAATAATACCTTATGATCAGGTAGGATTTATACTAGGAATGCAGGACTGGTTCAATTTTAGAACAACCATTAGCATTATTGATCACATCAACAACAAAACTAACAGAAACCACATCATTATCTCAATAAATGCCGAAAAAACTTTTGACAAAATACAATACTCATTCCTATTGAAAACACTGGAAAGCAGATGAATACATGGAACTGTCCACAAAACAATAAGCAGCATCTACCTAAGCCATCAAAAAGCATTATTTGCAATGGGGACAAGCTAGATGCATTTCCAATAAGATCAGGGGTGAAACAAGAGTGTCCATCATCACCACTGTTATTCAATGTGATATTAGAAATGCTAGCTGTAGCAATAAGAAAAGGAAAAGAAATTGAAGGAATTAGAATCGGCAAAGAAGAAACTAAGTTATCACTCTTTGCAGATGATATGATAATATACTTAGAGAATCCCAGAGAATCAAGTAAAAAATTGCTTGAAACAATAAACAGCTTTGGCAAAGTTGCAGGTTACAAAATAAACCCACATATATCATCTGTATTTCTATATATTACTAACAAAGCCTAACAGCAAGAGATAGAAAGAGAAATCCCATTTAAAGCTATGGTAGACACTATAAAATATTTGGGAGTCTACCTGCCAAAACAAACCCAGGGACTATATGAACACAATTACAAAACACTCTGCACACAAATAAAGTCAGATCTAAGTAAGTGGAAAACATCAATTGCTTGTGGGTAGGCTAAGTTAATATAATAAAAATGACAATCCTACCTAAATTAATTTACCTATTTAGTGCCATACCAATCAAACTACCAGATAATTATTTTCTAGAGCTGGAAAAAATAATATCAAAATTCATCTGGAAGAATAAAATGTCCAGAATATCAAGGCAACTAATGAAAAGAAATACTAGGGAAGGTGACCTAGCCCTACTAGATCTCAAATTGTATTATAAAGCAGCAGTCATCAAAACCACTTGGTACTGGTTAAGAAACAGAGGGAAAGACCAGTGGAATATGTTAGGTACTCAAGACTCAGTAGTTAATGAATATAGCAATCTACTGTTTGATAAACCCAAGGAACCCAGCTTCTGGGATAAGAACTCCCTGTTTGACAAAAAATGCTGGGAAAAACTGGGTAACAGTATGGCAGAAACTGGGAATAGACCAAAGACTGAGATCGTACACAAGAATAAAGTCCGAATGGGAACATGATCTAGATATAAAGATTGATACAGTAAACAAATTAGGGGAGCAAGGAATAGTGTATTTGTCAGATTTATAAAGAATGGAGAAATTATTACCCAACAAGAGACAGAGAACATAATGAAGTGAAGTGCAAAATGGATAGTTTTGATTACATTAAATTAAAAAGTTTTGCACAAACAACCCAATACAACCAAGATTAGGAGGGAAGCAGAAAACTGGGAAAGAATTTTTGCAACTAGTGTCTGTGATAAAGGCCTCATTTCTAAAATATATAGAGAACTGACTCAATTGTGCAAGTCATTCTCCAACTGATAAATGGTCAAAGGATATGAACAGGCAGTTTTCAGAGGAAGAAATTAAAGCTATTTGTAGTCATGAAAAAAATGCTCTAAATCACTATTGATTAGAGAGATGCAAATCAAAACAACTCTGAGGTACCACATCACACCTATCAGATTGGCTAACATGACAAAACAGGAATATGATGAATGTTAGAGAAGATATGGGAGATATGGAACACTAATTTGTTGTTAGTGGAGCTGTGAGCTGATTCAACCATTCTGGAGAGCAATTTTAAACTATGCCCAAAGGGCTACAAAAATGTACATACCCTTTGACCCAGCAATATCACTTCTGGGACTCTACCCTCAAGAGATCATAGAAATGGGAAAGGGTTCCACATGTACAAAAATATTTATAACAGCTCTCTTTGTGGTAGTCAAAAACTGGAAATCCAGGGGATACCTATGAATTGGGAAATGGCTGATCAAACTGTGGTATATGAATATAATGGAATACTATTTTACTATGAGAGACAATGAACAGGAAGACTTCAGAGAAACCTGGAAAGATTTGTGTGAAATTATGCTGAGTGAAAGGAGCAGAACCAGGAGAACTTTGTACACAGTATCAATCTCAGTGTGCGAGGAGTTTTTCTAGTAGATTTAGTACTTCACTGAAATGAATGGACTTAAAAAATTTCCAGTGGACTCTTGAGGCAAAACACCTTCCACATCCAGAGAAAGAGCTATAGAATTGGATCACAGACAGAAACAGACCATTTTCTTTTGTATTTTGTTATGTTTTGCTTTGTTTTATGGTTTTCTCCATTCATTTTAATTCTTCTATGAAACATGCATTTAATAGGAATGTAAGTGTTGAACCTATATAATATTGTATGCTGTCTCAGGGAGTGAGTGGTGAGGGAGGGAGAAATAAAGGGGAGGGAGTGGAAAAAAACATAAAATATATGGAAGTGATTATCAAACACTGAAAACAAATAAAATAATTCAATTTAAAACAAAAACATCTGAGTTACAAAACACATGCAGAGAAGTCAGAGGTAGAAACTGAAGCCCCATATATAAATACAACTACAAAATTTTCACTTTTGAAAGAAAAGCAAATAATTTCAGAGATATTCATCATTAATGATAAATGAAAATGACAGTCCTACCTAAATTAATTTACAGATTTAGTGAAGAGTTAAAATACCAAAGGAATATTTTCAGAAGCAGAAAAATTGAAAACAAAATTTACTTGTAAAAACAAAAATCGCAGAGGAAATAATGAGAAAAAGTACAAATAAGGGTGCATAAACTTCAAAATGTATTGTAAAGCCATAGCCATCAAATGGATTTGATACAAGTTAACTGGAACAGCAGAAAAGTAAAGAAGTTGGAACACACTAGATAAGGAAAAAAATTCAAGTAATAAACCCAGTCATTTGCTGTCTGAAAAAAAAAGGAACGTGTTAACTTGGTTAAGAACTTTCTGTCTGAGAATTGTAAAAGTAATTGTACAGGTAAATTGTAATTGTAGAGGCAATAGAAAGCAATATGGTGGGAATGAGGTCAAGTTAAAAACTTTACATCATGTATAGTGATAAGTTTTATATGGATATGTTGGCTGATTGGTTGTTGTTGTCCTTCTTTCTTGAAAAGGATCAAAATTACATCACCATGATAAAGTGATATTTTAGTGTGACTGATTGTGGCTAATCAGACCAATATGAGTTTGGAATGCTCTACCACAGTTGGATGATGTCTTTTGATTCATGTGTAAATTGGATTTAAGTGAGGCAGAGTTACACGAAGTCATCAACCTCACTCTCTTCTCCAGAGTCATCATAGTACAGTGATAGGATGGAGTCAAGATGGCTGGTGATGGCTTAAGATGCAGTGAGTGACCTTGGTGTCTTTGGTGTCTAACAAAGCTCTAAGAGTGCCACATCTCCTGCTTCAGCTGCTTTCATGGTCGTTGGAACAAATTATTGTCATCCATCTATTCCACCAGATGAAGTCTTCACATATTTGGGATACACACCCCTCTAACTCACCAATAAGTTTGAGACCCCTTGTTTACCCTCAACCTGGTTTGGCCCATCTGCCAAAATGGTTTACCAGGGTGTGGCTGCTGCGCATGCTGCAGCTTCTTGGAGCCACAGGTGAGAGTTGGGTGGAACAGGTGGACACCAAAGGTGGAAAGAACCCTGAAAAGGCTCAACAGTCATCACACCAAAGGTACCTGGCCCTCCTGAACACATCCTACACCCCATATAGATATGTAATCTGAATTTAAAATGTAATATCTTCAAATTAGGAGAGAATAAAATTTTATGCTTTTCACCCCTATGGTTGAGAGTAATTAACCAAAAAAAGGATAAGAGGAAATAACAAAAGATAAAACATGCAATTTTGGAAAGGTTCTAAAAGTTTTTATGAATCAATGAAGACAAAAATGAAAGAAATTTTAAAGCGGGAGAAATGTTTGCATTAAAAATCACTAAAATAAGTCTGATTAAAAATATGTACAGAGAACTAATACAAATATATAATACCTGGGGCCATTCCCCAATAGATAACGGGTCAAAAGATATATAAAGTCTTCAAAAGAATTGTAAAAATTGTAAATGCCCACACAAAATATTCTCAAATCAACTAATAATATGAGAAATCCAAATTCAAACAACATACAGGCTTCATTTTTCTTCATGTGTATTAGGAAGGACAACAAAAAATGGAAATAGTCAATGTTTTGGTCATCTAGGAAGGTAATCACACTAATCCACTATTATTGTAGCAACGAATAGATTCAACAAGTCTGGAAATCAATTTGGAATTATATTACAACAAACAAGTGACTAAATTGATCATTCCCATCAATCTTACTTCTAGATGGAAGCCACAAGGAAGTAGAAATAGAGGTTCAATATATTCTAAAATATTCATAATAGCACACTTTATGGAGTAGGGATCTGGAAACAAAGTAGATACACTTCAATTGGGAAATTGCTGAGAAAAAATATGGTGCATGAATAATGAAGAACTAGGTTTGCATTACTCTGTCCTCCAAAAGAGGTTGGAGAATGAACCCAGAAGCACTTGTTGTAACATCATGTCCTCTTCTAAGTGACCACATAGACATTTGTCTGTGGGATTTTCTTGCCAAAGGTACTGGAATAGTTTTCCATTTCCTTCTCCAGTGTGCCTCTATTTTACCAATGAGGAATTGAAGCAAATAAAGATTAATTGCCTTGCCCAGGGTCACACAGCTAAGAATTATATGAGGTCAGATTTGAACTCAGATCTTCTTGACTCTAAGATCAGTAATCTATCCACTGTGCCACCTAGGTGCCCCAGAAGGAGTCATACATAGGAATAATCAAATATTATTGTATGGTTATAAATGACACATATGAGAAACATAAAGAAACAGTGGAAGATTTGCATAAGCTGATGCAAAGTGAAATAACATAAAGAACAATGTAGACAATGATGAAAGTAACGTAAGTGAAAAAGAAAAAGGAAGTTTTAACCCAGTAACTGCAATACCAATGATAATACCAGAGATAATAAAACATACAGCCCAAGGAATAGCACTATTCTTCCCTCACTGCTTCCAGGTCTGCTTCCTCCTGTGCCAAAAGCAACCCTTTCAGATGAAGGGTCTCACATCCCCACCAATAAAAACACCAATCACTGGTCACCAATTTTCACCAAAGGTACTTCCAAGTACCTTACCAGACATGCTTCCAGCCTATCAGGACGTACAATATCAAAAAACTTTATGGTGATAGAAGAACAGACCTGCCCTAGCTCTCCCCCCATAGCCCATAAAATACCATAAAAAATGACTCTACACAAATTCTAGGGCAGCAGAAGCCACAAAATGACAGAGTGAAACAGATTTCCAGCCCAAGACAACCTGGAAGGCCAACAGGAAAGATCTATAGCACTGGCTTGGAGAGGAGTGCAGCCCACCTTGAGCTATGCAGCACAGAAAGGATTAGAGCAGGCCTCATGGCATGGAATCATGGGTAGCAGCTGTGGTTCCCAGATTTCTTAACCCATAAATGCAAAAGACATCTTCAAAGGTCAGTAAGAAAGCTCTTTCACCTGGGTGAGGTGGAGCAAGATCTGACCCCAATCCCAGCTCCAGGGCAGTGGCAGCCACTGCAGCAACAGCATCCACTTTTGGATCCACTTGGAATAAAGACCCTGGGGGAATCAAGCAACTGATCTGGTCTCAGTCCTGAGTGGTGGTCCTAGGGTGAGGAGAAGAGTTGGCATGATAAAGCTAATGGTGCCTTTGGAGAGAGAACCCTAATCACAGATCCAGGGCAAAAAAGAGTGCTTGTGGTTGCTCACAGACCAGAGTGCAGGCCAGGAGAGGAGTAAACTCCTCTCCTTTGATTGTGCCACCTTGGAGGAACTGAGAACTTAGTGGTCCCTAGAGTATAACTTCCACTTGACAAAGGACTCAAAAGTCAAGTAATTGGCTGGGAAAATACCCATAAAAGGGAAAAAAATAAGGCTGTAGAAGGTTTCTTTCTTGGTGAAAAGGTATTTTCTTCTATCCTCTTGGATGAGAAAGAACAAAGCATACCATCAGAGGAAGACATCAAAGTCAAGGCTTCTACATCTGAAACCTCCGAAAAATATATGCAATGATATGAGGTCATGAAAGAACTCAAAAAGGATTTTGAAAATCAAGTAAGAGAGGTGGAGGAAAAATTGGGAAGAGAAATGAGAGTGATGTAAGAAAATCATGAAAAGGGAATCAACAACTTGCTAAAGAAGACCTGAAAAATGCTGAAGAAAATAACACCTTTAAAAATAGACTAACCCAAACAGCAAAAGAGGCCCAAAAAGCCAATGAGGAGAAGATGGATTAAAAAGCAGAATTACCCAAATGGAAAAGGAGGTTCAAAACTCATTGAAGAAAACAATTTTTTAAAAATTAGAATGGAGCAGATGGAAATGAGAAACCAAGATATTATAAAAACAAAACCAAAAGAATGAAAAAATAGAAGACAATATGAAATATCTCATTGGAAAAATGACTGACCTGGAAAATTGATCCAGGAGAGACAATTTAAAAATTATGGGACTACCTGAAAGCCATGCTCAAAAAAAGAGCCTAGACATCATCTTCCATGAAATTATCAAGGAAAACTGACTTGATATTCTAGAACCAGAGGGTAAAATAGAAATGGAAAGAATTCACTGATCACCTCATGAAAGAGATTCCAAAAGGAAAATTCCTAGGAATATTGCAGCCAAATTTCAGAGTTTCCAGGTTAAGGAGAAAATATTACAAACAGTCAGAAAGAAACAATTCAAGTATTGTGGAAAGACAATCAGGATAACACAGGATTTAGCAGCTTTTACACTAAGGGACTGAAGGACTTGGAATATGATATTTCAGAGGTCAAAGGAGATAGGATTAAAACCAAGAATCACCTACCCAGCACAATTGAGCACTACACTTCTGGGGGAAAAAATTGAAATTTCAATGAAACAGAGGACTTCTAAGCATTCTTGTTGAAAAGATCAGAGCTGAATAGAAAATCTGACTTTCAAATACAAGAATCAAGAGAAACATGTAAAGATAAACAGGAAACAGAAGCCTTAAGGAACTCATTAAAGTTGAACTGTTTACATTCCTACATGGAAAGATGTTATTAGAAACTCATGAGACTTTTTTCAGTATTAGGGTAGTTAGAGGGAATATATGTATATACACACACACACACACATATGTAGATGTGTATGATGTCTTTCCCCTTGACTGTAGTATTTGGAACGAACTCTCTTTTCCCTGTTCCTTTCCCTCAGAATTTTCCAACAAAAATGTAGCCTCAGAGTTTATATATGTCACCAGCTGGTAAGCTCTGGGATAGTTACTGCTGGGGTCTCTCCTCTCTATAGCCAGTCTCCTAATTCAAGTGCCATAGAGGCATTGTAAATTACCGGTGTATTGAATGTTTCCATTTAACCCTTAAAAAGAAGGGTTAAATGGAAAGACTTGTCCCCTCACTGTATTATAAAGATATCAAGCAATCTATTCACAAAACATGTTTTTAAGCATATTACAAGAAGTTGTACATTCATATCTGGACTCTAAACACTTAATCTGTGCAATCCTAAGAAAACCACTTTCCCTTCTAGAGCCAAGGCAGGCAGATCAATTAGGAGACTGCTCTAGTAATATATTTTTTCTTATTTTCAAAAATTTCTTCCATTTTCCCCCAAATATATGTTAAGACAATTCTTAGTATTCATTTTTACAAGATTTCTGAGTCTTAATTTTTTCTGTCTCCCCCCTTGCCCTCCTCTCTTCCTAAATGGCAGGGAATCTGATATTGCTTATATATGTACAATTACATAAAACATATTTCCACATTAGTCGTAGTTGTGGAAGAAGAAACAGAAAAAAGAAAACTACAAAAAAATAAAGTGATAAAAGTATTCTTTGATCTGCATTCAGAATCCATCAGTTCTTTATCTGGATGTGAATAGTATTTTCCATCATGAGTCCTTTGTACTTGTCTTGGATCATTGTATGCTCAGAAGAGTTAAGTCATTCATAGCTGATCATCACACAATGTTGTTGATACTGTACAAGATGTTTTCCTGGTTCTGTTCATTTCACTTTGCATCTGTCTGTATAAGTATTTCCAGGTTTTTTTGAAATCTGCTTGTTCATAATTTCTTATTGCACAATAGCATTCCATTACATTCATATACTAGTTTGTTCAATCATTCTGCAATTGATGGGCATCCCCTCAATATCTAAAATTTTGTCGCCAAAAAAGGCTGCTATAAATGTTTTTTTTTTTCACATGTAGGTCCTTTTCCCCTTTTTATGATCTCTTTGGGATACAGACCTAAAAGTGTATATGCAGTTTGGTTACCCTTTGGGCATAGTTTCAAATTGCTCTACAAAATGGTTGCATCAATTCACAACTCCATCAACAAAGCATTAGTGTCCCAAGTTTCCAACAGCCTCTTCAACATTTATCATTTTCCCTTTTTTGTCATGTCACCCAACAAGAGAGGTGTGAGGTGGTACCTCAGAGTTGTTTTAATTTGCATTTCTCTAATCAAAAGTGATTTAGAATACTCCTTCCTATGCCTATGGATAGCTTTGATATCTTCATCTGAAAACTTCCTGTTCTGTTATTGCAATTTAGGCAAGAGGTGATGAGGTTTAAGGTGGTAGCAGTGTGAGAAGAAAGCATCCTATGCAAGAGTTGTTGTGGAGACAGAAATAGCAAGATCTGGCAACTGACTAGAGTTGAGGACAGCACTGAGGTTACACACCTGGGAGACTAGAAGAATGGTAATACCTTAGAAAAGCAAAGTACAAAAGAGAGGAGGTTTTGTGGGGAAAGAGGATTCTGTGTACATGCTTTTTAAGCATAAAATACTCTATCAAGGTGAGTTGTCATTATTAAACCACCCTGTGCAAGGGGAAGGGAGTCTTCTTCTTTGTCTCTGTCCTAGTACCTTGGACAGGGATAGGCATAGGATAAATGCTGAACAAGTACTTGTTATCCTTAATACTAATTTCAAAATATCATCATTGAGAGTGTTAAATCAGAAAAGACTTTTCTTAGCAAATTTAACCTGGAACATTTTTTCAAAACCATACTTCCCCCCACTCCAAAGAACTCTCTCTTTCTCTGACTGTGCCAGCCCACACTTATCTCTTCCTTCCCTAAATGCCTACAACATTTTCAGGCTGAGTGGGTAACACAGAATTTAGCCCTTTATTAGATATTCTCTCCTATTGTTCTTTAATTGCATCTTGTTTGAATGTGTTCCTCCTCCCCTCCCCTCTAGGACAGGAGCTCTGTGAGGGCAGAGACTTTTTAAAATACTCTGGTTTCTAAGGTGGGGCTGGGCACATAGTCTGGTAGGATTAATAGTGGTCTTAAAAACAGTAGTACCCCACTCTATTGAGTATAAGTGTAGGTCACTATCTTCTCTGATCTCACCAAATCTGTCACATAGAAATAATAAAGCCTGCACTATGTACTTCAAACTTGCTAGAATTGTGACTTCACGAATGAATTAATGAGGAAATGATAAATAAATAAAAAATGCATTTAGTAAATACTTACTAGGTACAAAGCATTGCCCTAAGAGCTAGGGTTACAAATAGAAAAGTCAGACAATCCTTGGCCTCAAGGAGCTCACATTCTGGTTGATGGAGACAGCACATATGGAAAGTTTTAGCTGCAAGTTATGGAAAGAGCTCCTGGTCCTCAGGGTGCAGCAATAAAACAGATGGCAATGCCTTTCCTTTAATGTCATTTTCACTGATAAAATCACATTCTGTAGTCCATCAAGGAGGTAATAATGAGTTTTTGTGGTTCATTAGTTCCCACATCTGGGCAGAAAAAGACAGTAGTGTCTTTGGCTGACAACAATTGAAAGCCAATTTTTTCTTGTTTTAGTTGAGGAAAAAGTCAGATTCTGATATATTATCAGTAATGTCATCTTTTCTGTTCAGGTCTTGAAGGTTAAGAAAATACCATAAAGCTAGAATTCATATGGCTGAGTCCATTCTGAATTCATAGCTTGTCTTTTAGGCAGCTTAGCCTTGAGACACTCAACAGCCTTAGACATAGCCTTAGATGTTATCAGCATAGTAGTCCTATACTGGGCGGTTTCTCATAATTAGACCCAGAACAATATTTCTTTAATAATCTCAAGAAGTAGCTGCTATGCCAAGGTTCACAACTGAACCATGCCTGCCCAATTCAAGTGCTAATAGTTACCCTAAGACCTGCCTTGCAAGAAGTTAACATTATCTTAGGATAGAATTATTGCAACACTTGCAAAGGTGGGGGTGGGTTGGGGTGGAGAACTGTTGAATAGGCAAGATCAGATGTTGTGGCACTTGTGATCTAGTTAAAAGAAGACTATTTTTTTTTAATACTAGTACATAAGCATTACCCTAGAATAAGTGTTTCTTCTACTTAGGAAAAGTCCTTCTGGCCAAGATGACTGCCTAAATAGGAAGGAGACTACCAAGATTATATAAACTCCAGCAAAACCCTGAAGTTCATTAAGATCCTAGCAAATAATGAAAAAGAAATCCATTGAAAAACTGTGGTAAATGATTTCTTCTACCTTAGGACTTAAAGAAAAGGAGGTCAACCAGAAAAGTGTCACTGCCAATGATGGGGCATAGTTTGAGCAGAGATGACTCAAAGATACATGTGGCCTCCAATATTCTGTTCCTGGAGGCAGTAAGAGGAGAGACACCTCCTGAGAAAGATCCCAAATGGTCATAAAGCTAAGGAGCTGGGGAAACACCAGGAAGTAGAGATGCTGCAGCACTCAGGTGGGTACAGTCTAGGAAAAAGGACTCTCAGTCTCCTAATCCTCTGCCCTGACATGCCAGAGAGGACCCTGAAGATCCATCACACTCAACTTTAAAGATCCAAAGTGGAGGGGACTAACCCCAGGAAATGAAGGTTAGTATAGGAATCCAAGTGACCCAGGTTAAGATCAATCAATGCTGATCTCCACACCCTCTCCCAACCCTCCCTCCTCAAAATAAAGCACAGCAGGGTTGGGAATGTAACCCTGACCCAAAGCCACAATTGAGGAAATAGAGAAAAGAGTAAAATATAGAAAGCACAGATCAGTATAAAAAGAGTGCAAATGAAAAGATTCTCCCCAAAAGAAAGAATCAATAACTGTCACAACTAAGAGATTCAAAGGATCGGGAGGAAGGATGTTCCACAAGGACTACATGAATACCAAGAAGCGATGAAGCAAGAGGTTTTTTAAAATGAAGTAAAAGCTCCAAGGAAAGAAATGGATGGAAAATATGTGCTTTAGGAAGAAAAGGCAGTAAATCTCACCCAAGACACAGATTCCCTAAAAAATAAAACAGACCAAATAGAAATCATTGACTCCATGAGGCTCCAAGATCAAAGGCATGAAGTGTCCTTCCAGGGTGAGAAGACAAGGAGCTAAGTGAAATACCAGGGAGTCAAGAAAGCTGCTGTGTTATTATGAAGAAAATTCAGGGAGTCGGGAGTGAAGCCAAGAAAGGCATCATACAGGATCACATAAGACCTGGCAGCTTCTAATCTGAATGACAAGAGATCTTGGAATACAATATTGCAGAAGGCAAAAGAACTAGTGTGACAGCCAAAAATGCAAAGCTACAAGTTAATACTCAACTGCAAATCTGAGTATTATCCTTTTGGGTGGGGAGAGGAGGCAGAAACAAACCCTTCATGAAATAGAACACTTTTAAGTATTTTTTATGAAAAGACAAAAGTGGTAGCGGGGGGAGAATTATGAAATACAAACACAAGAGCCCAGAAAAACCTAGAAAGTTAATTTTTTTGAGCATTTGTAAGTTGTATGATGATGAACTAACATTCTAATGGGAGAGAGTAAATAACATCATAACTTTCAATGTTCAGTGAGTATTGAAGGAGTTAATTTCTTCTATTCTGGAAGGAAAGGGAGAGGATGAGGGAAATATATTAACATAGAAAGAAGGAAAGGAATGGTAGGACTTTCTATTTATCTTAATTAGGGTTAGAAGAGCTTGCAAACATGGAGGATGGGATATGTCATCAAATGCTCTTAACTGCTCTTAACTAATGGACAAAGGAGAATTGAACACACACAGTTTATTGTAGAAATACTTAAAACTCAAGTAGGAAAAAATAAAGAGGGGGAAGGGTTAATAAGGAGGATAATACTGGGGAAGGAGTAGCAAAATAGAGGAAATGAAAGAATTAGAATCTAAAGTGATGCCTTAGACTACCTCTTCTGCAGTCGAGGAATGGCTAAGCAAATTATTTTAGTTTCATGTAATGGAGTATTATTGCATTGTAATAAAGGACAAAAGAGACACTATTAGAATCCCAAGTAGTATGAACCAATGCAGAATAAATTAAGCAGAACTAGAAAAAATATATAATACTCTAATATTGGCATTGTAAAAAAGAACAATTGTGAAAGACTTAAGAACGCTTATCAATTCAATGATAAGTCATTTCCACCTATGATGAATCATGTTATTTACCTTCTGACAGAGAGATAATGGAAACAAAGTGCAGAAAAAGACATACATTTTTAGACGTAGTCATTCTGTGGATTCATTTTCCTTAATTATGCTTATTTGTTCCAAGTTTTTCTTTTTCTTTCTCTCCAGAGGGTGTTTGGGAGAGAGGAGGTGAATAATAGTTATACAAAAAAAAAAGCTATTGTAACATTTTTAAAAAATGTATAGAAGAGAAAGTTCAGAAGGAAACATAGATAAGTTTATTAGTTTTGAAATAATATGTAAATATATATTACATATTTACTTCTGCATACATATATGCATGCAAGTTGCATATGCATAGAAATAGTATGAAATGGAGATTTATAGCTTCATATAGAATCTTCTTTTGTCTTTGGCTGTGTATGTATTGGAATATTTTTTAAAGTTTGTTTCTGTGTTCATGCCTTTACTAGGCTATGAGTTCCCAATGGGTTGACCACAGGACCTCTACACTTGGTAGGTGCTAAGTAAATGCTCATTGAATGGATGGATCACAGAATCATACAGATGAATGAAGAATGCATTAGGTCAAGTGTGTGTAAAACTCAGAGGAGCAAATGGGGAACAGTTAAAATCAGGATCTTCTTAAGGATATTGGCAAGCTAGAGGGCATCCAGAAGTGGATGATCAGAAAAGGAAGGAACAAAAGACTATGGCATATGAGGATTATTTGAGAAGAGAATACTTGGGGGAGGAGAGGGAAGAGAGTTGTCTACAAATATTTAAAGAAAACTCATGTGAAAGAGGTATTAGGCCCAAGTAGGTGCAGTGGATAGAGCATGAGCCCTGGAGTCAGGGGGACCTGAGTTCAAATCTAGTCTCAGATACTTACTAGAGGTATAGCAAATCACGTTACCTCTATTCCCACCTCCATCCTACCCCCCAAAAAGAAAGAGGGATTAAACTTGTTCTACTTGTCCCCAGAGGCCAGAATTAAGAGACATAAGTGAGGTATTATTATGGTTCAATGGCAAGAGCTCTGATCAAGGACTTGAGGTCAAATCCTGTAAAACTTGAGGCAAATTTCTTCACTCATTTGGACCTCAGACTTGGATTAGATGACCTTAAAAGTACTTTCCAATTCTAAATGAATGATCCTAAAAAGATTTAGAAACAATATTAGGAGGGAAAAAAATTTCTTAGCAATCAGAGCTGAGTGAAAATGGAATAAGTTGCCTTGAGAGGATGGGTTCTTCTTGCCTGGAGTTTTTCAAAGGATAGATGGCCATTTATTGGTAATGATGTGGAGGGAATTCCTACCAGATGTAGATTAGACTCAGTGGCCTCTAATGTCCCTTCCAACTCAGAGATTTTATGAGGGTTGGAGAATATAATAGTCCAGGCTGATCCAGCTCAAATATCTTCCTGATTGCCTTTTTTTCTCCTGAACTCTTCTTATAATGTCTTTTTAGAGTTTTACATAATAATTTGTATTATAGTTACATGTGTGTGTCTTATCCCTCCTACTGAATTGTCAGCTTCCTGATTCACATGTGTATCCCTCAGCTCTAAGAACAAGGTCTTGCATATAAAAGATACTTCAATAGGATAAATACTTGATTAATCGAATTCAGATGAGATGAAATTAATTGAATGAAATTAGTAAAAGGGAAGTCTCTCTGACCATTAGCACAACTATGTAAGCAATGAGGTTTTTCTGTAGTGTTTTCTTAATACTTCACCTGTCTGAGTCTCACCTTTATCATCATTAAAAGAGTATAGAAATACCCGCATGATCTACCTCCCACATAGGGCTGGTGTGAGGCTCAGATGAAATAATGAGACTGAACCTACTTTGTAACAATAAGGCTCTATATAAACATGAGCTAAAATTGTTATTGTAAGTGATGGAAGAAAAGGGAGCAAGCCTCTATGAGGTCTCTAAGACTGTAGTGACTTGTCTAGGGAGCAAGAGTAAACACAGTCAAGATGAGGCAGAGATGTTGGCTTTAAAGCTTCTGAGTAACAGAATCTTTGAGTTACAGAATCAGAACATAAGACAACATAGTTTAGTGGAAAGAATAGTGATTCAAAAGACAAGAGTTCAAATCATCAAATCTTACCCGATGTTTGGGTACATTATGTCACCTCTTTAATGCTCAGGTAATGTCTTTGCCTGTCAAATGCTATGGAAAATGAAATTATTATATAATATCATCTTAGAATTTTAGAGTGTAAGTCAACCCCCCCCAATAAAGCAATAGCGTATAACTGGATTTGCCTTTTTTTCTTTCTTCCACTATTCATTGACTCTGAAAGAAATACCTGGAAGTACTCAAGGTATAGTCAGTTAGAGATGAAACGCAAACAGAGTTCTCATATGACATCTGCCATTCTCACTGACAGAGTGATGGAGGCCAAGGAAGGGTGGGGCGGAGCAGGCTCCTTTTGCAGTCTCATCTTCCCCTAACCTCTGATCTGACTTCTGTAGGCGGGTGAAATATTGCAGCTTATGTCAAATGGTTTCACTGAAACCAGTATTTACTGAAGAAGAGGAGGAGTAAATCACTGTCAGTTCTAGTGATCGACACTAGCACAGAAACAAAACGAGGGTGATTTGCAAATGCAGCTGAAAGGTTTAGGGAGAGACAGAGAAAGGGCTGACATTCCAGGGGCTCCATTTGTCCAAAGGTCTTTACCCTGGCCCATGTTCTGTTGCCATTAACTAGAATCTGATCATTCTCCCTGGAACGTTGAGGTCAAAGCTTAAAGGAGCTTCTACCTCCTCCTTGAAATACATCTACTTTGTACATTATCCCTGTACAAGTTGCTAGGGAACCTACATAGTTTGAAAGCTCTCAATCTACAAATTCCTACAGGAATTTTCCTTTTTTTCTGATACTGAACATTTGATGTCATTTCAGGGCACACTGGGTTTGGGATAAAGACCACTAACTTGAGATCCAGGATGCCTCCTTCCTCTGCCATGAGTGACTCCCTTTCCCTTGGCCTCAGTTTCCTTAACTGTGAAGTGGAGAAGCGGATTAGGTGACCAGTAAACAATGTCAATGTTCAGTACTTACTCTCCCGATGGACACAGGTAAGTCTTGCCTTCTAAGTGTAAGCTTCTTTGTCTATAAAATGGGAGTGATAAATAACTTCTGTTCTGACTCATAAGGCTCTCATGAAGTTCCATTAAGATAATGGATGTGAAAAACTTGCAAAGCTGTTAAAGACTTTGCAGATGGTAAAGGCAAACCCTTCTTCACCAAGTCATTTCTTGGAACACAGCCAGTTTGACATAATTCAATACAATTGCACAAAAATTCATTGAACATCAACCTTTAAAAAAAATCTATCTTGGATAATGTGTTGGAAAAGACAATATTCTAAGACACTCCAAACTGTGGAGTTTTAAGAAGTCATATGTTTCCAACCCTTAACTGAGTGCTTTACCAATGGCTCTCCAACATTCTTGGTCAGATGGTCTTCAAGTAGAGATTCAGATCCTGACTTCAAGGAGATCAAGGCAAGTTAACTACCTAATGGTCTAGTTGGGTAGGGTGGGCTAATTTAGTCCCAATTCATGGCAGAATATATTGATATTAATAATAGAGTTACCAATAATAAGGGCAATGGTGAGAGAAGTTGTTATATGCAAGGGATAATCAGGAAAGTCATCTTGGAGAGGGTAGTATTTGTATGCCTAGCCTAGAACCTAGCACATAGAAGCAACTTTATAACTGGGTAATATTGAACTAGATTTTCCATCATTGGGTACAGGATGAGACTTCCAAATAAGAAGTCCAGAGTAAATTTTATATCCAAGGTATCAAACTCCTTGCTGCTCCAATTAAAATATAGTTGGGAAATATTTAACAAAATAAGTAAAAATACAATAAAACAGAGATAATGTTAATTTGTGGTTTTCTAAGTTAATATAGATTTATTTCCACTCAAGTTTGATGCCAATTTTTATATATATATAAAATGTATTTGTGAAAATACCTTATGTCCCCTACCCCAAGAAAGTTTTTGATCTTTCTGAGTTCAGGATTATGCCTTTTTTGTCCCTGTCTCTCCCCCAGGATTGAGCTCAAAGCCTTTTGAGCTTGTGACTCTAGGAAAGACTATCCTAACCAGTGTGAAAGAATTGGAGGTTCTAGTGGATTCCGAGCTCAATATGAATGCAATTCAGAGCAATCAAAAGAGCCAATATGGTTTTGGTAACCTAGGAGAGGCCTAGTGTCCAGAATACATGAGCCATAGTGCTGCTTTCCACTATGGACAGATCCCGCTCAGAGAGTTGGGTTCACTTATGAATGCCTCACTTTAGGAAAGACATTGCCAAACTAGATAATCAGGGAGAAGGGAAAGGATGGGAAGGAAACTGAAACTCTAATACAATTTTATTAGCTGTAACTGAGCCTCCTTACATAGCAGATATACTAACAAGTCTCTGAATATTCAACAACCAGTCTTTTTAATGAAAAAGTCCCTTCAACATGACATTTATGTATGCTTACTATTTTTGGGATGTCTATACAGCTCTGATTGCCCTAATAAAGACTGTTTTCAAAATGACTTGGAGAGGATATATAAAAGTTATTTCCAATTATCGGGCACTGGCTATAAAGTTAGAGGCAATATGGATTCAAATTCCACTTCTGTAATTACCACCTGAGTAAGCTAGGACAAGTCTCTTGACCTCCATAGGCTTTGGTTTGCTCATCTCTAAAAGAGAAGATATGAACCTACATGACCTCTACAAATCTTTTCAGCTCTATGTCTGTGATCCTAAGAAATATGACACCCTCTAAAAACTGTGGAGTTTAATGGAAGCAAGGAATGTTCTACCCAATACCTACCTAATAATGGAAGTTGGAAATGCTTTACCTAAATGTCTTCATTCTTCTCCATGCCACACTGCGGACTCTCTTGGACTTTCTCGAGAATCCTCCCTCGCAACTAGGTACCATCATCTCCCCTTCCCGCCCCCCCATACACCCTTTTGGTTTCACATTAATGTTTAATCTCCCTAGACTTCAGTTTTCTCCTCTATAAGATAAGGGGGTTGTACTAGATGGCTTATGAAGTCCCTTCCACTTCTAGATTTATGGATGATCTTATTTGTTTACTTAAAGAAATAGTAAGGCTTAGATGTTTATTAGAAGGGTTGAGAAGGCAAGCTATAAGAAATGATGTCTTCTCAATGGAAAGTTCCTGGAGCTGACTAAGGCACCTCTAAGAACCAGGTTTGAAAGGGGGGACTGGAGAAGGAAATGGGAAGTCACTTTTCTTCCCTCTTCTTTGCTTGATTGAATTTGAGGAGGATTGTTAGTCTCTAGCTTGTACTTGTCTCTATTTTCCAATCTTCCAAGGGTTAATGGAAACACATGGAGCCTTTGGAGGGCTCAGTTGGTCAGCAGTCAGTCAGTCATTCTGGAGAAAAGCCAGAAGCTTACTTTTGAAAGGTTTCCATTGTTCTATTCTCTCCTCCCAACCTCAGGTCCTGACCTTGTGAGTTCTGTTTTCCTCTGGCTGAGCACAGGGCTATGCCCATCCCCTTCCAGACAAGCCACAACTTAATTCAGCAAGCATTTATTAAGGCTGAACTTCTGCCCTTGGCATTGGGCATTGAGTGAAAAGCCACTCAAACGTAGGATCATCAAGGTGGATGAAACCTTAGAACAGGGGGTATTAGAGTTGGGAGGAAACTTAGTGACTGTGTAGTGCAGAGGTCCTTAACCTGGGACCCATGAATAGATTTCAGAAGGGTCTAGAAATTCAGACTCATGGGAAATCAATGGGTTTCAGAGAAAAATTAAATCTTTATTTTCCCTTAGATTAGTTGAAATTTAGCTTTTCCTTCAATTATTAATTTATAAACAAAAAATTGTTTGGAGAAGTGGTCCCCAGGTTTCACCAGACCATCAAAGGCATCCATGACAAAAAAAAAAAAAAAAAGGTCAAGAACCCCTGGTTTATTGCATTTCCTTCATTTTATATTTAACTCAGACCTAGAGAGGGCGCCACACAGATAAGCAAGTGGGAGAACTGAAACTCAATACTATGTTCTCTGATCTGGAATGTTGTGGTGTTTCTGTCACTGATTTCATCAGGAGAGGGGTGGAAGAAAGACAAGTTTATGTACATGGAATAAACGTTGATTGGTCACTTAGTGTGTTAAGAGTATATAGGAGATAAAAACTGTGATAACACTTCCTTAATCACAGAATCTGAGTTGGAAGGATTCTCAGTAGTCATTTAGACAAATTCATGCTCCAAAAGAATCCCCACTATAACATATCAGCTAAGCAGTCATTGTGACTCAGCTTAATGACCTCCAGTAAGAGGAAATATACCCTCTCCTAAAGCATCCCATTTCATTTTTAGACAGCTCTATGTAATTTAAAAAAATATGTTTCCTTTTATATTGAGCCTGGGCAACTCAGTGGCGCAGTGGCTAGAATGTTGGGGCTGGAGTCAGGAAGTATCATCTTCATGAGTTTAAATCTGACCAAAGACATTTACTAGCTGTATGACTCTGGGCAAGTCACTTAAACCAGTTTATCTCAGTTTCCTCATCTGTCAAATGAGCAAATGGCAAACCATTCTTTTCCAAGAAAGCTCCAAATGGAGGTAAGAGTGGGATATGACTGAAAAATGAACAACAAACATTTTGAGCTTAAACCGTTTTCATTTCAACTTGGATAGATTGCTCCTACTTTTGACTTCTGGGAATAAACAGAATCGGTCCAATCTTTCTTTCACATAGCTCAAGGATTAATAGCAGGATGAGACACTAACACAGATAACCAGGTCTGGGAATATGCCTTTCAGGATCCTAATCATATGAAAGATGCTAAGTAACAAGATATTTAATTACAAAAATTTCTCCAAGCCTGACGATCCTTTTGTGAGGTATGAATCAGTCTCTCCAGCAATCATAAAGGAAGCCCCAAGTGACTAGATGAGGAATGGTATGCCAGACTCCAGATTTTCCTTCTTTTTCTTGTGGCTTTATTTTATTTTTTAATTAACAAGCATGTATTCCTTCTCTCCCCCTATCCAAAAGAAAAACAAAACCCTTAGTCAAGCAAAACAAAACCCCACTTTGTTCATGTGCAAAAGTGGATCTCATTTCACATCTTAGAGCCCTTCCCTCTCTGTCAGAGGATGAGCAGAGTGTTTCTTCAGAAATCATGACTGAGTTCTTAAGTTTTTCAAGCGTGCTTGACTTTACAGCATTTGCTCTTATTGTATAACTTACTCTCCTTCTTCTTCTTTTGAACCCAAGCCACTTCACTGAATCCAGAATGCAGAATAAAACAACTCCTGAACAGAGGATGTGGGCAACAGTGAGGGACAAAACAAAGGGCTCTTGTTCCTCAGGGATAATTCCAAAGGAAAGACAGACAGAAAACAGACCCCATCAGGAGCAGCAGCACCTGACGCAAAATGCTATGTAGTTTGGAAAGGTCATTTGAGATATCTTTCCCAGGAGAGCTCTGAGCCCTCCCACATGGTCTCTTTAATATATCTTTAATATTTTAATATTTAATTTTTATAATTTATATTTAATTTATGAATTTATAATTTAATACTTTAATATATCTTCACTCCATACAAAATAGCGTTCCCCAAGGCTACTGGTTTCAAAACCAGAGCACTAATCACCCCCCTAACTCCACTAAGCATCATTTTTATCATTTACAACATGGAGGGTAAGATTGCTTACATAATCAGCTTCAAATGAAGGAACATTCTATAAAACTTAAGGGTGGTATAGGAATGTAAATTATCATTACTTTTTAAATATTATCTCATCTAAATTCAGATAAATGAATCTATTATTCATTGGAAACGAAAACAAAAAAAATTGAGCAGAACTGACTGTGGGTTTTCCTGGATTAGTGTGGTTATGAGGCCAATGATCTATGTCACAATACTGGCTTCCAGTCTAAGAGATCAAGTTTTTTTTTTCTTGCTTCCAGATAAATGATATTGACTTCCAAAAATGAAATCAGCTGCTTTACATGGTAGTGAGGTGTCCATCGTTGGAGGTATATAGGCTCACAAATCTAAGGTAGAAGTCTGATTTCCTAATCTTTATAGATGAAGAAACAGAGACCTGGGGAGGCTGAGGACTTTCCCAAGCACTACCACTAGGTGAGTATCCAGAAGTAAGATTTGAAAACAGGCCCTCTGACTCCAGAGACTCCTCATTTCCCTTTAGTGCACATTACCTCCAATTTATTCTAGCAGAAGCTCAAGAATCACTTGTCAGAGAGTCCAGAAGTTGGGATTCCTGTTTCAGGTGAGGGTTGCTTTTTTCTAGCATAATTCCTGGCACATAACAAATTATGGCCTCTAACTCTGAGATTCTGTAGAACTGAAACTAGAACCTTGGTCCCTTGACTTCTTATTCACCATTCCTTCCATTAAATAAGAGACAGCCCAAACACAAGAAATGTTCACAGTGCAGGGACAGCATGATAAGAAATCATTTGTCAAGACCCAGCCTCAAAACTCCATCCCATTAATGGGTTCTTCCTCAAGGACTTTCGGAAAATATCCCAGGACACCACAGGGAGAACCCCACAAGTGTCTTTATCATGCTTAGACAAATGGGGAATATGATTTGTTCAATTTAAACACCTCTTGCACATGCTAATGCAGGAGGATGGGAGCTGAGGCAGGGCTGCTGCTCTGAAAGAAAACAGAAGGAATGACTCACTTGGTACAAGTTATTTTTAAGTGACTTGAAGGCTGGTAAAAGGAACCGCAATGACAGCAACCGCAATTACAGCCTACCCACTGACGGGAGGCCACACTGTCAACTAGAGAGCTACTCCAGCAACGCCACCGGGGTCTAGGCCTTCATCAACTCTTGCCTGATCCATTGCCAGAAACTTGTGATACTGAGTGACATTCCTGCCTCTGCCCCCAGATCTCCCAATCCATCACTCACATACTGCTGATCCTTAGGCAGAGGCCTGATCTTACTCTCTCATTAAAATCAAAATCAGAAAGAATTCAGTGGCTCCCTAGGCCTAGCAAATAACTCATGAACTCGGAATCTCACAGTCAAAGCCCTCTGCAGTGTTGCTCCAATCTACATTTCTAGCTGTATCTCATGTTCTTTTGTTTCATGAACTCTATGCTCTAGTCAAAGTCAAACTGTTTTCATTTGGTTGTTCAGTTGTTTCAGTCATGAATGACTCTTCGTGACCTCCTTTGGGGTTTTCTTGGCAAAGATACCGGAGTTGGTTTGCCATTTCCTTCTTCAGTTCATTTTACAGATGAAGAAATGATGCAAACAGGGTTAAGTGACTTGCCTGGGGTTACACAGTCAATAAACATGGAAGGCTGGATTTGAACTCAGGAAGACGAATCTTCCTAACTCCAGTCCCAGAACTCAATCCATTGGGCTACTGAGATGGCCCTATTCACTATTACCCCTCCCAAGATCCCTCAATTTCCCATTTCTGTGCCTTTGTCCACACTGAAATGCCTTCTTTTTCATATTTCCACTCCCTTCCCTGTCTCCACCTGTGAAAAACCTGCTCATACTTCACATCTCAGAAAAAGTAGCACACACACAAACACACAGTCATAGTCACATATATGCTCACACATAGTCACAATCACACATATACATAGTCACAGTCACATACATGCTCACATGCAACCTCCCACCCAACCCCTTCCCACAGGAGTGATCTCGCTTTTCTATGCACACATAGAACTCTGGGTGCTTGGGGGTGTGAACATGTAGCTTCCTTGTTATAAACTTCCCATAAGGAAACTCCCTCCACCAATGCAAATTAGCTCCTTTTTGCAATTTATCAGCTGAGTTACCTAGGGTACCAAGAAGTGATTCTCTCAGCATCACACAGCCAGTGAATGTCAGAGGCAGGACTGCAACACAGGTCTTCTCAAGTTTGAAGTCAGTGGCCTCTCTACCCACTAATTCTGTTACTGGATATCAAGCTGGGAGAAGGTAGGGACAATGTGTTATTTAGAAGAAAGGAAGGAAGGAAGGAAGGAAGGAAGGAAGGAAGGAAGGAAGGAAGGAAGGAAGGAAGGAAGGAAGGAAGGAAGGAAGGAAAGGAGGGGGGGAGGAAGGGAGGAATCTCAAGTTTGATGCTAGTAACTGAACCAAAAATAAATTCTCATGTGCAAGAGGAGCATTGGACTGCAATTCAAGAGACATGTGTGGATCTTGATTTTGTCTCTGACACCAACTTACCACCACGGGAAAGTCACAGTACCTCTCTGAGCCTCAGTTTTCTCATTTGATAAATGGGGCAAACATATCTGCTTTGCCTCCTTCAGGCTGTTGTAAGGGTCAAACTAGATAGATTGCAAGTTCCTTGAGGGCAGAGGCAATGCCTTTTTATTTCCACCCATAGAATCCATTAGACAGTCTTCTATACAGCAATCAATGTATGAATGAATCAATGACCTGTGAGTATTGGAGTGAAGTCACATTGAAAAATTCCAATGCTTTAAAGTATTTTAATTTATTATTATTATTATTTGCCTAATCTAGAAAACTAGGAAGAAATTGAGTTAGGGGATCATATATTCTACACAGACCATCAACACACATTGATTGAGACCCTACTACAATGCCCTCTTCTAGACAATGAGGTCACGGTCAAAACAAAAGACAAGATGACCATCTAATGTGACAAAAGGGAAAGGCTGCACACAGAAAAATAATTACAAGGAAATTTAAGGATGGAAAAAAAAATGCTAACAAATGGGTAAATCAAGGAAGATTTCCCAGAGTTGTTTGCTACTAAGCTGAGCCTTAAAAGAACATAGGATTCTAAGAGGAAGAGATCAGGAGGGGAAGCATTCTGACCTAGGGGATAGCTTTTGCAAATATACAGACACAGGAGGTGGCATGTCCTAATTAGTCAGACCATTGAATCATTAAATGTTAAAGCCTGAAGATACCTCTGAATATAGACGACAGGATGGGCTCCCTGCATTATAGTTCTTTATCCATATGTTCCATCTTTTCCATTAAAATATAGTAAGCTCCATGAGGCCAGGTACTGTGACTTAAACTGAACTTTCTTATCCCCTATCCATTAGCATTTATTCTGTGTACAGTAAGTACTTAATAAATATTTGTTACTGCTGTGCACTGATTCCTCTTCCCAGTCAATAATGGTAAAGTAATAATTTCTTACCTCCGTGGACCTCACACACAATTTTGTTGCTACTTCTCTTAATTCATTTTTCATGTACAGTTACTATTGTACAATATAGTTATTTGTATACATACCCCTCTAGTCTTACGAGACCCTCAAGTTCCTTGGGAATGTGGATCATGTCTTATCTGAATCCAACACTTAGCTTTGAAATTCTTATGTGATCTACAGCTGTCAGAACCTAGCCATTCTGTATTCTAAGATGCCAAATTGAAGGATTCCATAATTTAAAATGACATCCCACTCTTAAGGTTCAGGAATTGTCTCTGACATCCTTAACTTCCCTAACTTCTTGCATGCACAATGACAGCCATTCTTTCTTTAACTGTGTTCTTGTCTTTTGTCTCCTTTTTCCTTTGTGAGTCCTTACAATGTGAGCCAAGTGGGCAGAGACCATGCTTAATTCTCTTGGGGGTTCAGTGTCTTGGAAAATGTCTGAAACTCATCATCCTTCTCACCTAAAGCACTCTAAAAAAACACTCATCATCACCTGGCATCCTGCTCCATTCTGTGGAGAACAAGTGGAAAATGCATGGCCTCTGTCCTTGATAATCCTTTTAGAGTTGAAGAAAGACAGCCCTGATGTTGATAGACATAGAAAGACTGTGCAAATACTTGGAATGAGTCTATGAAGAAATTTATTTGCTTTTAGTAAACACAGAGGAGAAAATGTATTTTATGCATTGATGGAGCAGGTAATGATCTTGGATGGGGATGTTATTTGGGGGGAGAGCATATTTGTTTCTCGTTAATTCTCATAGGAAGGAAGGAAGGAAGGAACGAAGGAAGGAAGGAAGGAAGGAAGGAAGGAAGGAAGGAAGGAAGGAAGGAAGGAAGGAAAGGGAAAGGAAGGGAAAGGAAGGGAAGGGAAGGGATGATCCAGTGATATATTGTATGGGAAAACCATAGGATTAAATCTAGAACTCATTAGAATCCATCTAATCAAACTCTCTCATTTCCAAAGATGTTATGTGACTTTCCCATGGTCACAGAATTAGAACGTGGTTGATCCCTATTTGAAGTCAGTTCCTCTGTTTCTAAACCTGAACTGTTTCTTATGTGTCAACCTTTGCTTTGTAAATTATAAAACATGGTATAAATGCTTTATTATAAATCTACTAATCATTCCTTAAAGTAAACTTCAAATCACCGTATCACTGCTTTGAAACCTTTCCTCATCATCCCCTTCCACTGTAAGTTTCTATGTCCTCAAAATTTCTAAAATGCTGACTGCTGTCCCCCTTATTGACTCTAGAGCCAGAGCAAACTATTGTGGCACCTAGTACAAATTTCACAAATTCAGTTTGGGGAAATGTAAGGTATAGAGTCAGACCAGACCAGCAAGAGGCTTCCTTGGGACATACTCTTCAAGGGAAGAGTGGGGTAGAAGAAGAAAAGGCATCAACCAATAACTTCCAGTTTTAAAGAACTGTTCTTGCTAACTAGGTGCTAAGCTCAGTTGTTACCATCCTGTTGAAGGAATAACAATTTTATCATTGGCCTCTAATTTTTGGACACATAATAATAGCAAACATTTATGTGGTGCCTTAAAGCTACAAAGTGCTTTCCATAGATTAGCTTACTTGATCTTGGCACCTGTATGTAATAAATTTCTGTATATTAACTCATTTGATCCTGGCACATATAGGTTATATATTTCCATTATGTTAACTCATTTGAACCTTAACTGAGGGTACCTCGGGGGAGTATGGGTGGGAAGTAGGGAGATTAGGAAGAGGCAATGATATGAGCCTCCACACTGGAACAAGAATTGCCACTGCCAGAATAGGACAACCCACCAAGTTCCAGCATTAAGGCTGGGATGGACACTTCATGGGAACTGAGAAGGGATACAACCTTGCCAGAGGGTTGATGACCTTTAGGCCATGTGGCAGGAGGATCATGATGGTCCTGTTGGAAGATGTTCCTAGGACATATCACATGGTTAGAATGATCTCTTGCTGGGACACTTCAGTTCAGAGACTCAAGATTAGGACGACTCTGAGAATGGAGCAGCTTAGCCACAGGGCAGGGCTGCTCCGGGTTTAGAGTACCTCCAAATGTTTCATAGGAAGAGGAAAACTTCCTTTTAAGCAGATATGCTCGGTTTTCCATCCTTGAGGTCATGGTCAATCAAATAACATTTAAGTGCCCACAATGTATTATATTGTATTTGTATTGGGTTTAAAATAGTCCCTGCCTTCAAGGAACTTAGACTGTATCAAGGGAGACAATACATCACAGACAATATGACACCAATAAGCTAGGAAGGTGGAAGATTCTCATCTGGAATAAAAGATTCTAGACAAGGAAGAATTCATAAAAGGAACAATGCAGAGTGAAGGTGGTATGATACAAGAGGAGGGGTATAGCTAGGGAATAGAAAGCTTGTTGTACTGAGAAAAACTAGCCTGGCAAACTCAAAATTTTGTTTTGTTTTTCTGTACTACAAAAATCACGTTAGCTTTTGTGGTTATCCTGATATACTGTGGACTCATACTGAGTTTACCATTCACTGAAACCCCAGATATTTTTTCTCATGAACAATAACCTGGTTGTGTTTTCTCAGTCCTTTAGTGTGAAGTTGATTTTTCCAACCTATGTAAAGGACTTTAGCTACATCTCTATTAAATTTGATCTTTCCAACTCTCCCACTTCCAAAGTCTGTAAATTTCTTTTTAGAACCCCAAAGTCATTTACTGCAGTAGTTTGGCCCTGTAAGGTTTGTGTCATTTATAAGTTTGATTGGTGTGATTTTGTTTGCCTGGCATAAGATCTAATATCTAGAAAATACCCCTATGATTTGATTCAAGTATGAGTAGTTTAGGTTTGCTACTGGAACAAAATGAGACACTTGTAGGTCATTCAAATAGTTAGCAAAAAGAGATTTACTTAGCCACTATAGGAGTAGGATATTCAGTTAAGACAGGCATTGAAGAAACCTGTAGCTGATTTAGTTGAATGAGACTAGCTGATCTGAGATGACCATTGTGATCCACCCACCAATCATCACAGGTCCCTGGGACTCCTCATGGCTGCTTTTTACTCAGACAGTAAGGTAGTGATGTCAATAGTTCAGTTCATTGAGTTAACCAAGAATCAAGGATGGTCTCAATACCTTTTAAGGAAAACAGCCTACCTCATATGGGTACAGGGGTTAGGATATTACTCCTACCATACAGGGCAACACTCAGGCCACCTCTTTGGTGTTATTTCTTTCTCTTGAATCATACCTGGCTCTCTCTCCTTTTCTGATCATACATTCCTTGGTAGTATCTTTTACCACTTAATGCCCAGAGGTTCCATTGTATATCCTACTTCCCTACAGTCTACTTATCATATGCATACTCTGTCTTTTTGATTGTTCTTTTGTCATTTACAATTTTTATTCTTTAATGATTGTGACATCCATGAGAATATTGATGTTCAAAAGATTGTCAAGGAGAGATACATGATTTCCTAAGTGCAATCCAGCTTGCTTTTCTCCTATTCAATTCTGGGCTTTGAAGAAACCTGACCTATCCTTATTTTATGATAAACATTGGAGTAGGACTTCTGTGGAAAGGTCTTAGAAAAAAAGAACACAAATATTAGCACTGGAAAGAAACTTAAAACACAGAATATAAATTTTAGAGCTGCAAGTGACATTAGAGTATAGATTGCCTTGCAATTATTGCCTTTAGGATAAAATTGAAGCTCCTCTATTTACCTTTTAAAGCCTTGTACAACCTGGCTCCAATCTATTGTTCCATCCTCACTCGATACTATTCCCTCTCCTATAGCATATGATCTCTTCCTCACACATGACACTCACTCTCCGCCAGCTGTCCCATATGCCTAGAATGCATTTCCTCCTTGCCTCTACCTCTTAAAGTTCTCTTCTTTTAAGGTGCATCTCAAGCATTATCTTCTGAATGAAGCCTTTTTCTAATTTCCTCAAATTTCTGTTCCTTCCATCCCACAGACTATGTCATATTAAACTATCTTGTATATGTTTATGTTTACTGACTATTTATATTGTATATATTTATACTTACTTGTCTTCCCCATTCAAATATAAGCTTCTAGCAAATAAGGATTGTTTCATTCTTTGTACTTGTATGGATAGTGGCTAGCAAATGATAGGTACTTGTGTGTTCATCCTTTGTTGCTAAAGCAGACCATGCCATCAGAGAAATAATGACATGACTTGCACTTGAGTTTGTTTTGAGTGAGGGAGGGCTGTGAAGGTCACCAGTCTCACTTCTCCTCCAGAGTCATCTGAATCCAATGATCAGATATTCATCAAGATGACTGAAGATGACCCAAGATGAGGCAACTGAGGTTAAGTGACTTGCCCAAGGTCACACAGCTAGTGAGTGTCAAGTGTCTGAGGTGAGATTTGAACTCAGGTCCTCCTGACTCTTGCATTGGTGCTCTCTCCACTGTACCACCTATCTACCCTGATAATAAATGCTTCATTGACAGATCATTTGATTAATTCTAGAATGGAATTTAGAGATTGTCTAGTCTAACTTCCCTGACCTTTCCATTTCTTATAGATGTGATAAATTGAGTTTCAGAGCTCAGCCTAGTACCAATGAGCCAGTCCACTAAGTCTTGAATATAGTATTGTATCCACTGTGTCAGCGGAGAAAGAAAAAGTGACCAGGTAGCAGAGATAGCAAAGTAGCTGTGAATTTAGTCAATATAGTGTTGGATATTGCAGCAATGCCTGAGGGATTTACGACAGAAGTGGAACTACCATGGTGGCTTGGCCTCTTCCACCTGACTGTGTCTCAGAAGTTCAAGTCTTTCTAGGAGTACACAAACACTTCCCCACATTTAATGAAATTCATCATTTGAGATTGGTCTGGAAGATGTGGCACTAATGGACTAACCACAGGTCTAATGATATGTTGAGAACTTCATTAAGTGGAGAAATGTATTGGAAAGAATAGATCACCCCAATCTTTTAAAATTGACAGTCCATGGTGGTGATGGTGTCATGACATTCTCCTTGACATTTTTGACAGAACAGGATAAATACAGATTGGAGTGATCTGAAAATCTAAATTATTGTGTTTGAATGGATCAGTTTAGAAGAAGGATGTCTCTGGATTTTATGAGAAGACTTCAAAAATGCTGGAAACAAAAGCATACAGTCCAAAGATTTACACATGATAGCCACCCTCCTGAGGAGCACTGTCAAAGGAGCATCTATATCTGATCAAGAAAACATGAGGGCCACAAAGTAGGTGGTGAAGTTAGGCAATCTCTGACTGCCACAATCCAACAATTCCTGACCCAAATCTGCCCAAGAGAAGGGGAAAGGGATCAGATAGTGTTGGCAAGGAAGCAGCTATCACTGAACCAGTGACAGCGTATGTTTATTGCTTAAATCTTTTCTGTTTTCTGTGCCTCAAAACTTCATGGCAGCTTGATTCATGGTCAGGGGCACATGACTTCCCAAGGAACACACAATACAGAGGCTGCAAACAGAGGGGCAGGTGCACATGTACACACACACACACACACACACACACACACACACACACACACAGAAAGTCACCAGACTCTCTCAGAGGTATACTGATCTTTCAACAATATTTTTAATCTCTTTCTCTTGTTTCTACTTCCAGTATTACAAACTCTATAGTCACATATGGGACCAGTTTAGGAAAGCAGCTCAGAGATCTCATCTTTCCCATATTTATCCGCTGCCTAGAGGCAGCCACAGAGGGAGTGAGAAGCCTACATTAAGGGTTTTAGCAGAATCTACTGCTGTCTTCTTGTTCCACAAATCAACTTCCCCACATTCCCGATTGTGCTAATACATGGGCCTTTAAACACTGGACCAAAAATGTTCTATCTGGAAATAACTTTAGGGATCACTGAGTCTAACTTCCTCATTTTAAAGATTAGGGTATGTAACAGCAAGGACTCCAGCATACAGAGGAGGGTCTACTGTATAGGTTCTTGGATCTGCTTTTTCTAAAAGCAAAGCAACTTTTGAGGGGTCAACAATCACTTTAATCAAGCACATATGTCATTCACTTAGTTCAGGGGAAAAAGTCAGCATCCTGAATTTAAGAAAAGATACAAATAGAGAAATAAAGATGAACAGACAGGGCTTCCAATTGTCTGACCATAAGCAATACATACCTCACAGATCAACAGACAGATCTAACTGTCTGACCATACATACGTAGTTACCAGGGAGAGAAGCACCAATGTCTGAGTTTTCCTTAGCAACTGTCCAGAGTCTCATCTGGTCAAACAAAAACTTCTGATGAGTAAGCCCCAAAGTAAAACCTTACCTCAGAGTATATAAACACTTTTCAAAGCCAGAGGGCATCACAGCCCTGAGAACCAGTGCCTCATTAAAAATGAACAAAAGGTATGGGCCTTCCAATAAAATGAAAACTCCCCTAATCAAGCTTCCCTTAATGGGCAGGATCATGAATGGGTGGGGAAGATCTTTGACTCTCGTTAGTATTATAGGGTAAGAGTACTATTTTTCTTAAACTACTACCACTCTTTATATTGATCATAATAATACAATGATGATAAAAAACAGTCATATTCATGTTCATTTGACATACAGAGTGTCCCAAAATCTTAGGGCAGTTTTAAGACTTCACCAAGACTTTTGGGATGCCCTGTATAGCACTTTAACTTTTTAGTCATTTCATATACATACTTACCCTTTTAAGAACCATATGAATTACTGCATCTATTAGCACTATTATTCTCATTTTATGAAGTAACTTCCGCTCAAGTTTGTTCAAGTTTTGCCCAGTTGTTGTGGTTCCTCTGTTTTTTGAAGAGGGCCAAGGACATCATGGTGATGCCATGACTTACGTAGATTGGATTTAAGTGAGGCAGAGTTGCACAAAGTTGTCTGCCTCCCTCTTTTTTCCAGAGTCATTCAAGTCCAGTGGCAAGACAGAAGTCAAGACAACTGGCTGTGGCCAGAATGCAGTGGATGATCCTGACCTTTCTAAGTCAAGGTCATTTCCCAGTCTTCTATTTATTCGAGGCAATGAATTGAATGACTTAAGGGCTAGGCAAGAAATGAGACAAAAGATGGCCTACTTTGCCATCACAAAAAAATTTCAATCTAGGAGGGGAAGACCCTCAAAGTTTCTTGACAGAACAGAAAATAATTGCTATTTACTCTCATTCCAAGCTATTAAAATCTAAACCATGAGTCACAGAGGCTTGGGCTGGGGCTATTATTGGGCATACAATCAAAGTCAGAGTCATTTGGGTTTAAAGGTGGAGCCAACTAGCTCCACCTGAAACACACTGAACTTGTCCAGAGAAAATATACTGAAGCAGCATAGGACAAAAAGTAAATTGTCCCAGTTGATAGAAAAAAAATTAACTCCCAAACCTTAAAATAACTTACAAAATATAAGCAGCTAAAATTATAGTCTTGTAGTCAGCATGCCTACATGTAAGGATATTACACATAATACAGCTAGTTAACATCCAAGTCAGGATTTGAACACAAGTCTATATGACTCCAGGTCTCTATCATATAGTCCAATTAGTGGCAGAACCAGGATTAGAGGAACCCATAACTCACGAAACTCATTCCAGGGCACTTTTCACTAGTCTTACCATCCAATGAGGTAGCATTGCAGAGAAAGTCCAGGAGGGAAATCTGGAGTATAGCCTGGAGAATAAATAAAGGCATGACTGGCTGGGTTGGCCTCCATAAAATAAAGGTCCTGGGAGGGGCCAGCCAATAAGAGGAAGAGGCCATAGGGTTGGAGGGTACTTCCAATTTGAGGAGTCCAGGGCATCGAGTGAGCTTCCAGGGTGAATAGGTTTCTGTGGCATGAATGGTATAGAAAGTCCAGAGTCAAGAACAAAGAATTCTTGATGTCTGATTGACTGAAATGCCTTCAAGGACGAGATCATGGAACTATTGAAGGTTTTATTGTTTTTAATCTGGTCTATTAACATAATCGATTCTAGACCACTTGAAGGAAATCATTTCCAGTCCAGATGCTCACACTTCTTCTTTCTACAATGCTTTCTAGCTACAAAGTCTGTCATCCACATTATCTAGCTTGATCTTCATGACATACTTCGACGGGAGATAATGTATCCCCATTTAGTAATGGAAGAAACTGAGGTTCAGATATACAAAATAATCCCATACCTAGAAATTAATTAACTTAAATTAAGTGCAGCAAATATTCTCCAGCTTTCCTTTGATGTGAGTCCCTGTGCTGGGTGCTGCTGTTATAAAGATAAAAATGAAAAACAATCCTCAACTCCAAGTAGCCAACATTCTGTTTGGGGGGAAAGAGACAGCATGTGGAAGCAGAAGGAACATTGAACTGAGAAGGAAGAAGCCGGATTTTGAATCTTGGCAAATCCATTTCCTTGCTCTGTGGAACAGGACAACTCCATGCCAGCTTTCTGAGCCTCACTCACTTTCTCTGCATCCCGAGGGATCCAAATGAATAATCTCTCTGCTATATTCCAGATGTAAATGTTGTTTGTTTTTCATTCTGGAGGAAGATCAATGACATCAGGGAGGGGATGTCATGACATGCAAGTGAATTAGATTTAAGTGAGGTAGGGCTGTGCAAAGTCACCAGCCTTACTCTCTCCTCCAGAACATCTGGATCCAGTGGCAAGATATAGCTCAGGATAACCAGAGGTGGCTCCTCAGAGGTAAATGTATCTATGATCTGTATCATCACGGGAGGCAGGGGAAGAATGGATTAGGTAACCTCTAACCAGAATGCAAATTCATTTTCTATGACAGAAAGACCCTTCCAACTAGGGGGCTCAGTGGATAGAGTGTGAGACTTGAATTCAGGAAGTCCTGAATTTGAATACTGCCCCCGACATCTAACAGCATTGTGACTCTGGGAAAGACATTTGACCTCTCTGTGCCTCAATCTCCTTCTCTGTAAAATGGGTTGATAATAATAACATTTACCTCCCAGGGTTGTGGTGATGGTCTAACAATTTACACACGTAAAGCACTTCATAAACCTTAGAGCATTCCATAAGTGCTTGCCGACTATCGTTCTTGGTTGCACCTAGATGGTGCAGTGGCTAGCGTGTCAGACCTGGAATCAGGAAGACTCTTCTTCCTGAGTTCAAATTCAGACACTGACTAGCTATGTGACCCTGGGCAAGTCAGTTAACTCAGTTTCCTCATCTGTAAAATGAGCTGAAGAGGGAAATGACAAACCTCTCAAGTATCTTTGCCAAAAAAACCTCCCAAAGGGGACCAAAAAGTGTTAGACACGACTGAAAAATGACTAAACAAAAAAGTATTCTTGTTATTAATACTGTTATTATTGTCCCAAATCTGACATTCTATATACTGTGTTCTAAGGTCTCTTCCAGCTCTAGAACATCACATTTGTAAAACTGTCCTGTCTTGTGTTGGACCGTTGGATCACATGAAAAGACATATATGTAATGCACCAGTGCTATTTGGACTCTGGGGAATAGAATGCAAGTTTATAAAAGAAGAACCATATCTGTCTGCTTCCCCTCTAGTTACCTGTCAGATCTTTCCCCAGTCAGAAGAAAAGGTGTCATTGAGAACAACGCTAAGAAAGGAAATCCTTGACTGACAAAGTAGTCAGAGGCTAACTCCCTCAAGGAAAAAGCTAGGAACCATTGATGGAGGTCACACTGAGTCACTACTCACCCTCCTCACAGATCACACCATAGTGTGTTCCCCAACTTGATCTTATTTAATTGATTTCCCAGTCTTTCCCAATTTGATCCAACTTTACTGAAGTTCAAGTGTTTTATCTTAATTGAGTGATGAATTTCTCAGAGTGTCAAGGTCAGGAGAAATATAAGCATTAGGAGGAAAAATAAACAAAACCTTCTATAATTAGCAAAAGTCATGCTACCCCTGTGATCAGTGATGGTGGGGATGGGGTGAGAGTAGCAGCGTGGAGATGAAGCATCCATCAGGACAAGATAGAGCAGCGACCATACAGACAACCCAGTTGGTGTTCTCGTCAATCACTTCCCTGCAGAGGCAACCAATTAGCAACCAGCACCTAAGAACCAAGGGCAGAAAGAAAACCTGTGCTAATGGTATCTAGTTTGATAGCAACCAGCTTTGGTGATCCTGGGGTAAGTTCTGTGTTTGTCACATGTCTTGCAGGGGTGGCATTAATTGAGCCCACAGAATTAGGTGGTCTCCTGTGCCAACGGGAGGAGGCAAGACACCAGTAAACCAGCCTGAGTTGTACTGGTTGGATCAGGAAGGGCAGGAGAAAGCAAAGCAACTCAACTATAGACTTGGCTAATTGAGCATGTCTAAGACTTTATTTCTGAGTTCATGTCTCAGTTCTCTACCTACACTGTAAAATCCCTGAGGGTTGGAACCATGTCTTATTTATCTGGGCAGAGTCAGCAGCATCTAGCACAGGGCCCAATATGAATACTTAATAAATGCTTGATAAATGAATAAATGAGGCTTCCCTCTTCTCCCCTCTTGAGAATTAAGACCTAGGGAAGAGAGCAGTTTCTTCACACTCAGACTGTACTGGTACTATATGGGATATATTTTCTCTACCATGATAGAGTTGCTCTAAAAATAACTAATAGTTTTGTATTCTTAAACAAGCTAACTCATTAATCATCCTGATTTATGGTTTTCGTATTTTAAGACTGTATTAATCACCAGTGTGTTCTATTTTTTCTAGATTGCTGAGATTTTATTTTCTTCTATTTTTCATTGGCTTATTTCTGTGCCATTTTAAATAGCTGTAAATCACTCTCACCATAAATCAATCCATCAGTCAATCAAATGGTCCCTAAGTACCTACTATGCATATGGCCCTTTGGGGCCTACAGAGACAAGAGGGTAATGGAAAGAGAGGGGAGAAGGGGGATCAGGGAAGGCAGAGGAGGTGCAGCTGGGCCAGGATTTGAAATCCAGGAAGGAATTTCAACTACTTCCAGGAAGTAGAGATTTGAAGGGGGAATGCATTCTGGGTATCATAGAGAATGGTATGAACTTTGCATTAAAAAGGACAGGGCAAAAATGGCAAATGGGAAACTGATACCATGAAAATTAAGGAGAGAGTAAGAGAGCACCTAGCTGCTTTCAATGGATTCAAATTACCAGGCTTGGATGAGCTCCATTCTTGGTTATTGAAAAGGACGACAGATAAGATTTCAGAGATACTATTAATGATCTTCAAAAGGTCATAGAGAATGGGAGGGATGCCACAGGATGGGGAAAAGACAAATGCTGGCCCAATTTCTAAGAAAGGGGACAGAATGGAATCTGCAAGCAATAGACCAGTGAAGTTAACTTTGGAATATTAGCAAACCCATCATTGGCGATGGTTAATGGATATCTAAAACAGAGATGGGAGATCACAAAAAGGCATCATGGCTTCATCAAAAACATATGACACAAAACTACTAAACATATTTCCCTTTTTACAGGGCCACTAAACAATATAGATGTTGTAAATACAGTATTCATAGGTTTTAGCAGTGTTTCCTGTAATGCTTATGGAAGAGTTAACTATCTTTTCTGGCTAAGTATCAATACAGCTGTGTTGTGAGATATGGTTAAATGTCCAAACTCCAAGAATAGTTGAATGGTTCAATTAATGGTCCAATATCAACTTGGAAGGAGTTTTCCAGTGGAGTATCATAGAGATCTACTTTTGGTCCACTGCCATTTAATATTTTTATCAGTGACATATAAAGGTATAGATAGCATTTTTGTCAAATTTGCAGATGATAAAATGATGAGAGGGATAGTTAATATCATGGATGACAGAGTCAAGATCCAAAAAGATCTTGTGAAGTTAAAGAATTAGCTTGAAACTAATAAAATGAAATTTTATAGGGACACATTCATACATATGAATTAAAAAAAATCATTGTCATAAGTACCAGAGGAGGGAGACCGACCTCTTCATGTCTTCTCTTTTTCTCTGGTTTTCTGTGGTTTTCAAAGGATCTGAAATGGGATAAGGATGGAGAGAGGCAGCATGGAACACTGGAAAAGGATAAAAACCTAAGAACCAGGGCATCTAAGTTCTAGCCCTAATCCTGACATTGACCACAGGAGTGACCTTAAACTAGTCATGTTCCTTCTTTAGACCTCATCTGAAAGTGCGTGGGGTGGAGGAAGAGTTGATGAGTTATAGAGAAATAGAAAGAACACTGGATTTGTAGTTCTAAGGTCTGGATTTAGATAGATATTGCATTACTAGTATAATAGGAATAATAATTATATTACTCAGCTCACAATTTTACTGTGAGAGGTGGCATATGCACAGTGAGTTTCACTGTAAAAATGTAAAATAAATGAATATTACTACTATGGTGATGATGATGACCTGACCTTTGAATTCTCATTTAACTCAAATATTCCATGTTCTAAGACCTCTTCTGACTCAGACATATTATGTTCTAAGATCTTTTCCAATTCCAATATTCTATCTTCTAAGGCCCCTTCTAGGTCTCCTATTCTAACATTTCCATGAGAAGTGGTTAAATTGAAATATGGCTTGGGCACTGAAAGAACAAGCTTGCATTAATACCTGAAAAATTCAGGTATTATGTGAAGACACCTAATTCCTTGACAATGGCAGATAATTGGAGGATTTTTATATCATTATGACTGTTAACTTTCAATCTCTGACCTAGATCACTGTTTTGAAGTGTCATTTCTAGCCAGCTAGTTTGGAGCTATTATAATCCATAATAAGAATATATTTGTCATTTTTGTACCTGCAAGGGCTGCCCTTCCTTGGTGAATGCAGATGAGTTAACACTACTTGTTATTACAAAGAGCAGGCATAGGCCTAGAAGAGGCTGCACATTTCATGTGAGGTCTTTGTATGCTGTTAGTGGAAATTTTTCTTTTACCAGCTGTGTGCCTATATTTGTGGTGTTAACTAACACCTCTCTCCCTTCTCCCAATGGTTCACAGTGGTCAACACCTATCCCCCCCCTGCTATTAAAGAAAGCTGAGGGAGATCATTCAAGTTTTTGAGCTGCCTTGGGGCTAAACCTGATCTGGTGTCTCCACCAAGTACAGCACCAGTGTGAGCAGAAAACCACCATGCTGTCTAAGGAAGGGTAAACCAGCCCAAACTGAAAAGAGCTTCTGGGCTAATGAGTATTTTGATCAGTTCTTGTGAATGGCAATCTCACTTCCAACTTGGACAAGATAGAGAGTTAAAGTCAAGAAAACAAATTCTACTACCACACAAACACACACACACAATCCAAATTGTACTGACTAATCTGTGAAACAACAAAGAAGGAGGAAGTGGTCTCTATCATCTCAATCTGCTTTTATGCTGAGTAATGAAATTTACAATTATTTACTGGTAGTAGTCACCTAACATGAAATCAACCAAATAATGGAAAATCTCTTATATTCAAGTTAGAAATGCCTAAATTTACATTGATTATTTATTATGCAACATTTCTTTCTGTATGGTTACATAAGACTATTCACTTTCCTACCATTTTTTATTTACAGACCTAAGCTGCTGAGGGAGTCCTCTCTGTCTTAAAAACAAAATAAAATTAAACAAAGGTATACCATATAGATGACAACTATCTGGGCAACACGCTTATGGTTCTTAGGAAATTATAGATAACAGAGTTTCACATACCCCAGGCAAAGGCGCTGAATCTAAGAAGATGAAATTTAATAGGGAAAATGTAAAATGCCTTATAATTGGATTTTAAAAAATTGACCTCACAAGAGCAAGACTGGAGAGGCATGTTTAGGTAGCCCTCTGTTTGAAAAGGATCTTGGGATTTTAGTGGAATATAAGTTAAAAACAACTGAGTTAATGGTGTGATATGGAAGCCAAAAAGCTAATATGATCCCAGTCTAAGGTGAGAGAGGCAATCTCCCTTGGAGTATTAGTGTTCCTTCCTAGGTGCCTTGGTTTAGCCTAGGGAGATTTAAGAGGAGCTTAAACAGCTTGGTAAATGGCCTTAAATTCATATCACATGGGCAACTATTGAAGGGATGTTTAGTTTGTAGAAGAGAACTTAAAATTGGACATGATCATGGTGACAGAGAGGAGGGGTTCGTTTTGTCCTGTTTGGTCCCAGAGGGCAGAACGAGGAATAATGGGTAGATGTTGCAAAGAGGCAAAGATGGGCTTGCTATTAGAAAAAGAATCCTAACAATTGGCAGTATGCATAAGTGGAATGGACTTCCTTGGGAGGTAATGGAGTTAGTCTTGTTGGAGGTCTCCAAGAAAGTCAGTCAGTCAATGGGCATTTACTAAGCACTTTCTGTGAAGCCAGTCCTGAGCTAAGCACCAGGAGTATAAATCTAAGCAGAAAGGAGTAATACATAAAAAAAAAGTTGAAAGGGGGAGAGGTAAGGTACCCAGCGTGAGGCATGATGGAAATGTCTGGAGTGCAGGTTGGGCAGAAATGAAGAGATGTTTCAGGAGAAACCATTTAATCAGCAGGTGGGTCCTCAGGGGCAGAGAATAAATCCAAGGTATGAATTTCATTGCTGAAGTTATCTTCCAGGATGAAGAGATTTCTGGGGCATGATGGAGAAATGGGAAGTGTAGCCTGGTGAGAAATAAAGAGACAGAAGACCTCTTCTTAGCAGAATTTTGTTCAGATATCTGTTGAGGCAATTAAGTGGTTCAGTGGGTAGAGCTGAGTGGATCCTCCCTTGTCAGGAAGGCTTTAGAGGTGATTCATGCTAAGCTGCAAACAACATCAGATGATCCCTGAGGTCAATCAATCAATCACCAAATTTATTGGGAACCTATTAGTTTAGGCCCTGGGGATATGAGTGCAAAGAATGAAACTATCCCTATTCACAAAGAACTTACAAACAGGAGACAAGTATGTACAAAAGTACATAACATAAAGTTAATAAGTAAGAATATTATATGCATGAGTGTGAAAGAGATTGTATAAATGAAATTACCAACTGGCTGCTTACTGAGTGGTCAGCCAATGACTGGTGGAAAAGAGGCAGAAGAAGTTACCTTGACCACCTTCATTGGAACATGCCCCAGAATAATTGCCAAGGTTCTATCAGTACATAATTCCTGCATCCAGTCAGGTAAAAAGCTATATAACTTTGGCTCTATCTGATACAACACTCAAAGAGATATCTACTGAAGCATCCCTTTCATAATATCCTCAGTGTTTGGTTTAATTTATACCTGCTTTAACTAGTGGGTCTCTAAGAATAAAATGAATCTTTGAAAAAAAGGTCTCCTGGGTTTATTAATATTCATTTGAATTTGTAGATGAACTGAAGAGTTTGCTTTCAAAGCCTGAATTCTCCTGCTGGCATTCTTATCCTTTATCTAATCTGAGTGAATCCATCAGGGAATGTAATTTAGGCTTATTTAGGGGAAAACAATACAATTCCTCTTTTTATTGGATGTCACATCACAGAATAGGTAACCTCTTATTTGCAAATGATTCTGCAAATAAAATGCCCTTGGTTCCTTGACCTGTCACCTCTTTTGCAAAATAGCCAAGTGGCTCTTCCAGGAAAATTCAAATTCTCTCCCACTTACTCTGTTATCGTTTCCTAGGCTTGAAATCCAGCCAAGGTTTGAAAAACAAAACATCGAAGTCACTGGGCTGATGGCTTAGAAGAGACATCCCTGTGCCAACCCACCGCCATTATTTGCAGAAACTTGTCTCTTGGTTTCTTTGTCTCCTAAAGAAAAGTCCTTTCCCCAGCTTTGCATTTTGAGCAGAGGGAGGAAAAGGTTTACTAGAGCCATGTTTAGCCTCACTTTGTTTGCTTAATCATATTTTAAAAAGGAATTTTGTACTTTGGAAAGGGTCCTGGACTTGTATTCATTTGGGGTCCCAACTCCATCACTTAGGCCACTGTGTGGACACGGTAGCCAGGTGACATGATAGATAAACTGTTGGATCTAGAGTCAGAAAGACCTATGATTAATAACTGATTAATTACTAATATAATGCCATCAAAATTGCTAGTGATCATTATTATTATTCCCCTCTCCAGTCCTTTGCTTTCTTCTCTACAAAATGGGGATCATCTATTTACAGCCCATGCTGCATTGCTCTAGAACTCAAATATGTGGTCTAAAGAGCAGCCAAATAAATATCTATAAGGAAAGCTAGGTGGCACAATGGATAGAGTGCCAGGCCTGGAGTGCAGAAGACTCTTCTTCCTGACCTTAAATCTGATCCTATGTGACCCTGGGCAAGTCATTTAACCCTGTTTGCCTCAGTTTCATCATTTGTGAAATGAGCTGAAGAAGGAAATGGCAAACCACTCCAACAATTTACCAAGAAAACCACATAAGGGGTCACAAGGAGTCAGATGTGAGTGAAACCACTGAACAAAAACCAACAAAATAGCTAAAAATAACAAGGTCTATTTCTCTTTTTACCTGCATCCAGGGTTTTCCTGAGAACATCAGCATATAGCTCACGTCTCTCCCCAAAAGTGCCCTCCGTTCCCCTGCAAGAATTTTTGCTAACCAGATATTGGATAGAGAACAGATTTTATTTAACCCAAGAACAACAAAATAATGCAGAAGAGGCTCTCTGAGCCCCTCCAAAGAGAGGAAAATTCTTCACCCGGTTTCTAGAGGACCTCAAATGCCCCTTCCTTCCAGTGGGTCCAATGATTCCTGTGAACTCATATAGTCTACATAACTCATGATGCTAATGAAGGATTAGGTCCAGGGTACTCTTCGGTGCACATGATTCACTGCCATGCCAATCATTCTCCTTTTGGACTGCACAGATGGTGAAGCCTGGTGGTCAAATAGCCTTCCTCCCTCTTTTATTAAGATTTCATTTCTCCTTCCATCTGTCACTGATACCCTAGGTGAACGTGGATAGCTTTCTGCAGAGGCCTTACTGAACATGCTACCTTTTCCTTAGGTCCTGATATCTGTAAATGCCTCTCTCAGTTCAAGTCTCTATTTCTCCTGAGTATATATCGTTCTCAGATCAGCTCAAAGGTGTAAACTCTATTATCTTTTGATTAACTCAGTTATTAGATTTGTTAACTCAGTCATTAGCTATTTCTTTCCCCCAAAATGCCACCTTAGTGTGTCTATGAGTACCCTAAACAGGGAGAATTTACCCCTTGCCAAGAGAACTCACAGTTTGTCCAAGGAAATCAGACTTGGATAGGATTAAACATTTGGGGGGTGGGATAACTCTTTAGAAATCATCATATCCAATTTCCTCATTTCTTGGATTAGGAAACTAAAGTTTTTTGCTATGAAGTGACTTGTTCAAAGTCATGCATGTAGCAAGTAGCATAACAGATCTGAAACCAAGTCCCAGAGTTCCAAATGCAATGGCTTTTCCATCACACCACACTATTGTTCCCTGTATAGAAAATTCACTTCTTTGTCAGAGAGAGCAAAGGGACTTATTCAGTTTTTTCTGGCCATATAACTGGTTATTCTCACTAAAGATACACTTTATGAGATGAATGTATCCTCAAGAAAAAGCTGGCTGATCTTCTGTCAGGGATCTGGTGGATGGCATTCCTTTCTATTCAGGTATAGTTTGGATTTGAGCCTTCTTAGGTCCTTTCTGGCTCTGAGAACCTATATTCTGCGTAGAATGGCATGAAGGCTATCATTATTACTCAGAGTAAGTTGTTGCTCCCCGTCAGTCTCCTAATCTATCAAATGAGAATAATACGTTCCCTGGCTACTTTTTTCCTCTTTTACAAAAAAATCTTGGAATTACAAGGGATCTTGGATACCAAGGTCCTAATCGAGCCATCACTTGGCCAAAAAAAAATTACAGCATCCGTAATGAGTGGTCAACCAACCTCTCAGGGTTTGGGGGAGGAAAACTGCTTTGAAGAATGCAAAACATTGAAAGTTAAAAGCCTATTTTTCTACTTTGTACTGTACGTAGATCTATTCTCACCCTGAAGAAGAGCAATTGATAATTCACCACAACTTTATTGCAGTGGAAACTTGCTTTAGCTTCATGCCCAAGATTTCTGTTTCCAGAGCGCTGTTTAGTCCAGTCTTGTGAACACTGGAAACTGGTCCAAGCCAAATGAACTAAACTTCGCCAACTTTATAGTGTCTGGAATAATCTGAAGTAACTCAAACTGTTGGGAAATCCCAAAACTTGGCTGAAGAACCTTTACACTTACATCAGTCCATCTGTCATGGGTTAATTGATTTATTCACAGGTGCGGTTACTACCACTACCATTAAAGACTGAAATCCCTTCTTCTGCCCCAGGAGTTTGTTTTCAAGAGAGTCAAATATTCATCACCCTAGATGAGTAATGTGCCCCTCCTAGTTTACCTAGGCTGGTCCTCAAATTACAAACGTGTAGTTCTTTGCCAGGTCCTTACACAAAGCCTTTCTAGCTAAGGAGACATTGCCAGAGCTTTTGCTTTACTAGAATAGACTTGGGGAACCAAGGGTCAAATCTATTCCATGTAGAGGCAACAGACTAGAATCTTCATGAAAGATGGTTCCTAATGATAGCATTAATAATAATTCAAATTTATTTTCTTTAAGGTTTACAAGATACTTTATACAACCTTGCAGATTATTTTCCCCATTTTACAGAGGAGACAGAAGCAAAAAAGGGAAATTAAGTTGCTCAAGGTCACAAAGTTAGTAAGTGTAAGAGCAAAGATTTCAACCCATGACTCTGTATTTATTAGAGGTCCAATATCTTTCCACTATACACTTTGTAACAAGAACCCAATGGACCAAAATGGCAGCATCCTGGTAAGAGCATTGCATTTGAGGTCAGAATGCAAGTCAAAACTTTTCTATTTGCTATATGACCATGAGTAGCTTGTTTCAACTCTCTGAATCTCAGTTTTCTCATATGGAAATAGAAATAGAAACAAATGAACTACTTGCTTCCACCCATAGGGTTGTTGTGAAACTGAAATGATAGCATGCATATAGTGAGAAGAGAACTAAGCACATGGGCAAAAATCCTGGCTCTACTACTGGGTATTTTTGTGTCTTTGGGGAAGTTCTTTAACCATTCTGGGCCTCAATTTACCCATCTGTAAAATGAAGAAATCATTGGCAGAATGTGCCAGCCCCTGGGTATACAAAGACAAAAATTAAATAACTCCTGTCTTTAAAGAATCTGTTTGCTGTTTCTTTGTAATCTCAAATCACTTGATTATTTTGAGCTACTATAACCAAAAGTGAAGCTGGGCCATGAAGTCACTTTAATATTTCATATATTTTTCCATTTACATGTAAAAACAATTGTTAATAATCATTTTAAAAATTTCGAGCTCCAAATTCTCTCCTTCCCTCTTTTAATTCCCCTCTCACTGAGAAGGCAAGCAATTTGATATAGGTTATCCATGTATGGTCATGCAAAATTTATATCCACATTAGTCATGTTCTGAAAGAAAACACAAAACTCCCCCACCAAAAAAGAAAGAAAAAAAAGGTTTTAAATAACTACACTTTGATATGAAGTCAATTTAAAGATCCCGAGAATAACATAAAAATAAGGACCCCTCTCAATCAAGTTTGCATGAATATAAAGCACAGAATAACCTTTTTATTGCCACTGGATTGAAATCCATTATGCCCCAAATTCATCAGAGAAATTCTGATGCTGCTGATGTCTCCACACCTATTTTGTGCAGAGGAAGCAAATTTATTCCATGGAGAGAGAAGAAGAGGGTGAATAACCTCCCACTTTCCTTTCCCGGTACAATTCCTCCCTTTTCTTCAAGATCAACCTCTTCCAGATAGCCTTGCCTTTCCTACTTGGGCAGCTAGGTGGTTCAGTGGATAGAGTACCAGCACAGGAGTCAGGAGGACTTGAGTTCAAATCTCACCTCACACACTTGACACTCACTAGCTGTGTGACCTTGGGCAAGTCATTTGCCTCATCCTGGGTCATCTCCAGTCATCCTGATGAATATCTGGTCACTGGATTCAGATGGCTCTGGAGGAGAAGTGAGGCTGGTGACCTGCACAGCCCTCCTTCCCTCAAAACAAAGTCAAGTGCAAGTCATGTCCTCATTTCTCTGATGGCATGGTCTTCTTCGGCAACGAAAGACGAACGCACATATTCCTTTCCTACTTGTTCCAGAGAACCTCTGATTTCTTAGGTGCTCTGTTGTGACTGTGACAGAATCTGACAGTTCATTATACACTCTGTCCTAAGACAGTATAGTTTAAATGAAAAGGGCAGGAAGAAAAACTTCCATAAACTGATGCAGAATGAAATGGGTAGAACCAGAATAATTTACACAATAACAACAACACTACAAAAACAAAGAACCCCGATCAAGGTCTAGTTGATGCAATGGATGAGGCACTGAGCCTAGAGTCAGGAAGACCCATCTTCCTGAGCTCACATCCGGCTTTAGACCTCTACCAGCTGTGTGACCTTGAGTAAGTCATTTAACCCAGTTTGCCTCAGTTTCCTCATTTGTAAAATGAACTGGAAAAGACAATGGAAAACCACTCCAGTATCTTTGACAAGAAAGTGCCAGATGGTGCCGTGAAGAGTCAGACATGACAGAAAAGTGACCAAACAATAAACAATGACCTGATAAAGAAGTTATGGACTCAAGATGAATAATGAGACAAATAATGCTGGACATGGCCAATTTTGGAATTCATTTTGTTTGATTAGGCATATTTGTTATAAGGGATTTGTTTTTCTTTTTTCCAATATTGGGTGGGAGAAGGGAGAAGGAAGGGAAGAAAATAGTTTTTGTTAAATGACAATAACAAAATAAAAATAAAGACATTCACATACATCAGATTTGCTACAACTTCAAAAAGAGCGAGCAAGGACTTGTAGTCACAAGATATGGGATCAAATCTCAGTTGACCTCAGATAAGTCCATTAACTTTTTTAGGGTCCAATTTCCATATCCTCAAAATAAGGAGGTTGGGAGTAATTGAAAATTTTAATATGGTATCCTTGTATTGTGTATTTTTCTTTAATATAAGTCAGGGTTCCATCACACGGGACTAGAGAACGGATTAGGGAGATAAGAGAATTTCTAGAAATGACTCTGATTTAAAAGCAATGGAACAAATATTTTTTTCAAAAGAATCAAATGAGAGGGTCATGATCAGGTGACCTTTAAGGTTCCTTCCAGCTTAGAACCCTGTGTAACTTTACAGCTGGGTTGGAATCCTATATCTCAGGTATGTATCTTTATAGGTAGGCTGGAGTCCTATGTCTCAGATATGTGTCTTTTTTTTTCTTTTCAAATGATATTTTATTATTTCTAACTATATGTGAAGAAACTTTTAAGTACAAATTTTCTCCCTTTCTCCTTTACTTCCTCCCTCCTTAAGATAGTAAACAATTTGAATTAGCTTATATATATATGTAATATATATATTATATATATAAAATCATGTAAAACATATTATCATGTTAGTTAAGCTAAAAAAAAGAAGAAACAGACCAAAAGAAAGATATCATAAAATAATAAAGAAATTAAAATAGTATTCTTTGATCTGAAATCAAACTCCATCAGTTCTTTTCTCTAGATGTGAATAACATTTTTCATCATGAGTCTTTTGGAATTGTCTTGGATCATTGTATTGCTGGGAACAACTAAGTCAAGCATTGTTGATCATATCACAGTGTTGCTGTTACAATGTACTATGTTCTCCTGGCTCTGCTCACCTCACTCAGCATCAGTTCATGCAAGTCTTTCAATATTTTTTTCTGAAATCCACCTAGTCATCATTTCTTATAGTATAGCAACACTCCATCACAACCATATACCACAACTTGTTAGTCATTCCCAAGCTGATGAGCATCTCCCCAATTTCCAATTTTTTGCCACCCCAAAAAAGAACTGCTACTACAAATACTTTCTTTGCATTTAGGTCTTTTACCCCTTTTTATGATCTCTATGATGTGTGCCTAGTTGTGTTTTTTTGTCCTTTATTCTCAAAAAGGGCCATGGCATCAGGAAGGTGATGCCATGACTTAGAAGTAAATTGGATTTAAGTGAGGGAGGACTGCACAGTCACCAGCCTCACTCTTTCCTCTGGAGTCATCTGGGGCAAGTAGCAAGATATAAATCTGGACAACTGGAGATGTCCCAAGATGCAGCAGGAGACCTTGGCCATTTTAAATTAAAGTCTTTCCTAGGTGTCAGTTTGACTGAGACAACACTCATTTGGTGATTAAGTTTAGGTAAGAAATGAGGCAAAGAATGGCCTTTTTTACCTAGTTAAAAAAATCATTCTGGGAAGGGAAGACTCTCAGGGTTTCTGACCAAAACAGAAAAAAATCATTATTACACTCACTCTGAGCCATCAGGGCTCAAACAATGACCAAATGAGACTTGGTCGAGGATCTATTGTTGGCCAATCTATGAGCTCCAGAGTGATTGGGTTTAAGGCATGATCCTTAAGAAAGAAATCTAGCCTGTAAACTCCAAGTAAGATATCTTGTGAGGTTCCAGTGATCAAAATTTACATTCCTTCTGGCAGAGCACCAGCAGGTAAGGGTATGATACCTTATGTGAACAGAGGAAGAGGAGGGAGGAAAAGGAGGGAAGAAAGGAAGGAAAAAAGGAAGGAGCTACATGGCCTAATCGGAATTGGCCAGTTGGGACTCCAGTGGGGCAGCTCACTATTGTTCACATGTTGTTTCTCAAAGAAAACTATCACATCAGCAAAATGATGCCATGAATTGCAAGTGAATCTGATTTAAGTGGGAGAAGGCTGTGCAAAGTCACCAGCCTCACTCTTTCTTCTAGAGTCATCTGGATCCAGTGGCAAAATATAGCTCAGGACAACTGGAGATGGCCCCAGATGTAGCTAACAGTGATATTGCTGGATCAAAGGGTATTTTATAGCTCTTTGTGCATAGTTCCAAATTGCTCTGCACAATGGTTGGATCAGTTCACAACTCCACCAAAAATGCATTAGCATCCCAATTTTCCCACATGCCCTACAACATTAGATATATGTCTTTATAGTTGGATTGTTGTCACTCAAGTCTTTGTCCTCTACTTGCTTTGTTTCCCTCACAGCACTCAATTCTAGACTGGCTCGATACTAGGGCTGATACTCAGTGAACTTAATACTTCATTTCTGGAAAACAACAATAGCTCACATTTAGATAGCGTTTTATGGTTACAAAACATTTAACATCCATGATTACATTTTATCCTCACAACAACCTGGTGCAGGAGCAGAAGGAAGAAAGGAGAAGAGAGTTCAGGGAGGAGTATTACGAGAGAGATGAGATGACTTATCCAAGGTCACACATCTAGAAACTAATAGAGGTGCCTGCCACCTCTGACTCCTAGTCCAGTGCTCTTGCGACAGTATCATCCAGTGTTAGGGAACAGAGAAAGAGAATTTTAGATAGGCAAGGTGGATTGTTGGAGATCTGGAAAGTCAGGCAAGGGAGATAAACACTTTTTAGTAACTATAACTAGCATTTATAGAGTCCTTTAACTTTAACAAAGTGCTTTACTTCATATCATCTCATCTGAGCTTCACAACAGCTTTTCAAGGTACCAACTATATAGATAATCTTCCAAGTGAGGAAACTGAGGCTTAGAGATGTTCATTGTCTTGCCTGTTATCACACAGCTTGTAACTGTCAGAGGTATGATTTAAGCCCAAACCTTCCTCGCTTTAAGTCCAAAATTTATTCTTATGCCAGAAAACCATAGTAAATAATACCTGCCATGTGCTTGGCACTTTACCAAAATCATTTCATATGATCTGCACACCAGCTCTGAGAGGACAGTGCTCTTATTATTCCCATTTCCCAGATGAGAAACTAGGAGGTAAACAGGTTAAGTGACTTGCTCAGGGTCATAGAGCTAGTAAGTGTCTGAGGTTGGATTTGAACTCAGGTCTTCTTGACTCCAAGTCACACACTTGATCCACTGCTCTACCAGCTGCTTCTTAACAGGAAGCCCCTTGATGCTGAGAGACTATTAAGTTATTTGCCCAGGGTTTCATAACTAGTAAGGGTGTGAACTGGCATTTGAACTCATCTCTGAACCAGGATTTGTACTCATATCTTCCTGACTCTGAGCAGCTAGGTGGCACAATGGATAAAGTGCTGAACTTAAGAGTCAGAAAGACTGAGTTCAGTTCTGGCCTCCAGACACTTCCTAGCTATGTGACCCTGGGTAAATAATTTAACCCTGTTTGCCTCAGTTTCCTCATCTGTCAAATGAGCTGGGCAAGAAAATGGCAAACCATTCCAGTATCTTTGCTAAGAAAACCCCAAAAGTGGTCACAAAGAACTAGACACTACTGAAATGACTAAACAACCACTTTCCGATTCTATCCAACATTGTAAAAAGCATCTAAGGTTAACCAAAACAGCTATGCAACGTCAGGACAAGCCTAGAACTCAGGCTGCCTAACTCAAGAACCAATTCTCTCTAGTGGGGTATGATGAAAACTCACATCCCTCCTACTCTAATATTTTGGACCTCCCATGAGCTCATAGATGGATTAAGCTGCCCTATGACATAGCAGGTTCATTATAGATGAAGTTTCCCATTTGGAAACTGTATAATCAACTTGTCAGGGATGTTCATGTGAAGGCAAAAGTTGCACTTTATAGCCTCTGAGAGATCTTCCAACTCTGAGATGTTCTGATCCAATGAGACCTGGGCTTAGATCCTTGTTCAGACACTTCCTAGATATGTGCCAGTGAGCAAATCTCCCCAGTTCAAACCTGAATCTCTTCATCTATAAACTAGGGAGAATAATATTTGCCTGAAAGATGGGCAGATTTCCATCAGGCCAGAAAGTGGAGAGCAGTTGTCTTTTATGTTAATTCTGTGATTATCTGGTTCCACTTGAATGCAAGGTTCTTTATCAAAGAGAATAATAAACCTTTTCTCATCAAGAGCTCTGAATGCTTAGCAATATTCAAATTCTATTATTTCAGAAATGATTCTCTACCAAAGCACCAGCCAGTTTCCTTATTGTGACAAATGCACAATTAAGGCTGGTCTTTCTTTCTTTTGAAAATAAAAGGACTATCCTTACAGAATCTCTCTATGGCAGGTTGAGACCAGCTCCTCTGGCAAGTGTGAGGTTAGTGAAGTTGTCTTTGGAGGGCTCGAACTTCCCTTGCATTGTTCTGTTCCCTGTTCAGGAAGGGTGGGAGTGATGATAGCCATCGTCGTATCATAGCTGACATTTTCTAGGAGCTCTCAGGTTTACGAAGGGAATCCTTCAGAAGAAGGAAGGAGGCAAAGGAGGAGGCTAAGGGGAGGAGGAGAAAGGTGGTGGTGGAGAGGGAGATGATGAAAAGGAAAAAGAAACAAGAGGAAAAGATAGAAGCAGAAGAGGAGAAAAAAGGAAAAAATAGGATGAAAAAGGGAAAGGAGAAAGATGATGAAGAGAAGAAAAATGTGAAAGAGAAAGGAGAAAGGGACAAGGAGGTGAAAATTATGAAAAAAATAGAGAGAAAGGTGAAGTCACATTTATATCTTTTAAAGTTTGTGAATGTTTCCTTACAGTAATCATGTGAAAAAGGTATCGACCAATCAAATGAAGAAACATTTGTCAAACACCTACTGTGGTTTTAGACAGAAAATGAAAATATTATTATGACTATTTTGCAGATTTAAATAATAACAACAGCACAAACAAACACTGAGTTTTAAAGAGGAGAGATGATTTTTCCATGGTCACATCTTTGGTATCAAGAAGTATATACTCTTCCAGGGAATAGACAAAAAAACATAGGACCGGCTTGTAGTCTTCATCCAACCATAATGGAGCAAATTATGCTAACCCCTGCTCCATTTTCAATCCTTCCTTTTTCTCCTTTCCTGTAAGGATTGCAAGGCAAGTATTGTTAGGGGGCAATTAGGAAATACACTGATCCTGAAGTCAGAAAGACCTGAATTCAAATCTAGCCTCATAAGCTTGTGTGTGTGTGTGTGTGTGTGTGTGTGTGTCCTTCGTTGCCAAAGAAGATAATGCCATCAGAGAAATGGTGACATGACTTGCTCTTGACTTTGTTTTGAGTGAGGGAGGGCTGTGCAGGTCACCAGCCTCACTTCTCCTCAGTCATCTGAATCCAGTGACCAGATATTCATCAGGATGACTGGAGATGATCCAGGATGAGGCAGTTGGGCTTAAGTGACTTGCCCAAGGTCACACAGCTAGTGAATGTCAAGTGTCCAAGGTGATATTTGAACTCAGGTCCTCCTAACTCTTGCGCTGGTACTCTATCCACTGTACCACCTAGCTGCCTGCTCCTCATAAGCTTACTAGCAAGGTGACCATGATCAAGTTACTTCATCTCCATTGGCCTCAGTTTCCTCATCAGTAAAATGAAGATGATAGTAGCATTTACCTCCCAGCACTGTTGTGAGCATCAAATGAGATAATCATTGTAAAGTGCTTAGCGGAGAGCCTGGTGCACCCTAAGTCCTACAGGTTAGGTGTTATCGCCACTGTCAGAGTCATCCCTACTACAAACAGATGAAGAAGTGGAGTTCTGTGGAGGACAGTGACTTGCCCAAGGTCATACAAAGGGAGTAGAGTAGGAGAACTCAGCCTATTGACACGAACTTTCTCATAACAATGACCTTTTCTCTAGACCCTTCTCTTTTCACACTCTCCAAACTTCTCTACCAGGTATTCTACTTCCTTAGAGAACAATTTTTCTATATATAGCAGATCCCAATGAATAGCAGCTATTTGAATTGAATTGTTCTTTTTGTTGCTATTCTGATAAACTAATTGAAGTCTAGGTGTTACTGATTGGCAATGGCTTTCGGGGTCCCTTTCTTCCACTGAATATTTGTGTTTTCATTGAGGACTTCAATGGCACACCCACAAGGGTTGACTATTATTAATTTAGGAAGCTTGGTGGTTAACTGGTGGGAGAGAGACTTGAGTTAGGTCATATAGTTAGTAAGGTAGCTAGTAATCTAACTATGTAAACTAGACTATATATTACATACAGGTAGTCATTTAGAAGAGACCTAGTTCTATTTTATCACTGTGTGACTTTGTACAAGTCATTTCAACAAGACTGAACAAAATATTTGTTGAGCACCTACTATGTGTCATCCCTCAGGACCTCAATCTTTGTACCTTTAGTTGTGGGAACCAACTTCATCTCTTCAAGCCTCAGTTTTCCCATCTGTGCAATGGAGGGAAATACTCAGAGCTGGGGAGTGAATCATCCTAACTCCAAGTCTAGTTTTAATTCCACTGCATCATAGAAAATGCTTTAAGTTTTAAACATTTTAAAAATGTTTAAGTGCTCTAAAAATAGATTTATATTTAGTAATAGTAATAGCAGCTACAGTAGCAGTAAGAGTAATCATAAAATTCTATTTAAAAAAAAATCTAGTCCTGTGTCCGCTTTACCTTTAGATTCTCTTGGTATTTAATTTCTGACTCTGTCCAATTAAGTATAACTCATCAAATAATGCCTTTGATCACTAAAGTGATTGAAATTTTTCCCTTACGAAGATACAAACGTTTCACTCCCAAATCATAACTGAATGTCCTTGAGAATCACTACCTCATTGCTCTGGGTCAACGATTGACCACCAAATGGGTCTTTTCTTTTCTTTTGTTAAATATTTCTCAATTACATGTTAAAGAGCTTTTAATAATCATTTTTTAAATGGAGTTCCAAATTCTCTCCTTCCTTCTCACTCCACCTTGAGAAGACAAACACTTGGATTTTGATTTTACAGGTGAAGTTATGCCAATCATATTTCCATATCAGTTCATGAAATCGAACGAGTGCTCAAGGCAGATGGAGCAAGCAGAATGCAGAATGTGAGATGAGAGGTAAGATGCAGGATATGACCAGCCAGAAAAGTGATCAAAGACCATGTATTGAAGCCCCCACTCCCACCATGGACTGTGTGCTTTCACAAAGCATTTCCCCGAAGACCTGACATTCTAGAACAACTCTTCCCCTCCCCTTTCCTGTTCCCTTTGTTTATCTGTAATGTCTTCAGAGCAGTACCCCTCTTCTCTCTTTCCTGTTATCCTTGCTTATCTGTATGACAAAGGCATCTCTGGACTATCTAATATTCTAGGCATTCCAGAGCTATGCTTGCCAGCCCCTCCCATTCTCTCCTTCCCCTTCCTCCCTTCTATAAAATTGTATTTAAACCAGATCTCAACCTGGCCAATTGCTCTGCCTCCTTTAGGGGAGCAGGGCCCACTGCCTATGTTCTGTCCTTCCCACCTGAAAGCAGGGACTGCTTGGGTGTGTCACCCCCCAAAACTCCTTTTTCTAACTTGGAGACTGTCTGAGTAAGTTCTTTCAGGACACTAGAAGCCACCCATTTATATCTATCATTAGTCATGTTGCAAAAGAAAACAAACAAAAGTAACTATAAAAATAAAGAGAATTTATCATATTGGGATTAAAAGTTCCTTAACTGTTTGGTAAAATAAACTTGCCAATCCATCTGGTTCTGGGAATTTTTTCTATGGCATGTTCAATTTCTTATTCTAACATAGGGTTATTTCAGTATCTTATTTCCTCGCCTGTTAATCTGGGCAGTTTATATTTTTGTAAATATTCATTCATTTAATTTAGACTTAGTTTTACTGGCATATAATGGGCAAAATAGTGCCTAATAATTGCTTTAAGTTCATCTTCATTGGTGAAGTATTCACCGATTTCATTTTTGATACTAATAATTTGTTTTTCAACTTTCTTTTTTTAATCAAATTAACCAGTGGTTTATTTTATTATTCCCCTCCCATAAACCAATTTCTAGTTCTATTTATTTGTTCAATGGTATTTAACTTTTAATTTTATTAATCTCTCATTTGATTTTCAGGATTTCCATTTTGGTTAGGATTTTTAATTTGTTCTTTTCTGTTTTATTTTAGTTATCCACCTAGTTCATTGATTTGATCTTTCTTTCTTTTATTGATGTATGCATTTAGAGATATAAATTTTCCCTAAGTACTGCTTTGATTGCATCCCACAAATTCTGGAAAGTTGTCTCATTGTTATCCTTCTCTTTAATGAAATAATTGATTATTTCTATGATTTGTTCTTTAACCAACTCATTATTTAGGGTTAGATTGTTTAGTTTCTAATCAGTTTTTAATCAGTGTTTCCATGGTCCTTTATTAAATGTAATCTTTATTACATTTTCTATGTAGAATCCTTCTAACTGCCCAATAATAACAAAGCCCTTTGAATACACATGTATCATCTTCCCGTATAGAAAGGTTTAAATTTATTGAGTCCTTCATGATTTCTCTTTCATGTATAGCTTTTAATGCTTATCTTTGAAAGTGAAATTTTCTACTCAACTCTGGTTTTTTGTCAGGTATGTTTGAAAATCCTCTATTTCATTAAATATCTATGATTTTTCCTTGAAGAATTACATTCGGTTTTGATGGGTACATTATTCTTTTATAATCCCAGATCTTTTGCCATCTGGATTATCATATTACAAATCCTCTGCTCCTTTAATGTGGTAGTTTCTAAATCTTGTGTGGGCCTGACTGTGGCTCCATGGTATTTGAAAGTCTTCTTTCCGGCTACTTGAAGTTTTTCCTCTTTAACTTGGGAGCTCTGGAATTTGGATATAATATTTCTGGGAGTTTTCATTTTGGAAGCTCTTTAAGATGGTGATTGGTGGATTCTTTCCATTTCTATTTTACCCTCTGGTTCTCAGATATTGAGACAGTATTCCTTGATAATTTCTTGAAATATGATGTAGAGGCTCCTTCTTTGATCATGCATTTCATTTAATTCAATAATTTTAAAATTGCATCTCAATCCATTTTCCAGATAGGTTGTTTTTTTTTTTAATGAGATTTTTCACATTCTCTTCAACTGTTTCTCTCTTTTGCCTTTTTTAGTTGTTTCTTACTGTCTTGTGGAGTCAATAGTCTCCACTTGCCCAATTCTAATTTTTAAGGAGTTTTCATCTTTCATGACCTTTTTAAACTTGTTTTCCGTTTGACCATTTAATTTTTAAGGAGCTGTTTTTATCAATGAATTTTTGTACCTCTTTTTCCTTTTGACCAATTTTTTTTATAATGTATAATTTTCTTCAGGGCTTTTTTGTTCCACTTTTGCCAAGCTGTTAATTGTCTTTTATATTTTTTCCTTTGCTTTCATTTTTACCTAAATTTTCCTCACATATTCTTATTTGATTTTGAAAATCATTTTTTAGCATTTCCAGGAATTCTTGTTGAACTTGTGTCCAATTCACATAATTTTTTTTTGAGGCTTTGCTTGTAAACATTTTTACTTCATTGTTTCTGACTTTGTGTCTTGATCCTTCTGTCACCATAGTAGCTTTTCATGGTCAGATTCTTTTTGTTATTGTTGTTGTTTGGGCATTTTTCGACCCTATTTCTTGATTTGGAACTTTATATCAGTATTATATTTTATTCCCAGGATAGCGGGGAGGGCAGTGCAAGGCAGTTCTGTGTCAAGGTTTAGGCTTTTTTTTTTTTTTTGCTCTGCTGTTTTCAGAGTTGGTTTGGGGGTTGGGGAAGTTTTTAGTACTTCTTATTTGGTGTAATTTGGGGTAAGTATGATCACTGCTCTCTTTGTCTGCACTCAGATCCTCACCCAGGAAGGGCTCCTGATCTCTAAGAGTTACAATCAATACTGCACCTCAGGGTCCTTGCTCCCTTGGGAACAGAAGTGATACTGTCCCTCACAGTCCCCTGGTTCCTTGGGACTGGAAATAATTCTAGTCCTCTGGTCTCCCAGTCACTCTTGACCAAAAGTGCTCCTCTCTGTCCTTGAACTAGCATCCAGAAATGGGTATCGGCAAGGGAATTGTCAAACAGCATTTGGATCTGTGTCCAGTGCTAGTACAGGGATACCCTGTAATCTCTTTCTGACCAGTTGTCATATCCCCTTATCATCTTTGGCTTGGAAGCTCCCATGTCACAGATATCTTTTTCTAATCTATGTTGCTCTACAAGAATCTCTAGCTCTGACCTTTTATGCATTCTGCCACTCCAGAATTCATTTTAAGGCATAATTTTACAGTTGTTTGGAGGGGAATGTTGAGAACGTTCAGCTGAGTGCATTCTACCATTTTATCTCCAACTCTAGAAGTGTCTATGGATGGTTGTTTCTTAAGATTTAGAGAAAACTAAAACTGTAAGGAGTAACATAAGTAACAATAAAATATAATTATATCTATACTATCATATAAGTTATTAGAAAATAATCATATAAAACAACATACTGTCAGGGAATATGTGCTGAATTTGGCTTTAGGAGATCTGAGTGCATAATGCTATTTGGTGAACAAATCAATTGCCTTTGACAAAATCTCAGTTTCTTTCTCTGTAGTATAAGAAAGTTGGACTAGGTGATTTCTAAAGGTTTTTTCTTGCTTTACTAGTCTATATTTTTATAAGGTTATAGATTTAGATATGGTGCCAGTAACTTGTCCTAAAAACTGGATAAGTGCCCCCTCCCCAAATCATATCTAAAAGGCACCATGGTATAGGGAAAAGGGGGCATTGTATTTGCAATAAAATGTCTTGCATTTGAATCCGCAAGTCATTTAACCTCTCTGGTAATCAGTTTCCTACTCTGAAAAATGAGGGATTAGACCTACATAGTTTCCTTCTAGCTCTAAATCTATGACCCTATGATCCTTTTCAGGTTCAGAAATCTATGTTTTAAGGTACATTCCAGTTCTGATATCACTTCATAGAATTTGGAGTTGGAAAAGACCAGCATAATGATCTAGTCCAATCCTTCATTTTACACAGATGCAAAAAAACTAAGATAAACTAGGTGAAATGGCATGTTCAACATTCCATGGGCAGAAAGCAGGAGATCTAAAATGCAAACCTGGATCCTTTGACTCCAACTCAGTACTCTTTCCCCAAGGCCATGTTGGTCCTGCGATTTGTACGGTCTAGTGGCAAGGTCACTTCCACTTCTAACATTCTACATTTTAAACTCCTTTCTTCCTCTGATACTCTATCCTTAGGTCCCTTGTAACACTAACATTCTATGATTCTAAGATTCTCTTTGGGGGCTAAAGTAGAGATATCAAACACAGTCAAATCATCTGTTGTCATTGCAGGCTATAGTCTCAAACTATTCCTCTCCCCACTCCCATCTGGGGCTGTTGTCACAAACTGACATTTAACATAAACCATTCCTAATATTTGCCACATTTTAGGGACATTAGTGGATCCACTCAAGCATCATATTCCATGTCTTGCTGATCCAGTGACATTTTGGTTAATTAGCGATGCTGCACCTCTCCTCAAAGATTGCTGCACACATTGCAGAAACATGCCTGAGACCTTAAGTGATCTGAGGGGATTAGCTCTGAATCAGCATTTTAGGATGCTCATGACCAAGGGGAGAGGCAGCCAAAGTAATTTCAGGCTTGACAAATTGTTTGGTCATGGACATCTATCTCCTGTTGTTCTAATAAAAATAATTCATGTTTCTATAACTCTTATTAGTCTACAAAGCTCTTTCTCTTGCAAGAGTCCTATGGGGTAGATAGTGATTCCCATTTGATAGATATTAAAATGGAGACTCAAAAGCCCAAGGGCACAGAGTGAGGAAGAGGTGAAGCTTTGATTACTGAGAGAAGTGTTCAGAAATTCACCAGGATAAAAAAAGACCATTAGTGACAGGAGAAGAGCTGTCCAGAAGGTTTATTCTATAGAACAATAGATTGACAAGGAAAAAACTTCTGAATTTCTAAGGCAATTTACAAATTTTTTATATTAATTTTATTTATTTTCAGTGTTCTACAATCACTGCCACATAACTTAGATTTTTCCCCCTCCTCCCCCCTACCTTCCCCCTCTCTTCTTGAGATGGCATACAATTTTATATAGCTTCTATACATACATTCCTATTAAATACATTTTCACTATAGTCATGCTGTGTAGAAGAATTAAAATGAATTGAAGAAATCATATAACAAACCAAAACATAATACAAAAGAAAATGATCTGCTATATTCTGCAATTGAATTCCATAGTTCTTTCTCTGGATGTGGAAGGTATTTTGCCTTAAAAGACCACTGGGAATTTTTTTAAGTCCTTCCATTGCAACGAAGTTCCAAATCTACCAGAAAAAACTCTTGCACACTGTGGTCTCTGCTGTGCACAAAGGTCTCCTGGTTCTGTTCCTTTCATTCAGCATCAGTTCATATAAGTCTTTCCAGGCCTCTCTGAAGTCTTTTTGTTCTTCATTCCTTATAGTGCAATAGTATTCCATTACATTCATATACCATAATTTATTCAGCCATTCCCCAACTGATGGGCATCCCCTTCATTTCAAGTTTTTGACCACCACAAAGAATGCTGCTATAAATATTTTTGTGCATGTGGGACCCTTTACAATTTTTAAAGCACTTCCATATCCATTGTCTCATTTGATTCCCTAGTAACTAAGTTTTATCCCTATTGAATAGATAGAGAGATGGATAGTTAATAGACAAATATACATATAGACATATATGGAGATATATGGATATACACAATACATATGTATATACTTATACACATACATACATACATACATACAGTCTGCCTTGCTCAAGATATTTATATAAACTGGAAGTACAAGATTTATTCATGGGCCTGGTCCCATATTGATCCAATATTGATGAGAACTTTGACCAACTCCATTTCCAAACTTGGCCTCTCCTCTCTTTTCCTCCCCTCCCCTTTCTTTCCCTCCCTTTCCTTCTTCTGTCTCTATCTCAGTGGATCTCTTTCTCTAGCTCTGTCTCTGTGCCTCAGTACTGTAACTGAGGGATTTTTAGGAATTTCACTATTCCAGAATTATCAGTGGCATCAAATATTTGGCCATTAAGTAGTAAATGAAATGGCATACATATTTATCTTCTGCAAAAGAATGTGAGCTCAAATAAACCCACATAAATCATCTTCATTTCTATATGTTACTAACAAAACCCCACAGCAAGAGATAGAAAGAGAAATTCCATTTAAAGCTATTGTAGATACTACTATAAAATTTCTGGGAGTTTACCTGCCAAAACAAATCTAGGGACTCTATGAACACAATTACAAAACACTTTTCCCACAAATAAAATTAGATCTAAGTGGAAAAGCATAAGTTGCTCATGGGTAAGCCAAGCTAATATAATAAAAATGACAATCCTACCTAAATTAGTTTACCTATTTAGTGCCATACCCATAAAACTATCACATAATTATTTTCTAGAGCTAGAAAAAAATAATATCAAAATTCATCTGGAAGAACAAAAGGTCCAGAATATCAAGGGAACTAATGAAAAGAAATGCTAGGGAAGGTGGCCTAGTGCTACCAGATCTCAAATTGTATTATAAAGCAGCAGTCATCAAAACCACTTGGTACTGGCTAAGAAACAGAGGGGTAGACCAGTGGAATAGGTTAGGTACTCAAGACACAGTAGTCAATGAATATAGCAATCTACTGTTTGATAAACCCAAGGACCCCAGCTTCTGGGATAAGAACTCACTTTTTGACAAAAATTGCTGGGAAAACTGAATAACAGTGTGGCGGAACTGGACATAGACCAATGCCTGATACTGTACACAAGAATAAAGTCCAAATGGATCATGATCTAGGTATAAAGAATGATACTATAAACAAATTAGGGGAGCAAGGAATAGTGTATTTGTCAAACGTATGAAGAATAGAAAAATTTTTGACTAAACAAGAGATAGAGAACATTATGAAGTGCAAAATGGATAATTTTGATTACATTAAATTGAAAATTTTTTCACAAACAAACCCAATGCAACCAGGATTAGAAGGGAAGCAGAAAACTGGGAAAGAATTTTTGCAACTAGTGTCTTTGATAAAGGCCTCATTTCTAAAATATATGGAGAACTGAATCAAATGTACACAAATGCAAGTCATTCCCCAATGGATAAATGGTCAAAGGATAGGAATAGGCAGTTTTCATAGGGTGAAATTAAAGCTATCTATAGTCATATGAAAAAATACTCTAAATCCCTATTGATTAGAGAGATACAAATCAAAACACCTCTGAGGTACCACACCACACCTATCAGATTGGTTAATATGACAAAACAGGAAGACAAATGTTAGAGAAGAGGTGGGAAAGTTGGAACACTAATCCATTGCCGGTGAAGCTGTGAGCTGATCCAACCATTCTGGAGAGTGGTTTAGAACCATGCCCAAAAGGCTACGAAAATGTGCATACCCTCTGACCCAGTAATATCCCTTCTAGGACTGTATCCACAAGAGATCATAAAAATGGGAGTGATAGATACTTATTACCCAATCCCATAGTTCTGGAGAAAGAAATTTAGTCAGCAAGAAGGGATCTAATTAGAAAAGAAATGAAAACCTGCATGTCTCAAAAGAGGAGTCAGGTTTCCTTTACACAGATAAGTGAGTTTCACATTCAGGAAGGCTTGTAAGAGTGAAAAATTACTCTAAATGGACTGCATTTTAAATACCCTATAGGTATAAGGGAACTAATGTCAGATTTTAATGAACTCCTTGCTAACAATTAAATATAGCAAATCAATATTGATTCAAAGACTCACAGAGCTGTGAGAGACTTAGAACCCAGAATGTTCCAACCTGGAATGGAGAGTTTTAGAACTAGAAGAAAATTTCATTCTAGGATTAGGGCAAAACAAAATGTTAAGGATTGGAAAGGGATCCTCAGATATCGAATATAGAACATCAGAACAGGAAGAGAACTTAGAACATAAAGAATATAGAATAGATGTCAGAGTTAGAAGTGACTTTAGCATATAAGAATGTTAGAGCTAGAACTTAAATAGAACACAGAATGCCAGAACCAAGAAGGACTTTAAAACTTAGAATTTCAGATCAGAAAACACCCTCCAAACTCAAAATACTAGAACATAAAAAGGAATATTAGAACTGAAGGTGGCCTTGAGATTCTCAGACTCCTTACTTTAACCAAAGAAAAAACTGAAACTTGAGAAGTTATCAAATTTGCCCAAGGTTGCACAGCTAATAAACATCTTAGAATGTGTTCACTGGTGGTGGCAGTGGATTGAATGTCAGGTCTGGAGTCAGGAAGATCTGACTTCAACTCCAGTTTCAGACACTTACTCACTGTGTGACCATGGGCAAGTCACTTAATCCTGTTTGCCTCAATTTCCCCATCTGTAAAATGAGTTGAAGAAGGAAATGACAAACCACCCTAGTATCTCTGTCAAGAAAACCTCAAATGGGGTTACAAAGAGTTGGATACAACTGAAACAACTCAACAAAATAACATGTCAACCACAATAATGGGAATCTGAAAAATGGAGCTAAGACTTAGGTGTCTTTTAAAGCAAAGCAGCAGCAACAAGTCTCCACAAATGGTAGTGACCTGATTCCCCAGGCTTATCAGAAAGGAGCTCTCCTTGAGGTCTTATGTATAGACCCAAGCCCTTTCCCTGTTTCTGGAACCTACACCAGTCTGTGTTGTAACTCTGGGTTAACAGAGCTCCCATCTGCCCTCCTCAGCCCCTGGTGTTCAGCACCCAGCCACTTATTGACCCAGTTTGCATGACACAGGCTAGTCCCCACTGGGAACACTCAGAGCAGCCAATTCCAACTCAGTTAACAGAGGAAGAGGGCACCCCCAGCAGTTAAGGACAGATAGACTACTGGAACCCAGACTCCTGACTCACTCTTCTGCAAACCACTTGTCCTTCCTACTGCCTCTACAACGTTGGACAAGGGCCTTAGCCTTTCCAATCCTGCTCCCATCCTGCTCCCTCCATAAAATAAGGGGGTAGGTGAAATGGTCTCTAACATCCCTCCTCAGTCCTGAACTCCTGTATCTGACCCATGCCCTGCATGTTTTAGCTTACAAAGGACCTTATTTATGATCCCCGATTGACTGATGGGAAATCTGAGGGTCAAAGAGTTTATGTGATGGATTCATGTTCCCACAGCTAGTACAAAGACACGGCTCCTGACTTCTGGTCTCAAGGGTTTTTCCACTTCTCCCTGGGTCCTCTTCCTAGGCTACATAAGAAATACTTGCTTACAAAGCAAATTGGGGTGGGTGGGTGGAGAGTGGGGGGGGGGGGCACACATTTTTTTCCAACAGAGTTTCATAAACAACCAAAAAAAAAAAGCCCACATAAACCTGTCACGGGAATGTGATGACAAATCTAAATTAAAACACACACATGGTTCAGTGTGAGTGAGTACCGACAATGAAAACACACAATTTCACACGACTGACAGATGGTATTAAAGACAGGAGAAAACAAACTTTACCCAAGGCTTTTTACAGCCTCAACACCCCAGGGCTGGGTCCTATAATAATGAAGGCTGAACTGGGCCCCCTGCTCAGGAAGCACAAGACAACTGTGTTTGCTTAAGCCAGGAGGCCTCTGAAAAAAGGTCTGTGCTCCCTCCCCACCTGCCTGATTCTGAAGAATGGCTCCTTGCGTGTTGCGGAAGTGGCATTTCAAGAGCGCTAGAGTTGGCAGAAAAAAACCAAATGATCCATCAACAAGTCTTCATTGGGCACCTAAGAGAAGGTGGAGTGGCAGTCAGGAGGCACTAGCTAGCTCTTTGACCTTGGGTAAGTCACTTAGTCTTGGGTCTCGGTTTCCTTCTATCTAAAACATCATTCAATAAAGTCCATTCAGGTTCAAAATTCTATGTTCTAAGATCTTCCCTGGTCTTATACACACACACACACACACACACACACACACACACCATACACACACACACACACCATACACACAAACACACACCACACATATTTGCATGTGTATATGTATATATGAACATATATAATACATATGTATGTGGTATATACACATACACGCACATACATACACACGTAAATATATGTGTATATACATATGTAATAACATAGGATATATAAAACAGGATATATAACATAGGATATACAATAGCATAAGATATATGTATATATAAAACAACATAGGATATATAAAATAACATAGGACATATATAATAGAATATAATATGTATTCTATTTTCTTTTTTTAATATAAATTTATTTATTAAACTTTTTACATTCATTTTCACAAAATTTTGGGTTCCAAATTTTCTCCCCATTTCTCCCCCCCCACCCCAATACACCGAGCATTCTAATTTCCCCTATCACCAATCTGCCCTCTCTTCTATCATCCATCCCTTCTCTTGTCCCCATCTTCTCTTTTGTCCTATAGGGCCAGATGACTTTCTATTCCCCATTAACTGTATTTCTTATTTCCTAGTAGCAACAACAATACTCAATAGTTGTTCCTAAAACTTTGAGTTCCAACTTCTCCCCATTCCTCCCTCCCCACCCATTCCCTTTGGGAAGGCAGGCAATTCAATATAGGCCATATCTGTGTAGTTTTGCAAATGACTTCCATAATAGTCATGTTGTGTAAGACTAAGTCTATTTCCCTCCATCCTATCCTGCCCCTCATTGTTTCTATTCTGTCTTTTGATCCTGTCCCTCCCCAAGAGTGTTGACTTCAAATTGCTCCCTCCTCCCATTGCCCTCCCTTCCATCATCCACCCACCCTCTTATCTCCTTCTCCCACACTTTTCTGTATTGTAAGATAGGTTTTCATACCTAGATGAGTGTGCATTTTATTCCTTCCTTTACTCGAATGTGATGAGAGTAAACTTCATGTTTTTTTCTCAGCTCTCCTCTTTTTCCATCCACTAAAAAAGTCTCCTGCTTGCCTCTTGAATGAGAGATAATTTACCCCATTCCATTTCACCCTTTCTCCTCCCAATACATTTCTCTCTCACCCTTTACCTTAATTTCTTTTAAGATATGATCCCACCATTTTCAATTCACTCTGTGCTTTCTGTCTCTGTATGTGCATGCATGTGTGTATGTGTGTGCATGCACGCACGCATGTACATGTGTGTATGTATGTGTGTGTAGTCCCACCAACTACCCAGATACTGAAAAGTTTTAAGAGTTACAAATATTGTCTTTCCATGTAGGAATGTAAACAGTTCACCTTTGGTAAGTCCCTTATGATTGCTCTTTACTGTTTGCTTTTTCATGCTTCTTCTCATTCTTGTGTTTGAAAGTCAAATTTTCTTTTTAGTTCTGGTCTTTTCATCAAGAATGCTTGAAAGTCCTCTATTTCATTAAAAGACCACACTTTCCCCTGAAGTATTATACTCAGTTTTGCTGGGTAGGTGATTCTTGGTTTGAGTCCTAGTTCCTTTGACTTCTGGAATATCCTATTCTATGCCCTTCTATCCCTTAATGTAGAAGCTGCTAGATCTTGTGTTATCCTGATTGTATTTCCACAATACTGGAATTGTTTCTTTCTCACTGCTTGCAGTATTTTCTCCTTGACCTGGGAATTCTGGAATTTGGCCACAATGTTCCTAGGAGTTCCTCTTTTGGGATCTCTTTCAGGAGGTGATCAGTGGATTCCTTGAATACTTATTTTGCCCTCTGGTTGTAGAATGTCAGGGCAGTTTTCCTTGATAATTTCATGAAAGATGATGTCTAGGCTCTTTTTTTGATCATGGCTTTCAGGTAGTCCCATAATTTTTAAATTGTCTCTCCTGGATCTATTTTCCAGGTCAGTTGTTTTTCCAATGAGATATTTCACATTCTCTTCCATTTTTTCATTCTTTTGGTTTTGTTTGGTGATTTCTTGGTTTCTCAGAAAGTCATTAGCCTCCATCTCTTCCATTTGAAACTCTTTTTCCATTTGGCTAATTCTGCTTTTGAAAGCATTCTTCTCCTCACTGACTTTTTGAACCTCTTTTGCCAATTGAGTTAGCCTATTTTTCAAGGTGTTATTTTCTTCAGCATTTTTTTGGGTCTCCTTTAGGAAGGTATTGACCCGTTTTTCATGCTTTTCTTGCATCTCTCTCATTTCTCTTACCAGTTTTTCCTCCACCTGTCTAACTTGATTTTCAAAATCCTTTTTGAGCTCTTCCATGGCCTGAGCCCATTGGATATCTATTTTGGATATTTGGGATACAGAGGCGTTGGCTTCTATGTCTTTCCCTGATGGTAAGCATTGTTCTTCTTCATCAGAAAGGAAAGGAGGAAACATCAGTTCACCAAGTAAGTAACCTTCTATGGTCTTATTTTTTTTTCCCTTTTCTGGGCATTTTCCCAGCCAGTTACTTGACTTCTGAGATTCCTCCACACCCCCACCTAGATCTGCCCAGCTAGTGCTTGGGGTCTGAGATTCAAATGCTGCTCACCTGCCTCAGGGCTTTCAGCGGTGGGCACAGCTGCTAATCAATGTGAGCTTAAGTTCAGGTTCTCATGTGGGGGCAGGGCTACCTCCCAGGCTCAGTTCCCTCAGGGGTTTTATGCGGAGACATTCAGTAATGGAGTGGAGCTCCTGCTGCCTCTGACGCTGCCTCTGATGCTGCCTTCTGATGGGGTTTGAGTTCTGGAGACACCCTGCTCCCCTCTCGGCCTGTCCAGAAGTCTATCTCACTGACCTGTAGTGAGTGTGGGTGGAGAGACCTTTGCGGCTACCAGAGATTCCATCCCTGAAGCCTGCTTGGATCTGCTCCTCCCAGGGCCATGTGGGCTGGGCTCCACTGTCCAGTGCACAACAGACCTTTGGGGTTGGTTTTTCAGTGCTCTCTGGAATGGAAATCTCCTCCACTGCATTGCTGCGCGGCTTGCACTGCTCCAGAATTTGTGGGGAGTTCTTTTTACAGGAAATTTATAGGCTGTGGATTCGGAGCTAGCATATATGAGTCTTTCTACTCCACCATCTTGGCTCCTCCCCCCTGTATTCTATTTTCTTAAAGGGGAGGCTTCTTAACCTGAAGTACATGGGCTTCTAAGGGGTCTGTGAATAGTTTTCAGGGGTTCCATAAAGTTGGATGAGACAAAAATACATTTTTAATCTGGAAAGATTTATATGAACTGATACTGAGTGAAATGAGCAGAACCAAGAGAACTTTATTCACAGTAACAGCCACAGCATGTGAGGACTTTTCTGATAGATTTAACCCTTCACAGCAATGCAGGGACCTAAAATATTCCCAAATTCTTGAGGCAAAATGCCTTCCACTTCCAGAGAAAGAACTATGGAATTGGAATGCAAAATGAAGCAGACTATTTTCTCTTGTGTTGTGTTTTGTTTTGTTTTTTTCTCATAGTTTCTCCCATTCTTTTTAATTCTTCTATGCAACATGACTAATGTGAAAATGTGTTTAATAAGAATGCATGTGCAAAACCCATGTAAGATTGCAAGCCATCTTGGGGAGGGAGAGGAGAGGGAAAGGGAGAAATTTTAAGACTTAGGGAAGTGATTATTGAAAACTGAAAACAAACAAATGAATTAAATTTTTTAAAAATACATTTTTAAAATATAAGTGTTTTCCTTTGTAATCTTGTGGTTTTTATTTTATTCACTTAAAAACATTTTTCTAAGGAGTGGTACTTAGGTTTCACCTAACTGCCAAATGTTCTAACACACACAAGTTTGTGACTTCTTCCAGGCCTGCCTTTCCATCCCATTCCAACTCATTAACCTGCAGTAGCCCTCTTATAACCTCTATAAAATATAAACTCTTTTCTTTGGCATGTATGGCCCTTTCTACTTTCCCAGTCTTCTTAGACTGTGTTCCACTCTGCTAGTCCATAAGCAATTAACACTGATTTTCTTGATGTTCACACAGAGCACTCCCTTTTCCTCCGTGCCTTTCATTGGCCATTCCCTTATTGTGGAATGTTCTTCCTCCTCACCCCTACTTCCTAGCTTCCCTGACCTCCTTGAAAACTGAGCTTCTACCTTCTACAAATTCTACCTTTCCTGGGTCTCTTCCAACCCCTGGAGTCTTCCCTCAGAGATTATCTTGCATTTACCCTGTATACATTCCAGGTGTATATAACAGTTTGCATATTGACAGGGACTATATTTTTGCCTTCCTCTATATCACCAGCACTTAGCACGGTGTCCCAAATATAGTAAGGATTTAATGAGTGTGACTTGTGTGTCTGATCAACAGAGGATATGTTTACTGCATAACAATTTATTTAAAGTAATTACTGCTAAATGTTGTAGAATATTCCAAGTCTGATCACTTCTCCAACCCTAAGAGATGAAAATATCATAGCCCCCATTTTACAAATGAGGAAATTGAGACATAGAAACATTGAATGACTTTACCCATAGCATCACTATAGCAGTCAGAAGACACTGCTGCCCAAACCCTCCTCAGTAGTAAGTACCAGGAGTTGTCAAGCAAATGTCCATTCCCATCTGTCATGCTTAATATCTCACACACTAGAATATGCTCTAGGTATCTTAAAGTTCTCTCTGTTTGTCAGAAAGCTGGTTGCCTCTCTCTCCTCAGTTCCACTTCTTTGTAATTTTGTGGGTAGTATCGTCTTGCCTCTTTGGCATGTATATGTGTGTACATGTGTGTAGGATATATATGTATACATATACACATTAACTGATCAGAACTTATGGTATTGACCTTCATGCCACTCTGGGAAATATAACAATAAATATTTACATAAATACAGATGTATATACAAAAGTATTGGAAAAGGTGGAGGGAGTATATGTGAATATTAAAACATTATGCAATTACAAAAAGGTATTTAAATGTCAGATATTCAAATGCAAGTTCTATTTCCCAGACTAGAATGAAATCATTCTCCCCCTTTCTTTCTTGTTTGTTCCAATGATGCAATCCTCCATAGATAGCTGGAATAAACGTTTAATAGAAATAGCTGAAATTAGTGAAACAGAAGTATCCCTGAGGGTCAACATCATCTCTCAATTACCTGTTTTTGCATCCATCAGCATTGATCTCCCAATGTCCCCACCCCCACTCAGGGATCTGAGAGATGAAGAAAGGTATCTGGGGCTTAGGAGACTCCATTTGCCCCTTACCACGGAAGGCACAGCATCTACCCAGCACAGATCAGTTCATAGTGATCTCAGCCTTCAAAACTTGCTGCAGAGCCTAATCTCTGTCTTCCCCCTAGCAAGCCTGGCTTAATATGCCTTGTTTGCACAAAACTCACCACACCTACAAACTCAAACTCAAGAATAGGATTTAGCTATTTGACTTCATCCTGAAAGCCACAGACCTAGCATCTGGGGCAACAAGGGGGAACCACCATTGCAAGGGCACCATTGGGCTCTTTCTCTTTCACTTTAAAAATTTCCCAATTTCCAAGGTGACATAAAGCCTGTGGCTGGTTTCTGATAAATCCTCCAAATTTAGCACATTCTATAGTCATGTTTCCAACTCAGGGAACACTAGCTACATTAAACTCTAAACCATGCCTAAAAAACAGGGCTCCTCACTCCTTGGGCAAAACTAAGATATTATACCACATCCTACTCCAGGTGTGATGTGGTAGAAAAGGCTCTGCTACTAGCAACTCACCAGTGTTTCATTTTGGGAAGATCAGCTAGAGTTTAAGTTCTTCTAGCATAACCTCCTCAACACCAGTCATATACCCAAAACATGAAGACATTGGAGAAAAAATTGAGTAAAGAAAAAGAACAATACGGACAGAAATACAGATGTTAATGGACAAAGAAAGCATTGGAAAGGGATTCAGATGGAGGGAGCATATGTGAGTAGAAAAGTACGACACAATTACAAAGGGTTATTGAAAATCTCATATATTTAAATGCAAGTTAAATTTACTTATATGACTAAATGTTATGTAGCCATTCCTTGGTACAAAGCATTTCACATGAATTATCATATATCACACGTCCCACAGTTGTTGTGGGGATCAAATGAGGACTTGTGTGCAAAGTGCTTAGCACAGTAACTGACACATAGCTGGTTGTTGTCCTTTATTCTTGAAGGGAACCAAAATGGCATCACCATGATAAAGTGAAGTTTCAGTGCGTACAACTGTGACTGATTAGATCAATACAATCTCAGAATGATCTACCACAGATTGGGCACAGATAGTCCGTGTGAACATTTGGGGTGGTTATTCCAAATCTGCACATCGTATGTTTCCTTTGTGGCTGACACATAGTAGATGCTTACTAAATGCATTCTCCCTTCATTCCTTTTTTTTTCTTCTTTCTTTCCTTCATCCTTTTCTTCCTTTCTTCCTCTTTTCTTTTCTTCCTTCTTTCTTTTCTTCAGTCTTTTATCTCATCCTTCCTTTGTTCTATTTCCTTCCTTCTTTCTTTTTTCTTCCTCACTTCTTTTTCTTCTTTCTTTCCTTTCATCCTTCCTTTGCCTTATTCCTTTCCTTCCTTCCTTCTTGCATTTTTTCTCCCTTCTTTCCTTTCTTCCTTCTTTTTTTCATCTTTCCTTTACCCTATTCCTTTCCTTCTTTCCTTCCTTCTCCTTCCCTCCCTTCATTCCTTCCTGCTTCACAAGAATCTTGTCAGTCAGATAAGTAAAGCAATAGTTATTAGCTCTGTCTTACAAATGAGGAAACTGAAGATCAGAGGTATTAAGGAAACGTCTTAAGATTTCACAACCAGTAAGTGCAAAGTCAGAGCTGGTTCCCAAGTCTGCAGATTCTTAGTTTAGAGCTCTCTGCATTGCACGTCATTGCTTCTCACTTACAACCATTCTATGAGGAAGGAAGAAGCAATTAGCAAAAGGAAGGATTCTGCTAGGTCTGAGAGAGGGGGCAGTGCCATTCCCCACCCCACCCCCTAATCATGCTTAAATAAATTCCTTCATCTCAGAGTATAAATGGGTAGAAATGAAACCCCAACGACCACACAGATGGGATGAATCAGAAGAGTAGAAGATAAGTATTTATTAGACCCTGCTCAGAACTGACAATGATTTTGTAATGCCTTTGACTCCTGAATTGACCCTACAACACCCAAAAGGCACATGAGAGTTTCTCCGGGGATCTTTGGCTCAGAACTACTCTCCTGAAGGTTAAAGAAACAGTCCCTGAAATATGAATGGAAATGAGCTCCTGCTATCAGCTACAGACTGGAGTGCCTAAGTCTAGGGCAATGTGGTTGCGACATGGCTTCTGAGTGAGAGGAGGCTGGTTAAAGTCCCCTAACTGGGATGATAGAAGGCTAATAGTAATGATAATTCATGCTTAAGAATCTCATAAACTTATATGGTGCCATATGGCTGGAGAGATGAGATATGTAGCTCATAAAATTCCAACTTGAAATGTAATAGAAGGGAGTGAGGAATGAAATATTCTGAATTTATATTTTAACATGTTGAGTAATGATTCTAAGATCTCAATCTGTCTGTGCAGATCATAATACATCTGAGCCCTCTCTTTTCCATCTTATTCCAGAAGTCTTCCACAGTGCATATAACTAGTGCGATGGAGGTCTTCCTCAAGGACTTTTTCCATTTCATGGGTACCAAAGAAGCAATCTTGCCATTGATCTTGTGATATAACTGCCATACATCCTTTCTAAAAATTAAATTAAACTTTTTATGTTTTTTTTGTTTTTGTATCACAGTTACTTACAGATTTACCACCCCTAACCACCAAGTCCCCCACCCCCCCACCCAGTGGACTTTCCCTTACACCAAAGAAAAACAATTAAGCAAAACCAGTGGATACAATGACCACACAGACAGACAGACAGACAGACAGACAGACAGACAGACAGATAGATAGATAGATAGATAGATAGATAGATAGATAGATAGATAGATAGATAGATAGATAGATATCTCAGTCAAGGTCAAGGTTGGTCATTATAAGTACATAATAACACTCTAGCTTCGTTTTTATGTCCTTTCTGGTCACATGACTGGAGAGATTGTAAAGCATTCCACTGCACTGATATACTGTAATTTGCCCATCAACTGTTACAATCCCACATTTCCTCAGTGCTCTCCTTTCTACCACTTTTTGTGAGTGTAGGTCATTGTTGAAAATGTGCTACAATTTACCCATGCCCACCACATGCATCTCTTCATTGCTTTTTGGGTCATGAGACACTTTGTTTCCTTAGAGATTTTAGTGTTTTGGGATTCATTCCCACAGAGTATCTATCAGGAAAGCTAAAAAAGATGAATCTTTATACTGGACAGCAGTTTTGAATTATTTTTTTTTCACCTTATAAAATGGTTTATTTTTTTCTTTATTTTTCACACAGTTTATAACAGATAAAGCAATTCAGACTTTTGGTCAGGTGATACATCTTTTGAAAGCATTTACAATATGGACCACAAAAGAATTTTTTTTTAAACATAAGCCAACTGAGATACAGATAATATTTATGTTGCTAACTTCACAATCTCTTGATCTAATTGTCTCCTCAGTATTACTAAGAATAAAAAGACCCTAACTTATTTGTTGTTGGTCTAAAGTCCTATACCTAATAGCTTAATTTTAGGCAGCCTCAGATGTTCCTCTACCCATAACCTATAATTGAACAGATCTGGTATTAAGCTCACAAACCTTTTGACTATAGGGAATTGCCACCAAGAGTAGGAACATTGCTGGGAAACAATATCTCCCCAACTTCATGTCTATTCCAGGCAGAAGTAGATTGTTCTCTGTATTCAGTCAGACTTAAGGTCTTCTAGGTGTCATTGAGGAAATTGAGCCCGGAGAATCCCAGCTCAGCCCATGCTGGACAGCTGCTCTCCCACTCTTCCCTTGAGGTCACCTATGGAGTTCACACCAGCATCTCATGAGCATACTGGCATCATGTACTGGAGGCTCGGATCACCTTTCTTGCTTCCCATACTTAGAGTTAGACTCAGAGGAACAGTCACCTAGTAGTCCCACATCATCTAAAAATGACAAGTTCCTATCACCAGATTTAAAATATGATTATAGTTTCACTTTGGCTAAAGAACATCTTTTAGGCAAGTCTTAAGTGGCTTACATGTCTTTCTATACATGTTCTAGTTCCTGATTAAATGGCAATCATAAAATCAAATTTACCGTTAAAACCTTGACTTTTCCATCAATGCCAAATTTTATCAGAAGTTACCTTCCTCTTGGAAAGTTAGACTGAAATTCTTTTCTCCAAACTAAATATGTCATTGATTTATTCTCAGTAATTAATTCAGTCTATTGTTTTAATACTAATTGCTTTTACCTCACTTTGTAACATGACCAATTTTTCTCCTCATCACCCCCCTCCCCCCACTTCCTAATACCTTGCATTCTGGTTGCTCCTTCCCTCAGTGTACCCTCCCCTCCATCACACCCCACCCCTGTCCTATCCCCATCTTTCTTCTTTTCTTGCAGGGCAAGATAAATTTCCATACCCCTATCCCTGTAATTCTTATTTCCCAATGCAGTATAAATTCTCAACATTCGTTTCTACTACTTTGAATTCCAACTTCTCTCCCTCCCCTCCTCCCTCCCCAGCCCCACTAAGAAGGGAAGCAATTCAATACAGACTAAACATGTGTTGTTTTGCAAAAGACTTCCATATTAATCATGTTGTGTAATACTAATTATATTGCCCTCTGACCTACTCTATCCCCCTTATTTTCCCCCCTACAATTGACCTTGTCACTTCTCGAAAGCGTTTATTTCTAGTGACTCACTTCTCCCATTTGCCCTCCCTTCTAACATTCCCTTCGCTCCACTTGTTGCCTCCTCTCCTACTTTCCTGTGGTGTGTTATAAATTTTCGTATCAAATTTAGTGAGCATGTTATTCCTTCCTTCAGCCACATGTGGGGAGAGTAGCTTTACTTCCCCCTCCTCCCCTTCTGCCTTATCTCCTCTATTGAATAAGATTTTTCTTATCTCTTTTATGAGTTATAGCCTGCCCTCTTTCCTTACTCCCTTTCTCACCCCTTAATTTTTATTTTATTTTATTTATTTTGTGTGTGTGTGTGTGTACGTGGATATCATCTCTTCTGATATAACACACCCTGTACTCTCTATCTATTTGTATGTGTGTGAATATGTGTGTACAATCTCTCCAACTACCCAAATACTGAGAAAAGATTCAAGAGTTAAAAATATTTTCTTTCCATGTAGTAATGTAAACAGTTCAGCTGCCTCCCAGGGGGACCTGAGTTATAGGGACACCCCGCTCCTCTCTTGGCCAGCCAAAAAGACTCTCTCACTGACCATTGGTGCCTGTGGGTTGAAGGGTTGAAGGACTTGCAATACTGCTGGAGATTCTGTCCCTGAAGCTTGCTTGGATCTTCTCCCCTTGGTGCCACAGTCAAGGCAGTGCTGGGCTCTGCTCCGGGTCTGGTGCACAGTAGACCTTTGATGTTAGTTTTTTAAGTCTCTCTGGAACAGAAATCTCTTCTGCTCCGTTGTTTTGTGGCTTCTGCTGCTCCAGAATTTGTTGGGAGTTCTTTACAGTTATTTTATGGGCTGTGGGTTAGGAGCTAGCATACGTGTGTCTTTCTACTCCGCTATCTTGGCTCCTCCCCAGTTTTGAATTATTAAAAGTACTGCCCAGTTTTCCAAAATTCTGTGCTTGGATTAAAAAAATAACTTGCATAAGTATAAAATGGGAGAAAATATAGATAGAATATATAAACAGCAGTTCATGTAGAGGCTCAATCTGAATCAACAGAGTAATATGGTGGCCAGAAACCAACTTGGTCTTGGACTTCATTTAAAGAGTCTGTGTGTCCAAAACAAAAGTATCCTCAGCTCTGGCCAGTTCACACCTGGAAAGTTGTGTTTAGTTCTAGGCACTACTTTTCAGAAGAATCTGAACAGATTGAAAGTATATACAGAGGAGATAGATTGGAAGAGGGAGGGGACTAAAGATTGTTCCATGTGAGACTTCATTAAAGGACCTAGAAATATTGAGGCCAGAGAAGAAAAGATCTTTGGGAAATTTAATGGATGAACTCAAGTACTTGAATGGCTACCACATGTAAGAAACATTGGCTTCATTCTGCTTAACCCCAAGCTGAAGAACTGGAAGCTCTTCTAGGAAAGTAGGAGTCTGGTCTATATCACAAGGAATTTTCCAACAATTACAGCTCTCTAGCAATGGAAAGAGCTCTCTTAGAGTATAGCCAATTACCCATTGTGGAAGGCGTTCAGACAAGTTGGGAGGTCAACTGTAGATGTAGCAAGGATTGGTGTTTCAGATAAAAGTTGACCTATATACTCTCTGAGATGCCTTCCAAAATGAAAGATTGTAGCCTTCTATCATCTAGCTCTTATGTTGTACTGGATGACTGTCTGCCAAGGCAATGACAGAATTTGGCTTTAGGGGGTTGCTAGATAGAAAGAGATAGAAGGGACGGCATGACCAAAACTAGGAATGTGTAGTATGAATGTGTATAGCAGGGGATGGGGAGTGGAGGGAGAAAATGAAGATACTACAACAATCTCCCTTAAGAAAATATATCTTCAACTGATAACATTGATAATAATACCTTATATTCTGCAAGATGTAACTACATTTTATAAAATGCTTTTAAATTCTCCATTATCTAATTCTTTCTTATAGGAGTCCTGGGAAGGAGACAGGGCACATGTTGTATGCCCCTTTTATTGATGACAAACTTAGAAAAGAGGTATGGTAAAATTTTATTGATTCTATGGTTTTACTTTTCCCCATACATTTATGACTCCCAAATGCTATCTACTGTCAAAGGTAGAAAGAAGCTTGGAGTCTGTCTAATCCAAATCCCTCCTTTTAAAGAAAAGGAAACTGAGGCTTTGAGAGGCAAAGAAGTGGCTGCCCAAAGTCCCACAGCAAGTAATTAGCAAGGACTCAAGAATAGATCTTCTCAGCCATCCCCTACACTACATTTTCTTGCTGAGAACAACCATATGAAACATACTGTTTCTAATAGGATTGATGCTGACAAAATGTGAAATCAATTTGAAGGATCACATTTTTTTCTACAAGATGAATGCTATTTCATTTCCTAATTAGTTTCTAACCAGTGTTAATCACTAAATTCATTATTAAATGTTCCCAGGTATTTATTCTTTTTCTCAAAGAGGCAATCATTCTGTGCCCAAGATTTTTTTTGCACCAATCTCCCCAGAGCACCAAAATATATGAGGTAACAAGGGATTACTGAGCAGCCATTGTCTTTGCATCCCTAATGTTTAGCACAGTACCAGGCATATGGTAGGCGTTGATAATTTTTTGTTAAATTAAACTTAATTCCATAAACATTGGACTGAACTTGGATGTTTATGCTATAACAAAAGCAAGAAAATATAGAATCATCTATCTGAAACCAAAGATCTTAGAAAAATCAGCATGCACATAAAATTAAAATTCAAGCAACAAGCGAAAAGTAAGTTGAACTCATTCTTTCTTTCTTGTTCAGGCCATCCCTCAACTTGGGAACAAGTAACATCTCAAAAGTCTCTTTGTAAGATGACTATTTGGAATTCCAAACATACTTCTAATTGGAAAAAATACTATATGTATGGAGTAAGCTAGGTAGCTGAACCTGGCCTCAAAATAGACCTGAATTCAAATTTGACCTCAGGTGCCTGCTACCTGTATAACTCTGAGCAAGTCACTTAACTTCTGCCTGCCTCTATTTCCCTTTATGTAAAGTGCAGGTAATAATAGTACCTACCTCCCAGAGTTGTTTTGAAGATACAGTGAAATATTTGTAAAGTGCTTTGTAAACCTTTGTAAACCAAGTAAATGCTATTATTACTGGAAATTTTATTATTCTTTTAAGGGCTGGGTTATGGAGTAGTTTGCAAAAATCCATGTAAGCTCTAGAGTCCCTATGCTATCTATACACAAAATGGTCTAGAATCAAAGAAACATGGAGTGTCAGATCTGGAAGGGACTTCAGAGGGCATTTAGTTCCCTTTAGGAGGATTCCCAACAACAGAGGGACAGAAAGATAGACACAGAGAAACAGAGATAGAGATACACAGAGACACAAACATAGCGATAGACTTCTGTTTCTGAGACAGATAAAGACAAAAAGAGACAGACACAGAGAAGTGGTGTTAAGGCAGGAATAGGAATTGTGCTGGTGTGGTGCTAGAGACAACCCTGAATTTAAAAAACAAAGGCTTCATTTTGAGTCCAGAAATGAAACAGGTTGCTTAGAGAGGAGATGAATTGTTCCTCCAAGGTCTCATCACTAGAGATCCACCAGCCAGGATCGGATAGCTATTTGCCAAATCTGCCACAGAAGAAAGTCCTGCGGTTTACTGGGATTGAGCTCAATGAGCCTGAGGTCTCTTTGAATTCTGAGATGCTTAGGTTCTTAGAATGTGGGATAAGGAACATTCCATGATACTAATGGTCCCTGGATCAGAGATCTAGACTTAGAGAGACCCCTGTTTTATGGATGAGGACACTAAGTCCTAAGAAGGGTGTCACACATGTAGTGTCAAAAATAAGATTTGAACTCAGGCCTTCAGAATCCAGAGTGCTTTTTCCCACTATATTATGTATGTCCAGAGCAAAAGGAGCTATGTGAGACATAGAGAGAAGAGAGGCCACTGGGCTTTACTCTCCTGTTTCTCCTCCACCATCAGACTGATCACCAAAGAATCTGCCCTGAGCAGTTACTGCAGCAAGGTGAAAAATGGAAAACAAAATTAGGAGTAGAGAAGTAGGTAGGTCTCAGACAGCAAACAAATCTACAGAAGATGGGAAGGGAACAGTCAGTCCCTCTCTTGATGCCTTCATGCTTATCTGTAAACTGAGAGCATTGTAAGATCCTTTACAGCTCTGATATTCTGTTCTTTCGTTGTTCGGTTATATTTGACTCTTCATGACCCCATGTGAAGTTTTCCCGGCAAGGATACTGAAGTGGTTTGTCATTTCCTTTTCCAGCTCATTATACAGGAAACTGAGACAAACAAGATTAAGTTACCAGTTAAGCTAGTAAGTGGCTGAGGTTGGATTTGAACTCAGATCTTTCTGACTCCAGGACTGACACTCTATCCACTGCACTGCCTGGCTGCCCTTCTATGTTTTAAGTTCTCTAAAATCCTGATTGTCTACATTCTAAGGTCATCCCATCTCTAAACTATTGCATTTTTAAAAGATCCTTTCCAGCCCTGCCATTTTAGGTCTTGGCAGTGCAAATAGTCTGTATTTCAAGATTCCTTCCAGTTCAGACATTCTGTGCCTTTGGGAAGCTCATGTGTATTCAAACTTGAATGGGGGAGGGGAAGCCCATGACTCCCAAAGCACACAAAAAGGCTCATTCCAAGCATGGCAAAAAGAAACCTCTGCACTTAACACAGAGGCTTAATGCTGTGCTAATGCAGCCTCGTGTTCCTCCATTCTAATTAGCTCAAACACAGGGAGGAACCTTGGAGATGAAAGCTAACTCATCAAGGCCCTCAGAAAATCACCTCCTATTCAGTTTGCAGCCCCCATAGTCATCTCCAGGTTTCTGGGCTCATTAAGATGCAAGTTGATTTATTATTAGTTCGAACAGACATCTTTATTCAAGTGTAAATGACAGAATAATAGAAGAACTGCCTGACAGCTTGCTGAGAAAATTGGAGCCCTCATCTTCCTATATGATAAATTCACCTTAAAATAAAATCACGCCCATGGAAGATACCCGAGTCAGGCCCTGCAGCAGCTGGAGCTGGGGAATGACAGCAGGTTCGTGGCAGAGAAAGAAGCTGGGACTTCAGAGACTTGGCTCCAAAGATGCGAGGTATAAGCTCAAAAGTGGTGAGCACTGGGACCCTCTAAAGCAGGCAGAGAAAACTGTAGGTTGTGCAAGGGAAAACGCCAGGTGGAGAAGGATTGCCATCCACAGCAATGTCCTGCTTGCAGAACCAGAAAACTCTTAGACTGTTGAAATAACACAATCTTTGAAACTTCCATTCCCACAATCTTAGATCTGTAGAGTCTTGGGGTCTCAGAATCATAGAAACTTACTGTTCTTGTCCTCATAGATTCATGGAATTTTAGATTCATTTGGTTTTAGAGTTATCAGATATTAGGATTGTCAGGTCAAAGACACAGAGCCACCAAATCTTATAAATACAAGAACTTTGGAATCTTAGAATGATCCAGTATCAGAACCTTAGAGGTCATTAGATCTAACACTTCCCTGAAGCAGGAATCTCCTCTGTACCATCCCTGAGAAGTGGTTATCCAGCCTCTGTTAGAATGCCTTCAATAACAGGGAACACAACATCTTTTGAGGAAGGCCACTCAATTTTGAGGCAGCTCTAATTGTTAGGAAATTCTTCCTAATATTGAACTGATGTCTTCTTTCTCATAACTTTTTTGCTCATTAATCTAAGGTCTATTCCATGCAACCAAGCATAATAAATCTCGTCTATGTGACAGCCACTAAAGTATGAGTCTTGGGAATCTCCTCTAAGTCTTCTTTTCTCCAATTGGATCATGCCTAGTTGTATTGATGATTCTTCTATAGCCTTCCCCTTTGGATACCATATTCTTCTACTGAACCAGCTGCACCTGCTCACATCTGGATCCCAGAAGTGGGGGGCAGGAGTTGGTGGCTACTGCTCCCATCAATCAGCCTGGAAATACATTGTCCATCCTAACTCAAGTAGGATTAGGTCAATCTTCTCTCTACATCCTGCTGCCGAGGGATGACAGGAACCTCTCAAAAGGAATTTTGTCCTGGGGAAGACCAGGAGCCAGGGGAATGGCACCTCTCATGACTCCATGTCATTCCCTAAGGCTTCTCATAGTCTTTCATTTTATACCTTCTCCAATGTAATTATCATGTACTCCTCTGTATTATAATTATCTGTTTGCGCCCCACTGAGCCAGCTGACTAGGAATTTCAGGAGGGCAAAAATCAAGTCATATTTAAGATTAGGATGGTAAAATCATAGAGCTACCACTGAAAAAGAAGTCTCAGGGGTCATCTCGTCTAATACTTTCATTATATAGATGAGGAAATTCAGAGAGGTTATGACTTGCCCCTGGTTGCTCAGGTAGTACAGGTCAGAGGTGGCATTATGAACCCAGGTCTTTCCGAGTTAAAGTTCAGCCCTCCATCAACAGTAGCATATGATAGACATGGAGTTGGAACCAAGGCCTTCTGACTCCAGAGGTTAAAATGGTGCCTGTGAGGGATTTATATTTTCACCTAAAAATAAAAACACACCCACAGAAGATACCAGAGTCAGGCTTTTGCCTTTCATACTACACCACGCCACTCTATTCTGCACAAAGTAGAAATTCCACAAATGTCAATTGAACAGAATTGAATTTGTTGAGTTGTGAAAGGAGGAAAAAAATACAAATACAGGGAAATCAGATATGTTTGCAGAGCACAGTTTTGGTCCAACAATAACATCAGAACACAGAACAATTTGCCTAACAGAGTCAGTTCTTATCCCATTCTTTGTCATGCCTAGAGAACTTCACCCTTCACGACATATTTCCCCACACTCCCCAAAATAAACAAACACCTGTTATGTTCAAGGTTTTGCCACTCATGCTGGGTTTGCAGTCATGGCATCACCTTCCTGATGTCATGGTCCTCTTCAAGAATGAAGGACAAACGAAACATGGATAGATACAGCCAGAGAGGGGCTGGTAAATGTTTGACAACAAGCTCTGTCTAAAAACGTACTCATGAAACACTTGAGTCTCCATCCCTTTTTTTTAAGTCTAGACAACCTAAAAGAAAAAAACTGTGGTCATGTCACACTTTTTAAGTTCAATCTGCATTATCAACATTTTTTCCATCACTTTCTCAAATCTAGACCATCAACAAAACAGTAAATCAAGCCCTGATTTGTAACCTTTGCTGATTTTTGAGGTCAAAATGCTCAAATTGAAAACCTAAAAATTGACTTATGAGCTGGTTATGAGCCAGGTCCAGCAGCCCATAGAACATTTTCTTGATTTCAGAAAATTTGCAATCTAACAGAGGAGGGACAAGTATACGAAAAGTAAAGCTATCGGGGCAATGGACTATCTGTAAGAAAGGTCTGAGTAAAATGTTAAGGGGTCAAAGACCATTTTGACTAGAGATTGGGCTGGAGAGGATGAGAGGGCAATCAGAAAAAGCTTCATAAAAATCTTAACATATGAACTTGGTTTTTTTCAGTCCTTAAGTGTCTCTCCTTCCTTCAGTAAAGGAGTGACATCTTTTATCAATAGTCATCAGTCAGAAGATGCTTACACATTGACATTTCTAAGGGGGAGGTGAGCTGGAAGAATGGGATGGGGAGAAGGTGAATGGAGAAGAAGGAGCCTGAAAATCAAAGATTCTCCCCTTCATCTGGGAAGAGAATTCTAAAGTACTCATTTCATAGACTCAGTAGCAGAAGGCCTGAGCTAGAACACAGAACTCAGAATACAGAATGTGAGAGCTAAAAGGGACCTTTAAGGACAGAGATCATATGTCATATCAGAACTAAGAAGGATCAAGATACCCTCCAATCTAATTCTTTCACTTCACAGAGGAGGAAACTGAGTTTTCATGAGGTTAAGTGCCCAAGGTTATATCGTTCAGAGCTGGAACTCATGAAAGAGCTGGAACGACTGAAAGAGCCACATATGTAAATAAAATGCTTTGCAAACCTTGTTCAGCCTTCATTTTAGAAGGGGACCAATGACACCAGAAAAATACAGATGTCTTTTTTTCCTTTAAGAGGAAAGGATTTGGTCGTCACTGTGTACAAATTGTTTGACACTGTTAAAAGGACTTTAAACTACAGACCCATACTGTATCATATAGACCAATTTACTGTTGTGCCAATAAATACTTTCGAGTCATCTAAGCTGTTTAGAATCACAGAATTCCTCTCATATTTGCATTATATCTTTCTTCTTACAGAGAACATCATTCTATCCACTTCTTCAACGGTATTTATGGACAATTAGAATTTTTCATGTTGTCCTTGAACCTCTCTAAGGTTATAACACCTTTTTCAAAGGGAAGAACATTTCTGCTGTTTAAAGAGAAAGGAGTGTGCTGGGGGGAAATATAAATCTCTCAGAGACACTATTTTAATCTCAAAATGAGATGCTGTCTTGACTTGCACATGGATTGGATTTAAGGCAGAGTTGCACAAAGTCATCAGTCTCACTCTTTCTTCCTGAGACATCAAAATTCAACGGCAGGACAAAAGTCAAGATGACTGGTGATGGCCCAGGATGCGGTGGATGACTTTGGCATCTTCAATGTCTAACCAATCTTTAAGCACTCCTTAGTGTCTGCTTCAGCCATCTTCATGACCACTGGAACAAATTGTTCTCATGTGCTCATTCCACTGGGGGGAGTCTTCGCATGCTTGGGGTAGCCCTCCCCCTAACTCACTAACAGGTTTGGAGCCTGTTGGTTACCTGGTTACCCTCAGCCTGGATTAGCTTGTCTACTGAGATGATTTCACTGGGGTGTGGCCATTGCACATGCTCCAGTTTCTTGGAGCCACAGGTGGAGGGTTGGGTGTCAGGTGGACACCAAAGGTGGATGAACAGCTCTGAAAAGGGTTCAGCAAGACCACACACCAGAGGTGCTAGTTCTCCTTGAACTCCCCATATAAATTAAATATGAACACACACTTAAACAAATGCATATATGTATGTATGTACATATGTATGTATGTTGTTCAATTGTATTCAGTCATGTCTGACTCTGTGACCTCATTTGGCTTTCCTTGGCAAAGATATTGAAGTGGTTTGCCATTTCCTTGTCATTTTACAGATGAAGTAACTGTTAAGTGACTTGCCCAGGGTCACACAAGTGGTAAGTGTCTAAGCCTGGATCAACTGCGCTATATACATACATATACATATAAATGCATATATGCACATATAGTATATGTATGTATGTATGTATATATTTATACAGATATATGCATACATATGTTATGTACATATACACTTGTGTGCATATGTGTACATACATGTAAATATACAAATATATTTAAATATAAATAAAATATATATGCATACATAATACATATATACATACATGTACATATGTGTATATACACACATGTGTATAGAAATAGAGACAACTGGGTCTGGAGTCAGGAAGTCTTGAGTTCAAATGTGGCCTCAGACTACATCACTTAACATGTGTTTTCTCAGTTTCCTCACATGTAAAAAGAGGACATAACATTTAGCTCCCAGGTTGTTGTGAGAATCAAATGCACAGAGCACACAGTAAGCATTATATAAATGCTAGCTGCTGTTGTTACTCAAACCCACATCTCCTGGCCCCAAGTTCAGCATTCTATGCCCCCACACTAACCCCATCACTGCTTCAGCCTCACAAAATACTCGCCCTCAGCCCACAGGGGCATCTGTTAATTCACAGCCTGGTTAGTTCCTTGTCAGAAATATGCCTCATCTTCTAGGATGAATACATTGCAAGGGACCTTTAACCAAAGTCCTTCAGACCTGCCGGAGAGCTGTCCAAGTTCCTTTCTTGGCCAGGATTGGGATATAATAAATAGATGATTCTCATCTGCCGCTGAGGTTGGTCAATCTGTTAGCCAGGCAACAGAAGCAGCAAAATCAGGTAAAGGATCTTTCCCAAATCCAATCTCCATGCGTGAATGCTTAGGTTTCCTCTGTGTCTCCACCCGTCCCCCATCAATGCCAGCTCTCTGATGCACCTGCCTGCTCCACCCTCTCCCCTCCAACTCTCATCTTTCACTTAGTATCACAAAATCCTAGATATGAGAAGTGGAAGGACCTCTTCAGGTCTTTCTTCAAACCAGTTCCTCTGGCCGCCCAGCTTCCAGCAGATACTGAGTTTCAGTGATTCCTTCAGGGGGTGCCCCCGTCACTGACCTGAGTGACAGCGCCACATGTTGACTGACAAATTCCATTCCCTGGTGGCCAACCTTCTGCTGATGCTCAGATAAGCTGATGTTCAACAAATGTTCATTTTTTAAGGTTGTGCTCAAAGCTGGTTTTAGTTTGAAGGGATGTGTCCAGAAGAGTCTTGAAGTGTGCAGAAAGAATCTCTAAGAATCTATGGTCACTTCCACACCCAGTGGGGAGTCAAGTTGGATTTTCATGAGGGATTTTCATGCTATTATTATAATACTTATTTTACTGGGACTTAACAAGAATCACAGACTCTTAAAACACAAACAATAGACTGTCTGAGCTGGAAGGGACCTTAACATAAAATCTCTGAGAAGAAAGGGGTTGCCTCTGCCAGTGCTTCCCTCTGGGGTTATCTTTTATTTACATGTAGCTCATATGAACATCCATTTATATGTATGTATGCATATGCAGCATATTGCATGTACAATGCAATATATTAGCTCTTTGAGGGTAGGGACTGTGGTTTTGCCTTTCTCTATATCCTTAGGGCTTAGCACAGTGTCTGAAATACAGTAAACGCTTAATAAATTCCTGTTGGTCAACTGACTGGCTGACCTTAGAGAGGTCCAATCCACACATTTTGCAGAGGAAGAAACTAAAGTCAAATGTGAAAAAGACAAATGTATGAATTATTTTCCTTTTTCTTCCACCAGGCATCCAGTGGCCTTATGGGCAGGCATATGCTGGTAAATGTTTAACAACTGGCTGGCAAAAAAAGAAAAAACTATACACACTTTTAAGCTTAATCTGCATATTAACATTTTCTCCACCACTTTCCTAAATCTAGACAATCGACAAAATAATGAATCAAAGCCTGATCTGTAGCTTTGCTGATTTCTGAGATATAAATAAATGCTCACACTGAAAATTTAGCAACCAACTCCTTGAGATGGTTAGAGCTGGTTTTAGCATACTCTTCTACCATAGACCTATCTGATATCTTTTAATTAAAAGCTGCTCTCAGCCAGATATAGTTAGAAAGAAATTTATGAACAAATTCACACTAAGGTATGAATGTCTAATACATTTTGATGAGTCCTCTAATATTCTAACAGGATTGAGCCAAAAGAAGTAATCTCTGCTGGATACAAGTTGGGGTATTCTAACTACAGAAAAAAATAGAGAGGAATGCTTCCTGATTAACTTATATCCTGCACATTAACTTATATCCTGCACATAGCAGGACTGTGTAGCCAATGAATGAATGTGCCATTTGAAGAATGTTCTATACTCACCAATAGAACATTACAGCGCATCATAAAGATTAAAAATCATAGCAAATCATAAAAGTTTAAAGCTGGGAAGGGACTTAGAGAAAATCTAGTCCAATTCCATCATTTTACAGGAAAAGAAATTGAAACTCAAAGAGATATGACTTGCCTAAGGTCATACAGCAGAACCGGAATTATAACCTAACTCTCCAGATCCCATTTCCAATCATTTGTTGGCCATCACTACCCCCTATCTCCAAAAACTAGTCTGTGAGGAGTCTCCTCCTAGTATTTCTGAGGTCTTATCATCTCCCACAGTGGAAATGGTTTTCAAAATTTGACCTGCTTCAAAAAAGAACAGGAATCTATTTTTTCAGTCTTGCTGAATCTGAGATGAAAAGGAGATGGGTCCCAAGCTTGCCCATTTCATTTATGAAGGTCTGTGTGTGTGTGTGTGTGTGTGTGTGTGTGTTCATCCTTCATTGCCAAAGAAGACCATGTCATCAGAGAAATAATGACATGACTTGCACTTGACTTTGTTTTGAGTGAGGGAGGGCTGTGCAGGTCACTAGCCTCGCTTCTCCTCCAGAGCCATCTGAATCCAGAGACCTTATATTCCTCAGGATGACTGGAAATGACCCAGGATGAGACAATTGGGGTTAAGTGACTTGCCCAAGGTCACACAATTAGTGAATTTCAAGTGTCTGACGTGAGATTGGAACTCAGATCCTCCTAACTCCTGCACTGGTGCTCTATCCACGGCACCATCTAGCTGCCTCTATGAGGGTCTGCATGCCCCCTTTTGGATCACCTAAAACCTTTGTTATCCTCTAATGCTTTAGGTTGATATTTAAAATCTTCAGTTTGATCATCTATCAGATAATCTATTCTTAAACCCTTAATAGATGTGGGACACAGTAGTGGTGCAGGAAAGGGGATGGCAGAAGGAAAGGTGGGACAAGAAAACACGTCAGGGAAGCTCTGAAGACACACATCATCTTATGTCACAATTTTGCCAAAGGCCACCCTGTTGCCTGCTGACGAGCCACAATTGGCCCTGGTTTCTTATCAGCCTGTCTTATCCTGTGACAGGTGTATTTAAATTCTTCCTGCCAAAGTTGCTCCCAGCAATTCCTTTCCATCATTTATATAGGAAGTGATGGCCTTATTGTTTGGGAAGACAGGACATCAATATCACCCCTAATTGAGCAAGACAAATTATATGCCAGACCTGTTGACCTTTCAAATTGGCGTCTGTAATATAATAATCCTTACAGTCTTCCTGTCCCCGACACAGATATCAGGACTTAACAGAATTAACCAAGAAATCTGAGCTAGCAAATGGTAGTTCAGACCTCACCTGGCTGTGAGGAGCAGGCTCTGAGGGGCCTGAGAGGCAGAGTCCTAGAAAAAAAAACTAGCTCGTGACAAACTCTGAAAGAGGCTCAAATTGGCTTGTTCAATATTTTCCCTTCCCTGACCTTTAGTGACCCAGGTCCTCCAATACCTATGTTTCCCTAGCAATAGTTCCCTGGATTGCTCCTATTCCCTCAGGACCTTGCTTTATGTATTTCCCAGAGCGACAGACCATCTAGTAAACTAGAGGCTTCTAACGGGGCTGCAGGAAGACGTTGAACTTGATAATAGGGGACTAGCACGCCCTCTGTGCTGACGCCTGTGCTACCTGGAGCAAGTTACTCAAACCTTCCTGAGTCTCAACTGGGTCCTCAGCAAAATGGAACATGGGCACCATCTTCCTCCCAGGGTAGTTAGGGAAGAGATTTCCAAACTAGAACACTAGGGTACTGTGAGCTTTGGTGATGATGAAGTTCACTGGTGTCTCACCATGCTGTCCTTAATAGCGAGCTTATCTTTTACCTGGAGGCTCCCAGAAATATAAGGCCTTAACTCACAAGAGCAAATCTCTGCTGGCAGAGTTTTAGTCAGGTATTGGTCTGGAGGGGTTATCATGCTGAGTTTTTCAGTGCTCTGACTTTAACCATCAGAGCTATCAGCTGTCTAAAAACATGGATTATTGAGTTTTAGATCTAGAAAGCCCATGGAGATCATTTATTTGACAGAAGAGAAAACTGAGGCCCAGTGCCTTGTAAGCTGGTAGTTAATGATAAAGGCAGGGCTTTACCCCAGGTAGTAGTAATTAATAGTAATATCTAATATTTATATAGCACTTAAGATTTATAAAATTATATACACACATATGTATATACACATATACATATTATATATGTATGTATGTATGTGTATATATGTGTGGGTATATGTGTGTATAGAGAAAATATATAATATATTGTATCTATTACATTACAAGTATTACATTTGCAAGATAGGTGGGTCAGTGGATTAAATCTCTGGCCTAAAGCAGGAAGACTCATCTTCCTGAGTTCAAATCCAGCCTCAGACACTAGCTACATGACCTTGGGTAAGTCACTTAACCCCATTTGCCTCAGTTTCCTCATCTGTTAAATAAGCTGGAGACGGAAATGGCAAACCACTCCAGTATCTTTGCCAAAAAAAAAACCCAAATGGGGTATGAAGAGCTGGACACAAATGAAAAATGACTGAACAATATCTACATTACATATACAAATTCTCATTTGATCCTTCCAACAATTCCATGAGATAGATCTTTGTTATTAACCCCATTTTATTGGTGAGGAAAATGAGTCTGAAAGGAGATAAATGACTTATCCTGGGTCACATATCTAGTGTCTGAGGAAGGATTTGAACTCTGGTCTTCTTGACTCCATGTCCAGAAGAGGCTGCTGATAAGTGTCCTGAATCATTAGATCAACCAAGCAAGGCTTTAAGCATCTTCAATATGACACACACTGTTTCCAGGTATTACCAACACAAACAGCACAGATAAGTTAGAAGGGACTTAGGAAAAATTGATATTTTTACATATGTATAACAGGGGTTTTGTTTTTCTTGCTTTCTCAATGAGAGAGAAGGTAGATTTCCTGGAAATCAAATTTAATTTAATTTTTAAAAAGGGAAGAAAGAAAAAAAAAAGATGTTTTTGTCTGAGCCTTTCTTCTTAGGGAGGAGAATACTGAAGCTTAAGGGAAATGAATTGATAGAAACACTTGTGGAGTGAAGAATTTGAGTCAGGACCCCCAAACTCCCTTCCAGTGTGGTTTTCCCAACATCCTGGACCAATGATTCCCTGTAAACTTGACCCTGCTTGGAGAAGAGTCTTCTAGAAGCTTCCCCGGGAGCCGGGGTGGAAGGTTCTTTATTTAGCTCCTGAAAAATTGCAACTTCAGGTCGATGATTAAACATTTCCTCCATCAATAGTTTAAAATGAGTAATGAGGCAGAAACTTGCCTAAAATCAATTCCATGTTTTTATGATTAATCCTAAGCAGAAAGAATAATTTGTTATAGGGGCATTGCTAATGGCTCCTGGGGTACGGGCTCCATCTGACAAATGCTACTGAATGTTTTCTGGAGACAGGGTCACAACAGAGGGAAGGAGGGAGGAGTTGTATGGGAGAGAGGGGCGACTCCCAGTTCAGTGTCTCCCACCCAACCACCCCTTATAAAGTAGGGACCTTCTCTTTGTACTAACACATCCAATGGATGTGTTGGCTTTAAAGACAAGAAGATATGTTTAAATCTTGACTCTGATACATACTTACTAGCTGTATGACCTTGTATCAGTCACTTACCCTCTCAATGTTCTAAGCAACTCTCTAAGACAATATTTTGCATGGAAGCTGCTGACCTTCATGAGTAGAGAGAGTTTCTACATCTCCAGTCTCCCATCCTTTACACTGGTTATTCCCCATATCTAGAATGCTCTTCCTCTTTATCTATGCCTCTTAGAATATCTGATTTCTATAAAACCCAGTTTAAATGCCACCAACTTCAGGAGGTCTTTCCCTATCCTCATAGTTTTTAGTGCTTTCCTCTCTAGAGCTATCTCCATCTACTCTCTAAGTGTCTTAAATGTACTGATTTATGTTATATGTTGCTTCCCCATTAGAATGTAAGCTCCTAATATGGTTTCAGAAAAACCTGGAAAAACTTGCATGAACCAGTGCAAAATGATGTCAGTAGAACCAGAACCTTATATACAATAACAGCAGTACTGTACAATCATCACTTGTGAATGACTTAGCTCTTCTCAGCAATACAAGAAGCCAAGACAATTCCAAAGGACTCATGATGAAAAATGCTATCCACCTTCAGAGAGAGAATTGATGAACCCTGAGAGCAGATTGAAACATACTTTTTCACTTTAGATTTTTTGCTTTTTTTTTCCAACATGGTTAATGTAGAAATATGTTTTGCATGATTGCACATGTATAACTGATATATCACTGACATTCTCAATGTGGGGGGTGGAAGAATGAGAGGGAGGGAGAAAATTTGGAGCTCAAGAAATGTTAATGAATCTTATAAATAAATAAAATTTTGAAAATAGAACATAAACTCCTTGAGGGCAGAAGCTATTTTTCTTTTTAACTTTTTCACCCTAGTGCTTTGCAAAGTTCTGGGAATGTAATATAAGCCCTTCAACTGTAAAATGGGAATGATATTAATAGCACCCACTTTGCAATGCTGTTGTGAGTATCAGATGAGATACAGTGCCTGATACTTAGGAAATGCTTAATAAATACTTGTTCTCCCCCGCTCCAAAATAAATACCTGTTAACTGACTCACTCAGATGAGAGGTAAAAAGGTATGCTACCCTCCCATGTATGTGTGGCTTTATTCAGTCAGCATCAGATCTATCAGAACAAATTAAAACTTTTTGCTGGCCAATATTTAAGGCATAGACTCTTCCTTTCAAGAGTTTGAAATACAGTAGAGAGATTATATGTATGTACAGAAAAATAAATAGTAGTCAATGTTAAGTGCCTAGTGGATAGTGGAATAACAGTTGTAGAACTGTAAAATAAAAGATTTCTACAAGTAGAGATGTAAGGGGAAGGCAGTCATAGGTATAGAGGACAACATACAGAAAGGAGGAGGCAAATTGAGGGAGGAGGGAAAGGAGATGAGGAAACAATTATCTAGTGTCGATGGAATGTTGACTGAAGGAACGGGGAGTAGGAGGAGGTAAGATTGAACAGGAGGGTTGAGGCCAGATGGTGGAAGGCCTTGAATCCAGCCAAAGGAATTTATATCTGATACATCAGCTTATAGAATCTCTGAGTGATACAACAGATCCAACCTTAATGAGTTTCAGACTGTATGAAGGACAAATTTGAAGGGAAGAAAGTAGAGACAGAAAGGTAGGTTATGGGTAGGGCAATTAAACAGGCAAGAAGTGGCATTAAGGAAAGAGCCATGTGAGTGAAGAGCAGGGGTAGATACTAGGTGCTGACACACTCAGTCGGTATAGTTGCCCAACAGCTCCTATTTGAAAATGGCAGTGTGCTCCTTTTCCTCAAGATCTACAGCCCGTGGACTATATCTCTCCTTTAACCCATCACACCACATTTACACACAGACACACACACACGCGCGCGCGTGCGCATGCACACACAATTTACTGACATCCCTTCTCTTAGCCCAATAAAAATGGTGCCCTTTGAAGACAGGAACTGTGGCCTTTTTCATCTTTGTCTCCAGATAAGGCAGCTGGGGGGCATGGTAAATAGAGTGCTGGCCTTGGAATCAGGAAGACTCATGAGTTCAAATCCAGCCTCAGACACTTACTAGATATGTGACCCTGGGCAAGTCACCTAATCCTGTTTGTCTCATCTGTAAAATGAGCTAGAGAAGTAAATGAAAAACCACTTCAGTGCCTTTGCCAAGAAAACCCCAAATGGGCTCACAAAGAAGCAGACATGTCCCATAACCCAACAACAGTGAAACCCATGCTTTGATTTTGTCAGATACTTCATCGTTGAATTAAATTAGAAATTAATAGGATGTGAAGGCTGAGAATGGGCAGAGAATCAGGATAACGGCACAGCTTTGAACTTGAAGAAGGGTGCCTGCCCCTAACAGAAACCCGACATTTTCCTTATTATGGTGCTCCTTTCAGATGATGCTAGTCCTTTTCACAGGGTCATAGAGCAGGACTGACGGGGGTTGTAGAGGTCTCCTAGTCCAATTCTTTCATTTTGCAAATGAGGGAACTGAGGCTCAGAAAGGTTCAATGATTTGTTCAAGGTCACATGAGTAAAAAGGGGATAGGAAACACAAGTCCTGTTACTCTACCTTCTAGGGCTGGTTTTAAATGGCCTCAAATGCCTAGGTGGGGATAGCCACCAAGGACAAAGTGTGCACATTAAGGTAGATCCCGAATTAGTCTCTTCCCCTCCCTCCATCTCTTTGTGGCTTGAATTCTTTTCTGTGCCCTTCAAGAGTTAAGCCAAAATAATGTGAAAACAAGAACAAGTTGTTGATTTGATTTCAGCATCACAAGTGGGAGTTTGGTTTCTAGAATGTTATTCAAAACAACATTCTCTCCTTGTTGGCAGCCTGAATAATGCTTAGAGATAACATCCTTTAATATCAGCTGGGAAATTCAGCTGCCCTGCAAAGCTGGATAAGATTCCCTGATAATGCTTTGAAACCTGCCTGCCCTGGAGGCCTCCACGTGATATAATTCACCTCGACCCTTGACACGGATGCACATGCTCTGCCCAGATCAGGTGCTTAATGAATGCTTACTGAAGTGAGTTGTGAAGAATTAGATGGGATGGGGGTAAACTGAATTGAATCCAATTCGGTTGGCCAGGTTCAGTGAGGGTTCGGGGTGGCAAACACTCGAGCAGAAGCAGTAGAGACCGAATCACTGTATCTTAGTGCTACAAGGAACCCCAGAGGTCACTTAGCACAATCTTTACCTAAGCAGGAATTTCTGAAATATGGTCATTCAGCCTCCACCTGAGCTGCCTTCTAGGATCACCTTCCCTGGGGGGGGGGGGGGCAGGAATCACTACCTTTTCAGGAAGGAGAAAGGAAGAAGGGAAAGGAAAAAAGAGAACAAAGAAGAGGATTAGATGCCGAAGGAGAAATAGAAGGGACAAAGACCTGAAAGAGGACAATAAGAAAAAGAGGGAAGAAGGGGGGAGAAAGACAAGAGAAGGTAGATGATATGATAATTATAGTGGTGAAGATAAAGACAAAGAAGAAACTAAAGGAGAGCTTAGGACATTAGTATTGGGAAAAAAAACTGAAAGCCTATAATCTCTTGAAGAAATGTATATGACCTCAACTGTCGCCAACTCAAGATTTCTCACATGCCCTAAAATTCTAGGGGCTGGCAGAAAACTTAACAAGTAAATGACTATAAAGGACCTTAAGAGCTCACAGAGGCATTATGGTAGCATGGAAAGATCACCAGCTTTGCAGTCAGAGATTCTAGGTTCAAGTGGGTCCTCTTTCATATATATTTGATAACTTTGGGCAAGTCACTTATCTGTTCTGAACCTTGGTTTCCTCGTATATAAAGTGAGGGTATCTAATGTCCTTTTTATTGCTTAATCTATGATCCTTTTAGTCCAGCCCATTGTTTCAGGGCAGCAAAGCATCATCACACTCCAGACTGTTAATCCCCTATGAGATTACAATGCAATTTCCTTGTGGGCAGTGTTCCATTAATTGTATCGGCATCCCCAGTGATTGGTCCATATTATGGTCTTAATAAATACTTCTTCATTCAATTATTGAGACATTCCTAAGTATCCTATTTCTAAAGCATTTCCAGGGAAAGAGCTCATTCAGACATTCATTCTAACATTAAACCACCTGATCACCACGGTGGTACTTGTGCCCAGTTTAAATCTCTCTTGAAGTCATTGATGTCCATTTCTTTTCCTTGAATAAGTATCCATACACCATTTGGCTAGTTCTACACTAGCAAAACACATGAAATTCAAGCAGTTCTCTGAATAATGAGACACATCATTTTTACCTGAAATGAGTATTTCTCCATAGACACTAAAATGTCAGTTCTCAAAAGGTCCACAGAGACCATCAAGTTCAACCTCTCCCTTTTTAGAGAAGGAAACTGAGACCAAGAGAGGACAGGACTTGCTCCAGGTCACTCAGTAAGTTAGTGACAGAACCAAGACTCAAATCTGTTTCCTAAAACCAAGTCCCAGGGCTCAATCTAGTACAACATTTCCTAATTCCATCCCACTAGCTAGGCTGGTTAAGATGACAGATTGCAAAGATAATTCCTGCTTGTATGGAGTCGTAAGGATTACAAAGCATTTTTCTTGCAGCAAACCTAGGGAGGAAGAAGTGCAAATATTATCCCCAATTAACAGAGGATGTAATGGGTGCTCAGAGAGGTAAAGGTACTTGCCTTGGGACCAAGAGTTGGAGCAGTTTCTAAGATCATTAATGCAGCCCTACAAAATCTGACCATGCTCAATCTTCAATTGCCAGGCTCAATATTTTCCTAATCCTGCCCCCTTTGGAATCCAAGCCATGTAGGCAAAAGCCCAAATTACAGAGCAGCATAAGTCTCAAGCCCTATTGGGCTCCAATTGAACTTGATGGAAATTAACCTTGCTCTGGAGTGAGTCAATGGCATGGCAACAATGGGAACATGTCCAGAGGAGAGGGCCAGGAGTGAGAGGAGTTGGGCTACCATGCCATTGAGAGACAACATGGTGCAGAGCACATCCATATTCATGTCAAAATCCATATGCAATGGAAACAGTGCTGAACTCAGAGGTCAAAGGCCTGAGTTCAAATCCCAGCTCTGCAAGATACTCTTTTCTGTGACCTTGAGTAAGTCTCTTAACCTGAGACTAAGTTTTTTCATCTGTAAAATGAGGAAGTCAGAATGTATGACCTCTGAGGTCCCTTCAACTCTAGAGTCTCAGCCAAGAGAAGATCACTTGAAGCAATCTGGAGATGCTTCCTGAAGAGGAAGAAACTTATGGAAGTTATGAGAACAGTCTTCAAATGTCACAGACTAATAAGGCGAAGAAGGATCTGATATGCTCTTTGGGGTCCAGAAGGAATTAGAATAAAGGGGTTACAGGTAGGTCAATTTTGGGTCAACATAATGAAGAACTTCCACAGGTATGGGTTATTGAAAAGAGGTGGTGGTGCCATGCATGGTGGGTTTTTCTTGGAATCAAGTAGACCTGAATTCAAATCCTACCTCAACTACTTGCCAGATGTGTGACTTGGGTAAGTCACTTAACCTCTGCCTGTCTGCACCTTCTTCCCAGGGTTGTTGGGAGCATCAAATAAGGCAACATATAAAAAGCACTTTGAAAACCTTACAATGCTACCTAAAGGCTAATACTAGTATTAATAGGCTATAAGCTCCTGTCAAAGGAGTTGTAGAGGTGATTCTTGTCCTGGATGAGACGCTAGACTAGACCCCTTCAGAGGTCCCTTCCAATTCTGAAATTCTATGATGGAAATGCTAATTCCCTACAAACCTTTAAAATGCATGCTTCTTTCAGGATAACTCAAAAAGAACATTTACTATTAAAAATACATCTTTTAAGGAACAAATTTCCAAATAATTTCATGATATATTCCAAATATACATGGTCTTATGTAAGAGTTTTTTCAGAGGCAGGTAAGTGGTAATGAGGACCTGTCCGAACTAAGGTAAAGACAACGGGAGGGGAGAAGAGGGGATGGCTTTGAGAGATGTAGGGAAGGAAGGTTTCACAGGATTTGGCAACTGATTAGACGTCTCGGGATTTTCAAATCAAACCGTTTGGAAAAATGTTTAGAACACCATTAAGAGGCCAAGGTACCATGGAACTCCATGATCTGTTCTAATGCTCAGATTCAGTGATTTTCTAAGTCCTCAAGGTCAGAGGTTCGGGTCTTGCCTAAATTTTACAGTTCCTCAGATCCCAGCACAGACCTCTCTCTGCACGCAGTAAGTGCTTAATAAAAGCTTATTGAATTGAATTTGGTTTAATTGAACTAAATCTCCTGAGCTGGCAGCTAATGAGTCACCAGTTCACACTGTGACAGAGAGCCTGTCTGAGAAAGGAGAAAAACAAAAAATTCAGGTCAATCATACAGCAAGTTATTTTGAAAATGGGTTGCTAACCAGTAGTTTATTGAATTCAACTACCTTATCACCTGGGGACTGAATTCGATTGCTTGTAGAACTGGTTTGTGAGTTGGATACTAGCCCTGGTTCTGTTGAGATGTGAATTGGATTTCCAATTTTCTCGTTTTTAGTCTCATGCAATTTAAAACTCAGCAGCTATACATACACACACACACATACATACATACACACGTATGTGGGTATACTCACACACACATTTGTGTCTATCCCTAAATCTACTGAATACAAAGCAGGAGAGGGAACATAAGAAGAATATAAGGATCTATCAAGATATTTGGATTCAGCCTTGTCTCAGGCACTCGTGAGCTGCATCAACTTGAGTCATTCTATAAAGTCAGAGGATTAGAGTAGACAATCTGTGGGGTCCATTCCAATTTTAAGTCCTATTTAGAAAACTCTCTGAGCCTCAGTTTCCTTTCTAACTACTTCCCAGGGACATGAGCCTCAAATGGCAGAATGCTGATGTAAGTGCTTCTCTGTCACAAGATGCCACATAATTGTGAGCTATTATCCTCATTGTTTCTGCTGTAGAGACATCTTCCATAACACCATTGTGCCACCTCCTACATGAGGCCTTTCTAGGTACCACCAGCAGCCACCGCCTTGTTCCCCACCTCCCCCCAAGAAAAAGGATGACCTTATACTAACTTTGTAGATATTTTGTAGATATTTGTGCACATCCATCTATAGCCTTGAGGGCAAATACTGTTTCTTCTTTGTATCCCCAGAGCCTCGCACAGTACCTAGCATATACCACACACTTAATAAATTCTTGCTGACTGACTAATTGACTTATTCTATTATATAACAAAGAAGAACATGGAATCATGACAATACTCATAAAATCTCAGAGCTGGAAAGAAACCCAGAGGCAATCTACATCAACCCCCTATCTTTGCCCAAATCTCAATAGCATCTACATCTTGCATCCCTGGAATTCCCCCAAATGACTGGCATTCCTCTACATCTCTGACAGGTGCTTTATATCAAGTCTCTGAATATTTCCAGTAATGAGGAGCTCATTGCTTCTGGAAGTAGCGCTTTGTTTGGTTCCCCTAAATCCTGGGAAGGTCTGCCATCTATTCAGCTACCAAACTGCCTCCTGGTCTCTTCCCACCACTTGGCCTCAGGGTTCAACCCTCTGGGATCTAAGAACACAAGTAGAATCCCTCTTCTTCCTCTAAGTCTTTCAGATATGTCATGGGATTGGAGAGTATTAGGACTAAAAGATCTCTTCCAATATCCTCTTTTTACAGAGGAGAAATCGGAGGAACAGAGAATGGGGTTTGCTTTGCTTAAGTTCACATAGAAAATTAATGGTAAAGTCAAGATGGGAATCCAGATCTCCTACCTCCAAACCCAGTTTTCTTCTCACTACATCAACAGCATTCTCCATGGAGATATCTGGAGTAGATGTGTCTACCTAGCCCACTCCACTCTTATCTTCATCCGCTTTATCCCCTACCAACCTTTCTCTTCTCCAGAGTCAATTTCTTCACTCAACATACATAGGACACTAACTAGTACAGACCCCCCTCCCCTGGACCTGCTCCATTTTCTCAACCTTTCCATGAAAGTTGGTGCCCAGAACTGATTGTAATACTCTGGGTCTATTCTGGTGAGCTTGGTTAGTGAATGCATTACTTAAGCTGTCATTTCTCTTCTGGCCTAAATGCTAAGACTATCAGCTGATATTATTCAAAGGGACACTGGCCACATCCTGATAGAATGTGACTTGATCCCTGAAACCTCTGAAAAGTCTGACATCAATAAACCTGCTTAGTCACCAGCTGAATCCTGCTATGAAGAAAAAAATCCTTCAGCAGTGAAAAAAAGATGTAATAAAGGGAGATTATAATTTCCTTTTTTATCTAATTTATGCAGACATTTTATCTAATTTTCTTCTTTTGCATTGATAAAAGTATGCCTGAGAACAGTACACCTAAAAGGGATGTTAAACATAGAACACAGAATGCTTGTGCTGGTGTGGGCCTTACCATCTGGAATATTTCAGCCAAAAGGTATCTTAGAAAATAGAACATGGTATTAGAAATGGAAAGGACCTTAGAATATAACTTTTTCCAGACTTAGAGGGACCTTAGAACACAGAACATAAAATTTTATATCTTTATGGAACTTTAGGAAATAGAAGGTCAAATGTTAAAATTAGAAAGGACCTTAGAACATGGAATTTTAAAGTTGAACAGATGCTATTTTGTGAGGAAAAATAACAGAGGATGTCAAAGGTGAAAGGGACATTAATATAGAATAACCAGATCAGGAGGGACTTTACAATATCAAACAGACTTAGAGAATGAGAAGGGGACCTAGAAATTATCTAATCTAACTCTTTCATTTCACAAGGGAAGAAACTAAACTCTACTAAAACGAAATGACTGGTCCAAGGTCACACAGTGAAATAGGGGCAATGGCACTTAGACCTCCTAGTTCAAAGCCTATTGTTCCTTTTCACTTTGCAAGCTGCCTTCCACCCCAATTGTATATTTATCTCTTTCTTTTATTAACTTGGTAAAAATTCTGCATTACTCAAAAGACAAAATAATTTCCATTGTCTCACAAGTCATCCCAGGAAACAGCTTCTGACTAAATTACTGAAAATTCTTCATATGAGCTGAAATCAGCAAATTTTTATCTCAGTTGGAGGAAAATCAAATGTTGGGAAAAGTTGAAATGTAATCATTTCTCTACTTGCCCTGGTCATCCGGCAGAATCCTAAGCATGCTGTCAGTACTTTCGATCAGGCAATTAGCAGATATTTATTAAGTAGAACATGACGTGCTAGGCACTATGCTAGGCACTAGGGATACAAGAACAGAGAATAACTAGCAATGAGTTTGTATTCAAATGGGGGAGATGGCAAGTAGGAAAAATAGGAAAAATACATAAAGCATGAATAGAAAATTCATAAACACATATATATGCATACACAAAATAATAAATACAGGGTAATTTGGAAGGGAAAGCACTAGATGTCTGCAGGATAAGGAAAGGCTTTATGTAAAAGATGACATCTGAGTTGCATCTTATAGGAAGAGTCCAGTGCTTTACATTGTGTCAAAATGTATTAAACATTTACTAGATGCAGGGCAGACAGTTAGGTGGTGCAGAGGATAGAGCATTGTGCCTGGAGTCAGGAAAACTCATCTTGCTGAGTTCAAATCTAGCCTCAGACACTTACCAGCCATGTGACCCTGAGTAAGTCACTTGGCTCTATTTGCCTCAATTTCCTCATCTGTAAAAATGAGCTAGAGAAGGAAATGACAAACTAATCCAGTATCTATATCAAGAAAACCCCAAATGGGATCGTGAAGAGTCAGACATGATTGGAAAGTGACCGAACAATTATGTGCCAAAGCACTGGGTCAAGCATTGGCAATACAAAGAAAGACCATTGTCATTTACACAGTACTCATAGTAGCTCTGTGGGTTAAACTGGGATATGCAATTGTTATTACTTCTGTTTTACAAATGAAAAAATTGATGCTTAGAAAGATAAAGTAATTGAATCATGGCATAGTGGAAAGTATATGGGACAAGAAATCAGAAGACCTGTATTTGAGTCTCTGGTCTGCCCTTAATTAACTCTGCAACCTTAGGCAACTAATTTTACATATCTGAGCACTGAATTTCTCACCAATGCAATGGAAAAGTCTCCAAGGTCCGTTCCAGCTATGACATTCTGTAGAACTGGTAGAGACCAGAGCTCTAGCATTAACTCCAAACTAGATCTCCTGACTCAAATCCCAGGGTTCTTTCTTCTTTACCACACTGTCCTCTGGAGGTCTATCATGGTGCCAGTCTTGATCAAAATGGCACCCTGTTTTCCCAACCAAGTCATTTATAACTTAACTAAACAACAAAGCTATGGCCCCGGGGAGCAGATGAAGTGATACACCCCCCTCAGGAGAAAGATGAAGATTATGGATGAGGAAGGCAGCATGTGCTATCAGGTGAGGTTGCTTTGGCCATAGTTTTTGATTAATTATTTTTCCTTTGTTTTGAGGAAGGGTTCCATGAAGGGGCATATCAAGAGATGACTTATTTTTTATTAAAAAGGCAATAATAAAACCTTTAAGCATGTGAGTGAACAGATGGATGGTAGCATCATTTTGAAGGAAACAGTAATAATATTAAATATAGGGAAATCAAGTGGGAAGAGCATTGGACTCACACTTATGAATGTTGTGTGTCAATTCTGGCTCTCCGGTGCCTTGTCTTGCATAAGGTGGCAGCATGCGATGAGAAAACATCAGAATGTGAAGTCAGAGGTCCTAGATGGGACCCATCTGTCACATGAGGTGAGTGGACTAGACCAGTGATGTCAAATTCAAATAGAAACAGGAGTCACTAACCATACATATACCTGCAGCTGCATTTTGACCTTCTGCTTAGTTATTTTTCAGTTGTGTCCAACTATCGATGACCCCACTCAGGCCAAGATAGTGGAGCAACCGGTTTGCCATTTCCATCTCCAGTTCATTTTACAGATAAGGAAACTGAGGCATACAGGGTTAAGTGCCTTTCCCACAGTTACACAGCTAGTTAGTATCTGAGGTCAGATTTGAACGCAGGAAGATGAGTCTTCCTAATTCCAGGTTTGGCACTTGACTTAGAATACCAAGCATTGAGTGTTTGCCACCTCTACCCTAGAGGACTCCTAAACTCCTTCCAGTTCTAAATTCTATTTATCTATGACCTAGGGCAAGCTATTTGCTGTCTTTGAGCCTCAGTTTTCTCATCTGGAAATGAGGATCATTTTGACACTTGTACTCATAGCCTCAAATGATTATTATGAAAATTTTAAGTGCTTATGTACATGCAACTTGCTGAATCTGAACCTTTTGATATATAATCTTATTTTTTTACCCCAACAATTTTTTTGGAGTAAAAGAGTAAAAAAAATAATTAATGATGACTTTGCCATCCCATTTCATATACTTCTGATTTATTTCCTCTTGTGAAATCAAAACCAGAAATTCAAGTAAATGGGGTGAGGTGGGAAGCTGGAGAAAAGAGGAGGACTGAATGAAGGGAAGAAGGATATGATAAAAAATTATTCTTTGTCTTCAGTCTATAGAAAATGAAATCTTTTAACATGTGGTCAGTTTTTCCCAAAATTATTATTAATAAATTTTGATAGCATGCTAAAGGATGCAAAGCCTTTTCCTCATAAGAACCCTATGAACTAGATATTGTGATTCCCATTTTACAGATGAGGAAACCAAGGTTCAAGGCAGTCTAGATGATTTGCAGTGGGGTCAGCTAGGTGGTGAAGTGGACAGAGTGCTGGACCTAAAGTCGAGAAGAGTTCAAATTGGACCTCAGACACTTACTAGTTGCGTGACCATGGGCAAGTCATTCAACCTTGTTTGCCTCAATTTCATCATCTATAAAATAGGCTGGAGAAGGAAATGGCAAATAACTCCAGCAACTTTGTCAAGAAAACCCTAAAAAGAGTCCCCAAAAGTTGGACATGCCTGAAAAATGACTGAAGAAGGAAAAAAGAAGGAATTGCAGAATATGGCAAGGATTTGAAGACCTAGTTCTCAATTCTGAAAGAGTATCACATACTGTCTCACTGCTATGTGATATACAAATTTACCAGTCATCTTCTACCTTTTATTAATAATGAAAATAAAAATAATTTTCAATTTATAGAAACAGAATGTAGAAGACTCTTTGTTCATAGACTCTCCCTGTATCTATGTGCTAGAGTGGTATCAGTCATAAGAGAAAGTAAGCCCTTTGGGTCCTGACAGAAAAGATATAGGGAAACACTGAAAGAGAGGAGGAATATCAAAGTCAAAGGACAAGAGTTCAAATCCTGCCTCTGACCATTCTGCCAGCATAATCTTGGACAAGTTATGTAACCTCGCTACTCTTCAGTTTCCTCACCTGTAAAAAGAGACAGTTGGTCTCATTGGCCTCTGACGTCCCTGTCAGGTACCAGGATTTTGGTGTTTTAACCTAAGCTGGCCACTTACAATATTCCTCCTGTTCAGGTGGTAGTAATTCTAATACCTTCCCACTTCTATAACACTAAACCACAACAAGGAACCAGAATTCAAACTCAGGCCTTAGCTCCAACTACTTGAGATCTCTTCATTACTCCAAGATAAGGGAGTGAATCTATCCATCTGTTCTAGAGCAGGAGACTAGATTCAACTATCAGATGCAGATAACTACCAAGCAGAGCCCAGCTGACCCTTGTATAGCAGGGATTTGTATTAGGATATATATGGTCTGAGCTTTGGGGATGCCCCACTTCATATCTCTGGGGAATCTGCATTTTCCACCTCTGTGGGAAGCAGGAGGTTGGCCATGGCTGGGCAGTCACCTCCTTCAACTCTCCTGTCTCGGGGATATCAGGTTAAAGTTACATCTATTTACTATACATCAGATGTTTGAAGTCTAGTCATAAAATGCTCTTTTGGAGGATTCAGGATAAAAGACAATTTTCCTAGACCATCTGGATGTGAAGTAGTCTCACCCCAGATCAGAAAGATAACAGCTCAGACTTGGCCAGCTTAGCTGCCTCCCACCAAAAGCTTATTATACAAATGACAGTAACGGAGAAGAACAAACATATTTATTAAAGTAAGTAGTAAAGCAGTAATTGGGAAAGATATGGATGAATTTGGAAGATAGAATACACAAGAGAAAAGGAACACTTCCATTGGGGAGCAAGATTAGATCTCAGCTCCATCAAGGAAAGAATAATTGGCAGTCCTTGGGGTGTCAGGCACTGGGAATCAAGGAAAATAGGGGGAGGTGTGCAGCTGTCCCCTCCCATCCTTTTCTGTCCCCTTCTCCACTTCGTCTCCTTACCTGTACACAGCATCCAGTCATGGGGCTGTCTCTCAAGGAAACCCCCTGAGCTCACCTGGGTGATGGAGGTCGGAGGATAAGGGATGGGGGATGTTATGACACAGCCAAGCCTATATTTCATGCTGTGGAACACCTAAAAGAACTGTAAAGCATGGTTCCTGCCCTTGCAAGGGCTGTTTAGGGCAACAGGACCTGGACACATCAAGAGCTAATAATGTTATGCAGAATGTGCTGCCTGAGTAGTACAGACAGTTTGTACCAGGGTTGCTGAGGGAAAGGAGATCGCACTGAGTTTTGAGACAGTGAGGGAAGGCTTCTCTGAAGAAATGGGCAGGGAATCTGACTAGGACACGGGTAAGTGGAGGGGGTAGGAACCGAAGAGAAAGGCAGGGATCACAAAATGTAAGGCAAAAGTATCAAGCTGCCGGTGAGGAGGCCCAACGACTGAAGCAGAGGCTTTGTGGAGAAGATTGATGTAACGCCAGCGTGAAGTCAAAAATCTCTCTTTTCACAATGGGCTGAAGAAGGATTTCAGACACATGACTGATTCAGCTATCTTTTCTAAGCAGATTGAGTGAGATGAGCAATAAACAGACCCACAACCCCAGCCATGAACACACACGCATAGTCACAGTCACGTACACATACACTTATACACACACACATAGTCACAGTCACATACACACACACAAACACACTTACACACACACACACACACACACTTGTCTGATTGACAGCACATTCCTATGTAATCCACACCAACGCCAGATGCCAGAATGATGAAAGTCATGTTCACAGGGCCTGCCTTACTACATAAAAAGGAAGAAGGATTGTAAGGAGAAGACAGCAGATTGTAGTGGAACAAGACACAAGGGCCAAAAAAACCTCGGTTCTAGTTTTCTGGAAAGAATCCAGACTTGATGTATGATCTTGGCCAAGTCTCTTCCAGACCCACAGCCCAGACTGCTCTGCTGTCTCAGCAGCATCATTCACCTTGAGGTGACTCCACCCTGTCTCTGCTATCCTGGTTAGTGAGCCTTTGGCCAGAACCATCATTTCTTTCTTTTTTAAAATTAATTTATTTTGACTTCTCAACATTCATTTCCACAAGATTTTGAGTTTTAAATTTTCTCCTCCTCTCTCTCCTCGCCCCTCCCCAACATGGTGTGCAATCTGATATAGGCTCTACTTATACATTCATTTTAAACATTTTCACATGAGTCATGATGTAAATAAGAATTAGAACTAATGAGAGGAACCATGGGAAAGAAGAAACAAAACGAAACAATGAAAGAAAAGTAGAGCAGATAGTATGCTTCCCTCCGCACTCAGACTCCAAAATTTTCTCTGGATGTGGATAGCATTTTCCATCATGAGTCTTTGGGAGTTGTCACAGATCTTTGCATTGCTAAGAGTGGCTAAGTCTATCAAGGTCAGTCATTTGTGACTGTAACAATGTGATTGTTACTGTGCACAATGCAAAACCACCATTTCTTGGGAATCCTTAGCCATACTAATCTTGTTCCTGGCTATTCTCCCAAATGTTCCACTTCCTCAGAATTCTTGCTTCCCCTCTCTTCTACATCCCCTTTATGCTGTATCTTCCCTGTTAGAATGTAAACTTCCTGAGAGTAAGGATCATGGTATTCTCATGCATCTGTATCCTGGTGCTTAGCACAGCACGTGGCACACATTAAGTGATTAATAAGTGCTCTCTCCTTATACGTATGAGTTTATCGTTGTTGCTGTTCAGTTGTTAGAGTTGTGTCTGTGTCTGACTCTTTGCTTCCCTATTCAGAGTTTTCTTGGCAAAGGTACTAGAATGGCTTGCCATTTCCTTCTCCAGCTCATTTTACAGATGAGGAAACTGAGGCAAACCAGATTAGGTGACTTGCCAAGGTTCACAAAGTTAGGTCAAATGTGAACTCAGGAAGATGAGTCTTCCTGACTCTAGGACTCTATCCATGTACTACCTTATATATTATATATACATTCACATATATACACAGTTACGCACATATAATCTCTATAAAGGGGAACTAAAATTTATATGAATCATGTACTTTAATACGTACACACATAAACATATATATGTGTATATACATATGTAATTTCCCTTCTAGCTTCAGGCTTCTGGGTTTCCCAAATCTCTTCTAGGTTTGAAATTCAGTGTTATTTTCTAAGATCTCTTTTACTTTTAACATTCTATGTTCTAAGTCTAAGTTATCTGCTAGCTCTAGCATTTTAGGGTCAAAAGGCCCCTTCTAGAATTAATATGTTCTAAAATCTTTGCTAACTCTGATATCTTGTGTTTCTAAGTCCTCTTAAAAGTTTGGAATTCTTTTTCTAAGATTCTTCCAACCTCTAACATTCTATGTTCTAAGTTCCCTGCTAGCTCTGACATTCTGTGTGGTAAGGTATCTCCAGCTCTAACAGTCTATGTTCTAAAGTCCTTTATAGCTCTAACATTCTGTGTTCTAAGGATCCTTTTAGCTCAAAAAACCCATTTCCTAAGGTGTCTGACAATGGTAACACCCCAGGTTCAAAGGCCCCTTTCCAGTTGTTATATTTTACATTAAAAGGTTCTTTAAGGTCTCATGTTTTATTTTCTGTGTTCTAAATCCCCTTCTAGCTCTAATATTCTATGTTCAAATGAAATAATGAAATATGATAAAATGAGATGATAATTGTAATGCACTTTCCTTAGGGCCTGGCACATAGTAGGTACTTAAAATACACTTGTTCCTTTTCCTTCCCTTTTCCCTTTTGGAAAGTCTCTTTCAACTCCAACATTTGATGTTCTGTCAGAAGTATCTACTGACTCTGATGTCCATTGTTCTCTATGTTCAAAGGTCCCTTCCAACTCTTATAGTCTATGTATCTCTCAGATATTATCCAAGAAAATCTGTCAAGTTCTAAATCACATACTCATCATAGCTTTGTGGAAATTAAACCCTCTCTGCCACCATTTTTAATGCAGCACTAGAAACGACAGTAGAAGAGCGAAACTTCTTTTTTAGGAGTTGTGGAATGAAGACTTTATCAACATGTCAACCTTAACTTCCAATTTCCTGGGTTCCTGTCAAATTGTGTCCCTGCCTTAATGTCATTTTAACAATTTTATATATAACTTGTAGTCCACCAATTGCTTTGCATGATAAGATAGAAGTTAGCAATATTCATATGGAGCCTTCCATCACTGTCAGTGGGGCAGCTGTCTTTTTCCCTGGCTGCAGCCCTTGTTTGGGTGTTTTTTCCTTCTGAAGAGTCTGGTTCACTGAGCTACCATGGAATATAAATGAAGGTGTAGCATATGCAATAACACATCACAAATCATCTGAGAGAAACTCCAAAGGCACCTAGGACCAGCTCTTGGTAGCCTTTTAAAAGTAGCAAAGGAGGAAGGCAATCAGCCCAGCTCCATTCAACTCATGGAAATACTGGGGGGTTGTCAGAATGGGACAGAATCTTAGGATACAGGATGCTGGGGACCAGAGTGTTGAGATGAGAGAAAACTTTGGAATAGAGAGTGTCTCATCCAGTAGAGATCTTAGGCTGTAGAGTATCAAATCTGAGAACTAGAAAGGATCTTGGAATTTAGAATACCTCCTGAACTTGGCTGCACCTTCTGAGTTTCCTAGGTAATTGCTCTGACATGAATGTGTCTGTTTCACAGATCACTGACCAGCAGCTAGCAATACCTCTTCCCTGGGCATCCTGTGTGCCAAGGCAGCTCTTGGCATCTCCCTTGGCGACACAGGGATTAGGGCAAAATGTGTGATGGAGAGGCCACTCAATAAAACCTGGTTGTGATTCTGATTCTCTGTACTGAATCTCAGCCTCTTTGTCATAAGGGTTTGAGAGCCTCAAACGTAACACATGTCACTCCGTGGTGACTTAGCATGCTGCTTCCTTCTGGCTGCCTTCTGGGGTCAGCTCTGCAGTCCAGTTCTCATGTTGCTGGTTCCATCTGTTTGGATTGCTTCTCTCTTGGTTTCTCATTTTGTATTTGATTCCTTTGTCTGCCTTGTCCTTTGGTTTATGGATTTCCTGCCTTCTGTCCTTACCCAATTTCTTACAGGAGTGTCTCTCTTCCCTTTTTCTTTCCTCATCTTATGCCCATCCCAGGAAGTAAAAAAAAAAAAACCATGCCAGATCGAGTGAGGTGGGGGTCATCAACTTTGTCCCTTGCCATGAAATGGAGGGTCATTAGACCTTATCACATATCCTGCCGCTAAGCTTCTGCAGACCTTACCGTCTACACAGTCTCCATGCCCTGCAGACTTTTGACGTTGTCATCCAGCCTGCTGGTCTGTCCTAAGGGCACCTTGGCCTTACTATTTCTGGCTCCTTTTCTGTACCCTTAGACTTAGGGGCCCTGAAGCTGAACTTTCTCTTATATGTCCAACACTTACAACAGCGCATGGCATGTAGTAGGCACTTAATAAAAGTCTGTTGATTGATTGATTGAAATTGACTCCCTCAGTTATAGCTGACTTTCAAGCAAGGACTGCCACACTCTATCCCTAGACCTTAGCAGTGCTTGACACGGGGCAAATATTTTTAATTTTTTTTTTCATTCAAACATTCATACCCAGGGAATTGACTTCATCCAGAAACCCCTGCTCAGCCCCAGCTTCAAGTCATATCTCCCTGCCATTAATCATACATCTCCCATTTGGCAATGGCAAAGTTTAGACATTGTAAGGAGATTAGAGTCTAGTTGGAAAGACCAGACCTGCAAACATAAAACAGAAATATAAAGAGTCAGGAAATGTTCATTCACGTTCACTCAGTAAATTTTCATAAGGCAAAGGTACCATTAAGAGAGGTTCTTAGGATATGATAAATAATAGAATTATATAATTGGAAAGAGCTTCAAAGAGTCCCTAATCCAACACTTGTCTGAACAGTAATCTCTTTAAAAGCTCCCAGTCTTTACTTGAACACCTCCTAATGATGGAGAACTCACTACCTACCTAAAAAGGCAACCCATTTTATGTTTGGATGCCTCTGGCCATAAGCAAGTTTTTCCAAATGTTGAGTTGAAATCTGCCTATCTGAAACTTCCATCTGTCCCTCTGACTTCTCCTTGCTGGGGTCAAGCAAAATAAGTTAATTCCTCAAATGTGAAATCTTTCTGTCTTCAAGCTAAGCATCCATAAGTTCCCTCAATCCATGGTCTTATTGCCTGTGAGACAAGTTCAAAGCTTGCATTGTCATGGTTGAAAGCCCCTAACACAGTCTGGGAAGTGTAGAAGAGGCTCTGTGTATCCTTCCTTCATCTGGTCTTTTTCTCTGGGGTCTGAATTGCCCTCATGGCTGGCTGCCTGTCTCTCAAGTCTACAATCCCCCTGGCTAATCTGCCCTTTGCCTTTCTTTTTTGCTGCACTGTCTCTCTAGGGTAAAATTCAGTAAAGATTTGCTATTATTTTTCCTCTAGTTCTCTGTTTTCATGGAAGTGTGTGTCAGTACAGCAAGGAACTTGGCCCCTGAGAGTCACTTCGTCCTTGATCACTCACTACATAGCACTTACAATGCCCCTGTTTATAGGTGAAGCCATTAAGGGAGTTACCCAAGGTCACTTAGGCTATTGTGTGTCAGAAGTGAGACTTGAGGCCAGGTCTTTCTGACTTCAAGTCTAACCCTCCACCCACCGTACCATGCTGTTTCTTTCACTTCAATTCTGTGACAATAGCAAGTAATAAGAATAATAGTATTATATAAGATTTTTTTTGTTTGCAAGGCATTTTGCATATTTTACCTTATTTAATCCTTAAAACAACCTTGGGAGGTAGGTGCTATTGTTACTCCCATTTCACAAATGAGTAAACTGAGGCTGAGAGAGATAAATAATTTGCCCAGGGTCACATAGGTATTAAGCCTGAGGGAGAAATTGAACTCAGACCATCCTGACTCTGAATTCCATTTTCCATCTGGTCCTGAGTCATGGTTATTGCTTGGTTGACTAATAGGAGTGTCATATAACTGGAAAGAATCTTACAGGTCATCAAATTCAGTCCCTTCATTTTGCAAGTGTTCTGGCCCGAAAGTGGGGACAGCTAGATGGTACAATGGATAGAACACTAGGCCTGGAGTCAAGAGGACCTAAGCTCATATCTGGCCTCAGACACAAATTAGACCCTGAACAAGGCACTTAAGCCTGTTTGCCTCAGTTTCCTTATCTATAAAATGAGCTTGAGTAGGAAATGGCAAACTATTCCAGTATCTTTGCCAAGGAAACTCCAAATGGGGTTGAAACGATTGAACAACCAAAAAACTGAACCAAAAAGAAATTCATAACACAACAGCCTCTGCCTTCCTCAGAGGCATATTGTGGGGAATCAGAGAAAAAGAAACGTGAAAGCACTTTGTAAATTGTAAACAGCTGGATTGTAGTTTGGGTTACTTGCAGGGGAAGGAGGAGCTGAGGAGCTGTCCAATGCTCCCTTGCCTAAACCAGTCTCCCCTCCTTTTCTCTCATTAAAGGGGAGTCATTCGATGCATTGATTCACTAATGTTTGTACCACAGGGTTCCAGGAGCAGCTACCCACACAATTGGAGGACCAGGGAGCACCTGGGTTACCATGGTGACAAAATACGCCTTGGTATTGCCGTGTGAAAGTCACAGGTGCTCAGGCTTCTTCAAAAGTTGAAAGTTATCAGAATTTTGATCTACATCTGTATAGGAGCTCCCAATAGCTTGATTGGCAGCTCAAGAAAGGAATTAGCTGGTCCTGGTGTCAGAAAAGAAAAATTTTAAGATGCCCAACACAGGAACTTAGGGAACTTTCTTCCGTCATAGAATCTGCTGTATGTAGTCAGTTGAATGAGATCTTACAACACGGAATGTGGAATATCAGACCTTGCAGATCCTTGGAATACAGAGCCCAGATTACAGAGGTAGAACTTCCGTTTTCCCCTCAACTACCTACCTGAGTCACTGCCCAGTCACCAACTAAGCAGGGGGCCATTTGTAAATGGCCTGCTGGTCCAAGACTTTAGGGTATTCCAGTCACATGCCCTATGTGGCCTTGGGCAAGTTATTCCCTTTTTGTGAGTCTGTTTTCTGTAAAATTGGGAAGGAGGAATTGAAGTGATTATTCTGGTTTTTATTTATTTATTTATTTTTAGTTTTCAACATTCACTTTTATAAGATTTCAAGTTCTAAATTTACCCCCTCCCTCTTCACTCCTCTTCCCAAGACAGCTTACAATAGATATAGGCTATACATGTATGATCATATTAAACATATTTCCATATTAGTCATATCATGTTTTTAAAGCCATCAATAAAATAGTAAAAATTAAAATAAATTGAGAAGGGTAGGATTGAATTATCTCTGAAGTCCCTTCTGGTTTTCATATTATTATGTGATACTCTTTTTGTGTTCATCCTTCATTTTCGAAGAGGATTATGGTATCAGGGAGACTGCAATATGACTTGTAATTGACTTTGATTTGAATGAGGGTGGGTTGTACAAGGTCACCAACCTCACTTTCTCCTCCAGAGCCATCTGGATCCAGTAGAGAGATCATGTGATACCTTCGTTGTTGATGGAAAGGGTCTAGAATTAAATGTATATGCTATAAGACTGGAAGAGAGTTTGGATCCCTACTCCTTAGGATTGGCAGGGGTATAATGGAAGCAATATCTTGACCAAGCCTCTGGCCCTCATGCAAGTTCAGCTAGTTTTCCCTTAAAAGATAGTCCTTGAGATGTAATTGGGTCAGGATACTAAAGGATGTTGACATCACTTGCTAATCATCTGGTTACAAAATAGCTGTGATGAGCTCCAGGCACTCTCTGATGTCTGGTTGGTGGGCCATTGTGGGCAACTCAGAGGTAGGGAAGCTTTGATTATCTAAAACAAGTCTTAGTGCCCTCAATGCCTATCCTTGCTGAATTACCTTCCCCTGCTATGGTCAAGTAAATCTCCATTGCTTGACTATTGCATGACCTATGAGTGTTTCATTCCATTCCAATATCAAACTTAAACTATTACTTCCAAGTCAAGTCTCCCTGACACTCATAGAATCATAGGATTTAAATGTTTAAGGGACCTTAGAGATCTAGTATAGTCCCTTAACTTTTAATTCTTTTTCAACTAACAAGCATTTTCTCTCTCATCCCCCATTTAAAGAAAAAGAAAATCTTTGTAACGAATACACATGATGAATCAAAATAAATTCCCACATTGGCCAAGTCCAAAATAAGAAAGTAACTTAAGTGATTTGACCAATGAGTAAGCAATATATTAAGGTTTGGAATCCCCACTGGTCTTTGTTTATATAATTGATCGTATTGACCCAAGTGTAGAAATTTACATTTATCCCTATTAAATTTTACCTTCTTATATATGGCCTGGCATGATCTTTATTTAGACCCAGCTAGTATCAGTTAGGCTAAACTTTGCCACTGCAGAAAGAAAGGCATGGAGAGGCACAGCTCTGGTCTTCTCAGGCAACAACATGGCTAACCACATAGTTGGGTCAGTGAGATGTATGAGGAAGCACCTGTGAAGACTTCTAAAGGGAGTATCTTAGATTAAGATTCCAGGTTATGATGCAATAGATAACTCAATAGGTCCATACTCTTTAAACATGATTGCTTTGCCCCTTTCCCCTTAGTTATCTTTGAAAAGTCTAACCTCTCTGATCAAGGGATCATCTGTACTTGGGCCCAGAAATTCTAGAAAGAACCATAGTTTCCCAGGTACCAAAGTACAGCCTGGGGTTGTGAAAAAGGCATAGGAAAAAACCTTTCCCTCTTCATTGCTCCACTTATGGACCTTCACTTTATTAAGACACAGGCCTGAAACTCATTTGGTATAATTGAGCCAACAGGAAGCCATAGAGTCCTAAGAGGACCACAAAAGATGGAAGCCAGTTAGAGACAGCCATACATCCCTGCCTCTGGAATAAATGACCAAAGCTTTTGAGAAGCACTTCAAAAGCAAGCACTATTAACTCCACATTTTGCATCCCTAATCTCTAGCACATTCCTGGCATGATCAGTGTTACCCCCCCAGTGGTACCAAACCCACCCCTCAATTGTTTTATTTCTCTTGTTTCTCTTGGGCTTGGAGGTTTATGAAAGGTTCTCCCTGTGATACCATTTTTGCATGACTTCTTATGTACAATGAGTTTCATATTTCATGTCATGGGTGTGGGAGAAGATAGAGGAAGGGCATATAAAAGAAGAATAAAATACAAAATTTAAAACTCATCTCTATACAAGCAAAAGTCATTGATATCAAAGATAGTCTGTTTAGAGACAACTTAAGGATCAAAGATCTCCCAGAGGAACATGACAAAGAGAAAAACCTGAATACCACAATGCAGGAAATGATAAAAGAAAAATGACCATAGCTTCTGACAGAAAACAACTCTCCAAAGGAAAGAATCCACAGATTGCCTCTAGAAACAACAACAAACCGAACATATGCTTCAAGATCCAAGAAGCATAGTGGTTAAATTTAACAATTCCCGTGACAAACAACACATTCTGCAAACAGCCAGGAAAAAGACCTAGGAAGATGAAGGGAAAAAATATTTCAAATAGCATAGGACTATTCTATACCCACCATAAACTACAGATGGGAATGAAATAACATACTGAGAAGCAAAGGTGCCTAAGATACAATCCCAAATGACATACCCTGCAAACTTAAGCTTACTTACATCAATGAGAAAAAGTGCATATCTAATTAAAGAAAAATATTTGAAGCATTCCTGAAAGAAAAAAAAAAGGTGTGAGTAGATCATTCAGCTTGCTAACATCCCAAACAACAGAGAGAGAAGCATAAATAAATGAGAAAGGTAAATAAATACAACCACAAAAAGAATAAGTAATGAAATAAATTATTCCATCTCTTAACTGGAGGAGATATTAGCATTTCATTTAGCCCAGTTCCCACATTTTAAAGATTAGAATAGCAAGTTCCCAAGAGACCCAACAGCTTAACTCAAAAATCACGCAAACGTTAGAGATCAGGACTAGACCATATGTCTCCTTACTGCTGATCCAGGGTTTCTCCCATGCTTTCTAACTGTAGGTACCTTCTACCTTACTTCTGAAAATGAGCTTAAGAAAACCAGTCATTTAAAACTTGATAAATTGGGTGGTAGGTGTAATAATCCAGATTCTAGCAGGAATTCCACTTGAGATGAAAACATGGCTCTGAATAACTCTGCATCAGTAGAAGGAGTTTCTTCTTATTTTCTTGTGTCTCACTATTCTATGATTTTGTACAAAATAATGAATGGTGATGCCCTAAGAAAAATTGTAGTTTAAACTTCAAACCATTTCTTCTGTCCTGAAGGAACTATTTGAAAGTTATTAGTAGTTTTGGTCATAGAAGATTTAGCACTGGCAACTTTGGGCTTGATTGCCTCAGGATTGATGGGCTGGAAAGCCTTGGATATCAATAGATGTAGACTCCTTGGGCTCATTGGTTTGTTGACCTTAGAGTTAGACTTGATTTTGCAGTTATTCTTGTGTAAGTAAGTTTAGTGGGGTTGGTAGCCTTAAGGTTAGTGGGCTAGGTGGTCACTGGGAAAAAGTTTTTAATCTTTTTTGTATCATGGATCCCTTTGGCAGTCTGGTGAAACCTATAAATCACTTTTCAAAATAATATTTTTAATAAAAAATAAAGAGAGAGAGAGAACTACAAAGGAAATCAATCACTGAAATTTGGTTATGCTTTTTAAAGCATTATGGCCTCCTGAGTCAGTGGTTTTGCCAACCTTAGAGGCTTAGAAGTTGGGTGTTGACTCTGGGGCCAGTATTCTTGATGAGCTAGTGTATCTGCTGATAGACTTCTGGTTAGTGGGCTTGGTGACCCTGGGCCTGAAGTATTTGGACCTGGGGACCTTGGTGCTAAGGACCTTCATAGTCTCCTTTTAGAAACTGATCGACATTGCTGGCCTACATCTTCTTCCATCCCTTCTTGCTGAGTGCATATGTCTCATAAACCTGGGGCCACTTTTAGAAACTCATACCTCTTGTATCTGGGTTTCTTGATGCCATTTATGTGCCATTTGAAGGTTCAGTTATGGTCATAGACTTGGCTATCTTAATATTACTGCCTGTTTTGTTGGATACTCCAAGGACTAAAAGAAACCTTGAACAAGAAAGAAAAATAGAGGAAGTATGGCAGTGAGTGCTATGATGAAATCTTAGGTCCAGATTCTTTTATCTCTTTCCTCCCTCATTAAAAAAGGTCCTAAACCTGGGAAATTAAAAAGAATATCATTGGGAAGAAAATTTAAACTTAGTGGAACTTCAATTCCATACTGTGTGGGATCTGCACCACAGACATTCTTAGCTCTTGTAATAAAACTGTGACATAATAATAATAGAAATTTACAAGTTACTTCCCACAGCTCCCTAAGCCTGGAGTGCTCTTCCACCCAGCCCAGACTTGGTTTATTCCACTCCTATCTATCCTCTAAGAGTCGCCTCCAACTTCTCTGCTTTCATAGGATCACAGATTTAGAACTGAAAGGAATTCTAGAGATCATATCATTTGACTCCCTCATTTTATAGATGAAGAAACAGCCCTAGAAAGGGTGGAGTGGTGTCTGAGATCCCACAGGGATCAAGTCAAAGAGCTACGCATTTGAACCATAGCCCTCTGACTCCAATACTCTTTCCACCACTAGACCATGATACTTTCCTATGCCTCAGGGAAGGAAGAGAGTTCTTCTACCCCAACATTGTCCTAGCACTTGATTTGGACTTTTCTCATAGCACCTCAATGAGATGAATTAGGAAGGACATTGAACCTTGAGTTAGAGGGCCTGAACTCCAGTCCAAATTCTGCCACTAACTCACTATGTGTCTTTTGCTCCTGTAGGCTCCATCTATAAACTTCGGGTAACAGTATGAATCTCTGCTTCGTTCATAGTATAGTGAGGATCAATTGAAAGAAGGTATATAAGGTATTCTAAAGGTGTTATAGAAATGTAAATTACTGTTACTGACTCGTTCTATATTTTTTTCAGGGTTAAGTGACTTGCCCAGGGTTACACAACTAATAAGAGTGTGAGGTCAGATTGACCCATTCTATATTATTTGATAATAATAACTCACCTTTCTGCCTTGTCTCATGGTTGACAAAGCACTTTTCTCTTAACCACCATGTGTGGTGTGTAAAGGAAGGATTAGTATCCTCGTTAAACAGGGGAGAAATCTAGACTCATGAAGATATCACACGGATCACACAGTACAAAATGTCAGAGACATCAGAGACACAAAGCCAAGCCTCCCTCATGACCCCAAGTCCTGTTCTCTTTCAATTATCTAAAAATGCCTCTTCTGTAGGAAGAGAAGTCCTCTTACATGAGTTACTACAGCCTCCAAAAGAGCAATTTTCAACCCACCAAAGGGCTATTTTCCAATATTGTCAATTTGGAAAATACATGTAAAATGAACTCAGAAGAGAAAACGAATACCGACCTTGGAGTCTGGATGATATGAGTTTGAATCTTGTCCCCGAAACTCACTAGCTGTGTGGTCCATGGGTAAATTGCTGAAACTCTCTCCACTTTCAATCCATAAAAATGGAACTAACAATAGCATTTAGCCCTCCCCTGCATTTGAGGTGGCTATCAAATGATGTACTATATGGAAAGCAAACTCCAAGGTACTCTATAAATGGCAGGTCATGCTAACCACAGAACCAACCTGTCAAGGCAAAGGATTATATGGTTTGGAGCTAGAAGGAACCATAGAGACTGAATTAGTCAGGGAATCTTAATCTGGATTGTGTGAACTCGATTGTTTTTTAATTGGGATAATTGTATTTCAATTAAATTGGTTTCATTTGTAGTCCAACGTGTTTTATTTTATGCATTAAGGCTTATAGGCTTCACTGGAGTGCCAAAGAGGTCCATCAAACACACACACACACACACACACACACACACACACACACACACACACAAAGGACCTGAGATCTCATTCAAACTATTTTACATGTAAAGACTGTGAAATTCAGAGAGAGAAGTGAATTTTTCTAAGGGAAACAACTATTCCTGCTGAACCTGGGTCTCCAATCCTGATTTCCTGATCTTGATTCCAGGGTTCTTTCCTTTCTGCCACAATGAAGGGCTGCATGAGGACAGGGATCATGCTTTAGCTCACCTCTGTATCTCCCCTAATACCAAGGTCAAGGCTCTGAACACAAAACACAGGGCAGAACTGGCCTGTAGCATGGAAGACTGTTTTTTATCTGAGGCAAAGAAAGGACTAAATTGAATCCACAGCCCTACGGCAAGCACGGAACTAAAAATGTGAGCCTAGCCTTAGGCAAAGTCCACTGGAACTGTCTCATTTGCTCTGTGGTTCATCTTAAATGAGGGCACTGGCTACTGCCACAAATTTGCCAAGATTTCTCCAAATTCTGAGGAAGAAGAGTCTTTGTGTATACCTATAATAATAACTTCTATTTCTAAAGCACTTTGTAGTTTACAAAATACTTTCCCGGCAAGGTCAGGTTGTGTGATCCAAAATAGTTTACCTGTAAGTCCAAAATACTATAGGATTTTCTGGTCCTAGCTCTTGAGACAGAAGTGATATCTTCTAGATATCACCTCTCCCCTAAATTCTCTATTTTCTGGAATTTTCTATGCTAGAAAACTTCCAGCTAGAAATCTCCATGCCCCTGGCAGCTCTCATACTCCCTAATTGCTGCCTGTGATATTACAGCTGTGAAACCTCAGAGGTGTGACATGCAATCCCACCTTAACTCTCGCATGTGCTGACCCATTTCATGGGATAAGATCTAATGTTCGGACACTGGAGGTGTGATGAGGCTGAAGCCTGACTTCTAGATCTAGAGGGTAATTCTCATAGTGTCATTTATCCCTTCTTCCACCTTTCTGAAAATCATCTCACTGGAGGTTAGCTGTTACCCCTCCTATGGATGAGGTACCAGTGTTTCCTTATCTTTATAGTGCCAGTACACCAGAAATATCCTCTGCCTTGAACTCCTCCGTGTGGTCCCCTACCTTCTCGCGTCCTAGGTGTCGTAAGTCAGACTTTTTATGTTTTCTCTTGTTTTCATTAATATTTCCTTGTAATAAAGACCTCTTTCCCTAGCATTGCTGTTTTTCTATGAAAATTTTGCAAATCCTATAAACTAATTAGAAAGAATTGGGAAATACTGACATTATTACTCCCAATTTCTATATGAGAAAACTGAAATTCAGAAAGGGACTGGGAACTTGACAAAGGTTACACAACTAGTAAGCACGAGAACTAGGTCTTGAATTGCAGAATCTCAGATTTAGAAAGGAACTTAATGGCCATCTAGTCTAACCTAGGACTGAACAAGAATTCCTTATATAACACATATAACAAGAAGTCACTCAGTTTTTGCTTGAAGCTATGCAGTTTGGTAGAACCCCCTACAGATCTTTATGACTCACAAAGAACTTTCCTCACAATTACACTGCTACATAAGTAATTAAAGTATTGTTAGTTCAATATTATAGAAGAGAGAGGCACTGTGATATAGGGAATATAGGGTTGGATTTGAGAACAGATATCATTTCCTTCTTTGCATACATCTCCTCCCTGGGGATATTTTCCCAACTCCAACTCAAGTTGGTGTATTGGGTCCCCAGAAGGAGAAGTCTACTCCCTTCAGATGTCAAGAAGTAATCCTGAGGGACTGTAGATTTCTAGTACTGCCATTCTCAAGCCCCCATTAGCATGCTCCCCATTGATTATCAACCACTTAGCTTTTAGAAGAGGTATTTACCAAGCAACTTTAGCAAGAAAAACTGTTACAGAAACAAGCACCCAAAGTGGAAGTGCATTCTCCCTTTGCAGAAAGTCCTTGGGGAGAATGGTCCTGAATTTAGAGATCACATATAGCTGAAGGATAAACACAGCTCTGGGTTACTGGAAGTTCTTTTCTCCCTTTGTAGAATCCTCATGAAAATCCCCTTAGGTGGTAGAAAGATTCACATATGCTAGTTCCAAACCCACAGCCCATAAATTACCTATAAAGAGGAACTCTCAACAAATCCTGGAGCAGTGGAAGCCACACAACAATGGAGTGGAGGAGATTTCTGTTCCAGGGAGCCCTGAAAAAGCACCACCAAAGGTCCATCATGCACCAGACCCGGAGCAGAGCCCAGCCCTGCCTTGGCTGTGCAGCACCGAGAGGACCAGATCCGAGCAGGCCTCAGGGATGGAATCTCTGGTGGCTGCGAAGGTCTTTCAACCCACAGGCACTACAGGTCAGTGAGAGAAATTTCTGGGCTGGCCAAGAGGGGAGCAGGGTGTCTCCATAACTCAGGCCTCCTAGAGAGGCAGCAGCAGAGGCAGCAGCAGACCTAGGCTCCCAAAGCAGACAGGAGCTCGGATCCATTGTTTAAGGTCTCCGCATAAACCCTTTGAGGGAACTGAGCCTGGGAGGTGGCCCTGCCCCCACCTGAGCACCTGAATTTAATCTCACACTGAATAGCAGCCCTGCCCCCTGCTGAAAGCCCTGAGGCTGGGAAGCAGCATTTGAATCTCAGACCCCAAGCACTAGCTGGGTGAATCTGGAGGTGAGGCAGGGGTGGAGAGGAGTCTCAGAGGTCAGGTGACTGGCTGGGAAAATGCCCAGAAAAGGGGAAAAAAAATAAGACCACAGAAGGTTACTTTCTTGGTGAACAGATATTTCCTCCCTTCCTTTCCGATGAGGAAGAACAATGCTTACCATCAGGTAAAGACATAGAAGTCAAGGCCTCTGTATCCCAAACATCCAAAATAGATATTCAATGGGCTCAGGCCATGGAAGAGCTCATAAAGGATTTTGAAAATCAAGTTAGACAGGTGGAGGAAAAACTGGGAAGAGAAATGAGAGAGGTGCAAGAAAAGCATGAAAAATGGGTCAATACCTTGCTAAAAGAGACCCAAAAAAATGCTGAAGAAAATAACACCTTGAAAAATAGGCTCACTCAATTGGCAAAAGAGGTTCAAAAAGCCAATGAGGAGAAGAATGCTTTCAAAAGCAGAATTAGCCAAATGGAAAAAGAGGTTCAAAAGCTCACTGAAGATAATAGTTCTCTCAAAATTAGAATGGAACAGATGTAGGCTAATGACTTTCTGAGAAACCAAGAAATCACAAAACAAAACCAAAAGAATGAAAAAATGGAAGAGAATGTGAAATATCTCATGGGAAAAACAACTGACCTGGAAAATAGATCCAGGAGAGACAATTTAAAAATTATGGGACTACCTGAAAGTCATGATCAAAAAAAGAGCCTAGACATCATCTTTCATGAAATTATCAAGGAAAACTGCCCTGAGAGTCTAGAACCAGAGGGCAAAATAAGTATTCAAGGAATCCATCAATCACCACCTGAAAGAGATCCAAAAAGAGAAACTCCTAGGAACATTCTGTCCAAATTCCAGAATTCCCAGGTCAAGGAGAAAATATTTCAAGCAGCTAGAAAGAAACAATTCCGGTATTGTGAAATACAATCAGGATAACACAAGATCTAGCAGGTTCTACATTAAGGGATTGAAGGGCATGGAATAGGATATTCCAGAAGTCAAAGGAACTAAGACTCAAACCAAGAATCACCTACCAGCAAAACTGAGTATAATATTTCAGGGGGAAAATGGTCTTTCAAAGAAATAGAGGACTTTCAAGCATTCTTGATGAAAAGACCAGGGCTGAAAAGAAAATTTGATTTTCAAACACAAGAATGAGAAGAAGCATGAAAAAATAAACAGCAAAGAGAAGTCATAAGGGACTTACCAAAGTTGAACTGTTTACATTCCTACATGGAAAGACAATATTTGTAACTCTTAAAACTTTTCAGTATCTGGGTAGTTTGTGGGATTACACACAGACACACACATGCACATACACACACATATGCACACACACACAGAGACAGAGAGCACAGAGTGAATTGAATAGGATGGGATCATACGTTAAAAAAAATTAAGGTAAGCGGTGAGAGAGAAATGTAGTGGGAGGAGAGAGGGTGAAATGGAATGGGGAAAATTATCTCTCATAGAAGAAGCAAGCAGGAGACTTTTTAGTGGAGGGAAAAAGAGGAGAGCTGATAGAAAAATATGAAGTTTACTCTCACCACATTCGACTAAAGGAAGGAATAAAATGCACACTCATTTTGGCATGAAAACCTATCTTTCAATACAGGAAAGTGGGGGAGAAGGGGATAAGAGGGTGGGTGGATGATGGAAGGGAGGGCGATGGGAGGAGGGACCAATTTGAAGTCAACACTTGGGGAGGGACAGGATCAAAAGACAGAATAGAAGCAATGTGGGGCAGGATAGGATGGAGGGAAATATAGTTAGTCTTACACAACAGGACTACTATCGAAGTCATTTGCAAAAGTACACAGATATGGCCTATATTGAATTGCCTGCCTTCCCAAAGGGTGGGGAGGGAGGGAGGGGGAGAAGTTGGAACTCAAAGTTTTAGGAACAACTGTTGAGTATTGTTCTTGCTACTAGGAAATAAGAAATACAGGTAATGGGGAGTAGAAAGTTATCTGGCCCTACAGGACAAAAGAGAAGATGGGGACAAGGGAAGGGAGGGATGATAGAAGAGAGGGCAGATTGGTGATAAGGGAAATTAGAATGCTTGGTGTATTGGGGTGGGGGAGGGGACAAATGGAGAGAAAATTTGGAGCCCAAAATTTTGTGAAAATGAATGTAAAAAGTTAAATAAATAAATTTAGAAAAAAAAAACAGTAAAAAAAAGAAAAAGAAAAAGAAAATCCCCTTAGGTGTAACTCTATGGTGGACTTAAAATTTTGATGACTTTATAGAATCCTGAAGTTGCTTTTCCTCAGACTTAGTTTGTCCTTGGTGCATTGCTAAGCCCCCAATGCAAGCACTGCTGTTAGCCATTGCTCCTCCAGGGATATTGTTATAATGATGGGTATTCTATATCTTCTGACCTTTAAAAGTTCACAAGGTTACCACCTGGTCAGCTGAGGGGGAAAAAGTAGAATTCTTCCAGTGACAATTCCCTGTCGGAGTCCTTCACTCCTGGACACTCCACTGACTGATTCCTCATTGTTTTGCTAATTTTATACATAATTCCATAGGGAGTAACTGATTTTTTGAAACTAATTTCAAGATATTTCTTACGTGGTGCCATCTATTTTCATCCATTGATCCAAAGTCCCTGTGATCCTTTCAGATTGATTAGGGACTTATTCATATTTAGTTTACTTCTGATTGATTGATTCAATCAGAATGTACAGGCTTCACTACCAGAAGTTAGCCCATACTACAGACTATACCTGGCACATAGTAGGAGCTTAAAAATATATTGATTGATTGATTGACTTGTATTCAGAATGTCTGAATGACTGTGACCAACATGGAAGGACATATGCTTTGATGAAGATAATTATGGTGATGATGACATTGATACAGTATTTAATTTATAAAATGTTCAAAATTATATAATCTTAATTTCCCAACAATCCTATGAGGAAGTTATTACTTTTACTATTATTTCCATTTTGCATATGAAGGAATGGAGAAACTGCTTAACTTGGCCATGTTCATGTATCTAATAAGTATAGGAGGTAAAATCTAAACTGGTGTCTTCTTGACTCCATATCCAATGCTCTACTCACTATACCGAACCTCCTCTCTAAGGGACACGTACTTGAAGGAGTAATTCATACCTCTACTTATTCTAGTCCATTAATGTCATCTTGTAATATTATCCCTTTTACTCCTGCCAAATCTGCTCCCTACTCATCTTTCTAGGTAAGTCATCTCTTTCAAGCATTACTCCCCGCTGTTCTGGTATGGTTGCTATTCAATATCTTTCTTGGACACAAAGTCAGGGAGATTTCTCTGCTTCGAACTTCTGTCTTCAGCTAGAATCATTGGCTGAGGTACACTTTCTTCCTTATAGGAGGAATGGACTCTCCCATTGTTCTTTTAGTTTAAAGTCCACAGGTATGTTCAGCTGCAACTCTTTTAAAGGAAGTCAAAAGCTCTAACAAGTGCAGTCATCAGACTGGAGGATAAAAGCCTTTGCCGAATTAGAAAACATCTTATAAGAGGGTCCATCTCTCTGAACCTTGGCTAAAAAGGACATTTCCTCTTCAGAAGGAGAATCTTCACAGCAAGATAAACTCTTTGGAACACAGAGACAAAGATATCATTTAAGCATGTCTTCACCACTATTTCCCAGTCAGGGTGTATGGGGTGTTCAGGGAGGACCAATACTTCTCAGAAGTTTCACCAAACCCTTTTTAGAGTTGTTTTCCACCTTGCATATCCACCTGATGCTCAATCTCTCACCTGTGGCTCCAAGAAGCTCTAATATGTACAGTTGCCACACCTCGGTACACCATCTTAGCAGACAGACTAAATCAAGTTGAGGGTAATTGACAGCCTCAAGCCCATTAGTGAGTTAAAGGATATCCACTCCAAGTATGTGAAAATTTCACCCCAATGGAATGGACAGATGAGAACAATTTGTTTCAACAGTCATAAAGGCATCTGAATCAGACAATGTCAGGTGCTGAGAGTTTGATCAAACATCTAGGATGCCCAAGTCATCTACTGCATCCTGGGTTTCATCGGTCATCTTGACTTTTGTCCTGCTACTAGAATTTGATGACTCTGGAAGGGAATGAGGTTGATGACTTTGTACCACTCTTCCTCACTTAAATCCAAGCCATGAACAACTCAAAACATCACTGTTTGGGCCTCTTTGAAAACCAATGAAGAAAAATAACAATTTTTCCATCACTTCTCTATCTTAAACTTTAATCTGAATTGGAGTTAGAAAGTTCATATTAATCGTTGCTCTTTTCTGCATACTAAAATGTCCTTAGGCAATGTCTATTTAAAACTTACTCTTTCAGAAAACTATCAAGTTTTTCTTCGGATTCAAAATTCCCCAATTCTCAATTCTAAAACTTATTTGCTTTCCCATGAGAGCACCCAGTTGTTCCAATGGGGAACTTGACGGACTGAGAGGAAAATAAGAAGTGATACAGCTATTCTTACAAGCCTCTTGACACACAAGAGAGAACAAGGTACTCAGTCATGGAAGAAAATGTGATATGCTAGGTCACTCCGAGCCCACATGGACCCGAAGAGAGACACCAATGAATAAGACACAAGGGGAAGTTATTTTTCCTAAATCTCTAGGAAGTTTATATGTGTGTTTAGGGTCTGTAGGGGGGAAGTCAGAGGCTATGCAGTTTTAAAAAGAAGAAGAGCAGGATGCTTTCAGAAAAACCTAGGAAGACTTACATGAACTGATGAAAAGTGAAGTGAGAAGAATTAGAATAATATTGTACACATCAACAGTAATATTGTGAAATGATCAACTGTGAATGACTTAGCTGTTCTTAGCAATACAAAGATCTAAAACAATTTCGATGAATTAATGATAAAAAATACTATCTACCTCCAGAGAAAGAATTGATGGACTCTGAATGTAGATTGAAGCATACTATTTTTCATTTTATTTTAGGGTGTTTTGGGGTCTGTGTTTTCTTTCACAACATGACTAATATAGAAATATGTTTTCCATGACTGCACATGTATAATGTATATCAAATTTCTTGCCTTCTCAATGGGAGATAAGAGGAGGGGAAAAAAGAATTTGGAACTCAAAATTGTTAAAAATGAAAGTTAAAAAGTGTTTTACATGTTATTGGAAAAAATATTTTTTAAAACAAGTATAAAAGAAAGATTTAGAAATATAAGTAGACTTTTTGAACTGTCAGAGGTTGCCAGGGAGTCTAAAGAGCTGATCCCCTGAGAAAGTAATTGACTTCCATCTGCTGGAATTAGAGTAGAACTGCAGGCAACATGAGCAACATGAAATGTCAATAGGAGTAGTAAAGAAATCTGAAAGCTGTCGAAGACTCAAGTTTCAAGAAAAGAATTGCTATACAGATGGAAGATGTGCTGCTGCTCATGTTCATCCTTTATTTTCAGAGGACCAGTGACATCACAGGTGATGTCTTGACTTGCAAGTGAATTGGATTTAAGTGAGGCAGAGTTGGACAAAGTCATCAGTCTCATTCTCTCCTCCAAAGTGACCGGTGGCAGCCAGGTAATGGTCTACTAACATGGCCAGCACAGTGCCAGGCACATAGTAAGCACTTAAATGAATGTTGTTTTGATTTTTTGGAGAAACAATGCCTAGGTACTTGAAGCTGGAGTTTCACCAGCACAATAAGTGACCAAAACTGTATAGTTTGTGGTTCAAGAATTGCCCACTAATAGGTGATATTATTTTCCATGTGTGTTTAATATATACCTTGTCTATTTGCTTAATCTGAAAGTAAACTTTTTCCATGCTTTGATTCCAGTGTATCTGTGTGCTTGTAAAGGGAGGGACTGTCAGATATTAAATCTTCAAGATTATCTGAGTAAAGATAATGCGCAAGAAAAGTCATAATTGCCCCAAAGTGTACCCAGGTCCTTCATGTCAGGAGGGAGTCTCTTATAAAAGAGTTACAGCTGTGAAGATTTACAGTCACAAAGCCACCTTCCATTATCTCATTTATTCTTCACAAGAGCTCAGGCAGGTCATTTGCTGTTGTTCAGTTATTTCAGTCATGTCCAATTCTTTGTTGGAAAATCCATTTAGGATTTTCTTGGCAAAGATACTGGAGTTCTTTGTCATTTCCCTCTTCAGCACCTTTTACAGATGAGGAAACTGAAGAAAACAGGGTTAAGTGACTTGCCCAGGGTCATACAGCTAGTAAGTTGAAGCCAGATTTGAACTCATCTTCCTGATTCCAAGGTCAGTCCTCTATCCACTGTACCACCTAACTGCCCAGGCAGATCATTTGTCCAAGTATTACTATCTCAATTTGATGGATGTAGAAACTAAGATGTAAAGGTTAAGTGACTTGTTCAAGGCCATAAAAAACAGAGTTAAAACTTGAGATAATATTCTCTAACTCCAAGCCTGTACTCATTAGAGTAGGTACTGTCTACATATGAAAGGTGAAAATAAAAATGGTCTTGTGTTTTTTCTTCATTCTCGAAGAGGACCATGACATCAAGATGATAACATGACTTGCAGTTGACTTTGATTTGAGTGAGGGAGGTCTGTGCATGTTCACCAGCCTCACTCTCTACTCTAGACCCTCTGGGTGAGACACATCCATTCAATGAATAAGCCTCTTTAAGTGGTTACTCAAGGGATGGTCCCTTTTAATAAAAAGAAAATATCAAGCTGGAAGGGAAAGACCCTCAGGGTTCCTGGGTAAAAGAGAAACAGTTACTATAAAGTGATCTAGATTGGAAGAATAGGTATGATTTCCACAGGCAAGAACATGACCGGGGGGTGGAGAGGGAATAGCATTCCGGTCATAGGGAACAGTGTGAACAAAGACAAGGAGACAATAAAACACAAGGCACACTCATGGAAAAGGTTAGTCCAATCAGTGGGGATGCAGACTATAGGCAGGGGGTCCAGGAAGGTAAGCCTGGACGGGGAGGTTAGAGTCAGATTGGGCAGGGATTTGAATGCCAGGCTGAGGAGTTTGGACTTAATTGTGTAGAGAGTGATGAACAGAAGAGTAACTTGATCAGGTCTGTGCTTTAGGAAGGTCCCTCTTCCTAATGAACGGTGAAGGATGCATCAGAGTGGGGTAGAGCAGAGGGGGAACGGTTTCATCAGGCAGCTGACGCAGAGGTCTTGCACCAGGGTGGTGACCACACAACAAGAGAAAGAGCCAGAGCTGGGGAGGCTTTAAAGTTGAATTTTTAAAATTATTTTTAGTGGAACATCCTGAAGTCCAGAGGAGTTAAGTGACTTTTCTAAGGTCACACCGATAGAAAGGAACAGGGAAAAGATTCAAGCCCAGCTTCTCTGGCTGCAAATCCAGTGCATCCCCCACCACGAGTTGCTGCTGTGGTTCAGCACTGAGCATTTTCCCAAAACATGACTGACCATCCTCACGGGCCTTTGTCTGTGCAAGCCTCTTTATCATTCCTATCCAGGCACAGAGAGGAGAAAGCAATCTCTCTGCACCACCTTGCCCATCACACAGAACAATTCATGCATTTCATTTCAGTGTTTCAGCAGCATCATGATTCAACTGCACGTACAAAACATGCACCAGAAAAGGGTGCTTGAAACATTGGGTTTGATTGTGTCATCACAGGAGGGGACCTGAGTTCAGAGGGTGCTCATTGAAGGGCAGACTGGCCAGACTTCAAGATTATTATGACTCAGCCTGGAATACAGCGAGAGTATCTCAGCAGGCAATGCGGGGGCATAGTGGGAGGGGGGGGCTAAGAGAGGCAAAGAAGCCTCAAGTGGAAAGGGTGGAGAGGAGAGAGACTGAGACAGAGAGAAAAAGAAGTGGAGGACACTGAGAAGGAAGAAAATAAATGGAAGGGGCATGAGTGAGAAAGAAAGAAGGGAAGAGAGAGAGTCCCTCCAAACTGCCCCATAATTTCCTGTTGCCCTGTTATAGACTTCCCAGATCATTCCCTGAGTCATGCCTTATGATTTTTGCAACTGGGTCAAGGTTGAGGATGTTAAGACTTCCTTGGATCATAACCACTGGATTGAGAAAGCTACTTGTTGAAAATTCTGGAGCTTCTAGGTTGCTAGGGAGGGCAGGAGCCTGGGAAAAACATGTGGCTTCAGAGAGAAGGGGTGTATCAAAGAGTCTAGGCTGCTAGAGGACTGGCTGCTGCTGGGGAGACGTGGGGGTGAGGCACTGGAGCTTGTGAATGTAGCCACTAGGAAAACAAATCCTGGGACTTTACCACCTTTCTAGACTGCTGAAAGGGAAACAAGTACATCCAAGGTACCCCTGGGATAGGGCCAGGCAGGAAAGGAAAAATACATCCTGGGATAATGTTTACAAACCCTGTAAATTTCCCCATGTTGAGGCAAAGCTCTGATGACCTTATCCTGGTTTCAGAAATTATTCTCTAGGGCATCTGTTGCAAATGTTTTATTTTTCTCCTTTACTTGCATCTGTATCCCTGACTCAACAGACACACACACACACACACACACACACACACACACGCTCATGCGTGCACATACACAGAGGCATACACTTAATGTAGATGACTTAGCAACCTGTTTCACTGTACTTCGAAAGTTGAAACTATCGGAGTGAGTACCCTCATCTCCTCTTCATTCCTCAAAGACTCTCAGCATTATCAGTGTTCCTCCCTCCTCCACCCAGTAACAGTACAGATATTTTTATTATTCTTTAAGGCTAGTCCTTCTGCCTGTGACCTTGACCCATTTTTCCTGCCTTCATCAGGATCTTGTTCTAAAAGCCTTCCAAGCTTTTCATATTCAGGCATCTTTTGTATGCCCCTCAGAGCAATGGCACTTTGTTATATGTTTGCTCACACATCTATGTCACTACAGTGGAGAAGGAGGAGGGGAAGGATAAGATTAGAAGGAGGAGGAGGAGGAGACAAGGAGGAGGAGGAGAAGAAGAAAAAGAAGAAGAAGGAGGAGGAGGAGGAGAAGGAGAAGAAGAAGAAGAAGAAGAAGAAGAAGAAGAAGAAGAAGAAGAAGAAGAAGAAGAAGAAGAAGAAGAAGAAGAAGAAGAAAGAGGAGGAGGAGAAGAAGAGGAAGAGGAAGGAGGGAGAGAAGGAAAAGGAGGAAAGAAAAAAGAAAAGGAAGAAAGGAAGGATGTCCTTTGACTCAACTTTAGTTACTAACCTATCCAATTATGCTCCCAGCTCTCTCCCTCCTCTTCATTGATAAATTTCTTGTAAAAGCTGTCTACACTTCCATTTCCTCCCTATCCCATGCTCCTTTGATGTTTTATTTGTTCCTTCAAACAGAATCGTGAAGAAGACAAATCAGAAGTTATTATTTCCATTTTTCAGATGAAGACACAGAGAGGCATACCAGGGGAATAATATACTAATTGTCTGAAGGGCACAGAGCCAATTCTCAGAACCATTGTTTCTACCTCTTCTTCAGGGTTTTTCTCCAACATCTCAGCTGCCCAAACTAATTCTGGCGTGTGTGGAGGACTGGTCAAAATCATTGTCTCTTGTTGCCCATCTTGTGACATCAAGTTAAACACAAGCAAGGAGTGACCTAGTTACTGTGAATTCAATTCCACTGACAAATAATAACTAAGTGCCCACTATGTTCAAGGACCCCTGCCGAATGTAACAGATACAAAGACTGACACCGCCAGGCTCTATCCAGCTGACCAAAGAATATGCTTCACGTCTCTAACCTAGACACCGTGGGAAGCTTTGCTCTGTGCCCTGTCACTATGAGAGTCCTGCTGCCCACGGTCCTTTCCCCCAGCCTCCATGTTACTACTTTCTCACTCTCTTCCTTTCCATCTCTGGCTTTGGGAGCAGTAATCCAATTTACAGCAGTGCTGCCATTACTTCTGCAAAGGACATGTCAGTCAGCTGTGCTGTGGCTCCATCTACCATTTCTGTCACTCCACAGACTAATACTCCCTGTCCTGACTCACTATTTCCCTATATTTCCTGTTTTCCCCTATTAGAACAGAAGTTCCTTGAGGTCAGTATCTGTCTTACCTTCCCCTTTGTACTTCCAGCACAGTGTCTAGCACATAGCAGTTGCTTCATAAACAGTTATCCATCCATCCATCTATCCATCATTCATTCATTCATAGCCCTGTTCTCAGATGGCTTACAATCTAATTAGGTGAAGCTATAGTCAGTAAACTGAATGATACAAGAGGGAGTGAAATATGTCCAAAGCTATCACCTGGGATAAAGAGTCTTCATGGAAGATCTGGAATCAGAATTGGTCATTGAATGGATTAAGGTATGGAGTAAGCTAAAGAAAACACTTTAACATAACTTGGGACCAACTCTAGTAAGTCCCAAATCCCCTACGTATGAGTTCATGTACTCTTGTGTGTGTGGCATGTGCCCAAACACACACACACACACATACATAAACACACATACACAGAGTCAAGACCAATCCCTGCTACCTAGGACCCTCTCAGGACCCTGGGTTCCCTCTTTTTATGGTGAGATTCTTGAATGTGATCCCCTTGAAAAATTAAATAAATGAATTTGAAAGTCAAGCCTCTAGCTAGCCTTTTTCATTTTAATAATATCAGAAATGATAATAATTTTAAAAGTTTAAACCACTGATAAAATGCCCAGTGCTCTGAACCTAATTCAATGAAATTCAGAAACTCAAACAAATCAGTGAGACAAAACCATGTAGCCCAGCAAAGATAAAGCCCATAGTTAATGGGCATGTTAGTGATTATAAAAAATTGAAAATTTTTGATGAGTTGATCTCTCAGGTGCCTTCCACACCTTACCTTCCATGTCCTATATTCTAAGGTCTCTGATGGCTCAGACATTTGATGTCCCATATCACCAAGTCCTTTTCAGTTCTAGCATTCTATGTTCTTTATTCTAAGGTCCCTTCTAACTCTGATAGCCTAAAATCACTGTTTAATATTCTGAGCTTCAGATGTAGCATAGATTGTAGGAGAGAAAACACATGACCGGGTCCAAAGGCTTGGATAGCTCATTAAAGCTATCAGTGGGGTCATGAGTTTGCCAAAACTATAGGGGAGATTGGATGGGCTCTAGACAAAGAAGTTAAGCAGAAGATTTTTGTTCAGGTCTGAAATGGATTAGATGTCTCTAACAGCTCTAAGACTGATTCTGAGGTGACTGGAATTTTAATTTCTTCATCCATCAAATGAAATGGGGAAAGTTGCTGGAGTTGTTACTGTTGCTGTTGAGTTGTGTCCAACTTTCCGTGACCCCATTAGGAGTTTTCTTGGTAAGGATACTACATTGGATTGGTTGGCCACTTTCTTCTCCAGCTCATTTAACAGATGAGGAAACTGAGGCAAACAAGGTTAAGTGACTTGTCCAGAGTCACACAGTTAGTATGTGTCTGAAGTCAGATTGTAATTCAGGAAGATTAGAGTTAGTATGTGGTAAATAATAGATGCATGACTTAGTAAAGTCTAGAGTGTTTTGGAAATGTAAGGCTAAATGGGAGTTGAGCCCCACAGTCTAACTTCTGACTTGTTCTTCAATTCTAGATAGGAGAAAAATGTTTATAATGGAAAGAATCCTGAATTTATAGTCAGGACATAAAGGTTTTTTTGGGGGTAGTCTATTGCTGGGATCTAAAGGGGCTTTTCAGAAGAATTTGACAGACCATTCAAGTGCTAAATACCACATTCTTTTTTGTGAGTTTAAGGTATAAGACCGCATGGTTAAATGGAACTATCCAAGGAAGCATCAGAGAGGTAGGGGCAATAAGGGGAGGATATTAGGACTGCAACCCCTCCCTCAATCTATGCTAAAAAAAAGGTATAAGCTCCACCTTAGTACCAAACTAGCAGAGGATAGAGAATGAGTCTGGCTATGAATTGTCCAAGGACCAACCTAGCCAAGTATAGCAAGGCTTTTCACAGGGTAAGTGATCTCAGGGATGGCTTTTTTATTAACCACAGTATTTCCACAATTAATTCCACTATTAATTAATTAAGGCCTAGAGGATCTGCAATCTGCCTTGGTGGTAACTTTGAAGAGCTGACTGAGGACATCTTAGCTTCTGGAAGAATGAAGTCCCCTAGGATCTTGCATAATCAAAACCCCTAAGCCCACAGAAGATAAGAAGAATAAATGAGGAAGGGGGCTGGGGATGTGCGAGCTTCTAAAACCAGGCAAGCTTGCAGCTGGAAGAAATGGAAGCTGTCAGCCTGACAGGGAGGGAGAAAATGCTGAAAGAAGTCACAAAAACCAGCCCAGATGCCATCCCCTTGGGAACATTACTGTGGTACAGCCTTCCTAGGATAACAACCGCTATTGTGGATAAAAGCTCCCATTTTTATTAGTGTTTTCATGTTTATGAAGCATTTTTCCTCTAGATAATCCTGGGAGAATTAACATAGAGCTCTGACTTCAGAGTAAGGAAGACTTGTGTTCAAATCTCACTTCTGACACCTACTGGCTGTGTGACTCCCAGCTCTCCTCCCTACCCCCAACCAAACAACTCTCTAAGACAGTACATTGTAGAGAGGGTGCTGAGCCCCATTCATAAAACAAGAAGGAGGCAGGATTCAAAGCCAGGTCCTTTGACTCCAAATACTGGCCTCCTTTTTTGAAAGATTTCCCAACAGAATGGTTAAAATGGAAAACAATGTCAGGACTTATTAAGGTAAACAACCAGGTCTCTTGAAAACCCTGCCATCCAGAATGCTTTATTTCCTGAGGGCTCTGGAGGGCCAAGATGTTATTGCATTATTTCTTGGCTGGTAGATGCTTTAAAGAAGAAGATATACAAAGGATCTAAGACGTTTCTGTAACAATCAGGAAGCTGATGGAGCAGTGGAACCAGCAGCAGAGGCCAAGAGTCAGCAAAAACATCACAAATTAATTTCCCAGTGAATAGAGGAAACACCGGGAGATATTTTAATTAAACCCGGCCCTGTGCCAGAAGCACTTAGCTGGTGCTTTGTCATGGTAGGGGGGAAGGGGAGGGACTCCACATGGAACCAGATTCTGATTTTCACTCCAGGGGCTGGGCTCAGAGAGTATAAAAGCTCCCATTTTCCATATATTAAAAACCCTTAGAAATGACATTGACACATGAACATAAACTCTAAGTGGTAAAATATATATATGCCTTCAGGATATAGAATGGCAACACTGGAAGGGACCTTAGAACATAGAATAGAGAATATAGAATGCCAGAAGTGAAATATCTAGAATATTAAGGCTAGAAGAGGCCTTAGAGTCTACAGTACAACGTAGGATAGGAGAGGGATTTTATAAGATAGAACGGAGAACGCCAGACTTATAAGAGACATTAAAATATAAAATGCTAGGACAAAAAATGGTTAAAGACAAAGGAGGTCCTATAGTCCATTCCTTTACATGGTAGGAAATCAGGCCTCAGAGAAGAAAAGTGACTTCTCCAAAGTCAGATAACTAGCAGGAAAGTGAAACAAAGTTTGATTCAGAAGACTTGAGTTTGAACCTTTCTTTGATGGTTTGTGACTGTGGCCAAGTCATTTCTCTGTGAACATCAGTTATCTAATCTATGAGTAACCTAGTGACCTACTCACTGAAACTTTAAGCTCGCAAGGACAAGGCTCAATCATGAGTGTTTCTCAATAATCATATTCCTTGGTCATGCCACTGGCAGGATTTTCCCTGGAAACATCAGATTTTTGCGAGTGTTTAAGTTTCCACAGCAAAAGGAAAATTACTCCTGGGCCCCATGCAAGCACCCAGGATAACACAACATAGCATACAGGATAGGTTTAATTAACCTGATAGAAAATGTAAAGGACTCATATCTGACCCCATAAACAGTCAAGTCAATTCCCCTTCCCTCTCAGGGGGCTTGTGCCTTCCCTAGGGAACTATGCCATCTTCCCAAGGTATAGTACTAACCAAATGCCTATCTCCAAACGAGAAAAAAATTTGGGAAATGCTAGAGGGCAATCCTACAATCCTGTGCCAACCAAAAGGGATTATTCCTCCATGTCTCAGCTCTTTGAGATGCCCCTCTTTCTTCCCCTTCACACCTCTCTGTCTGGCAATGGCTCCTTCTCTCCTATGTCTCCATATGTTGCTAATTCTTCTTCTCTCTCCTAATAGGCTACATAGCTCCCTGGAAAGACTGTGGGGATGTACAAAGATAAGCCTTTCCCTGAGGAAAAGGATCTGTGTCTATCTATCTGACCTCCTCTCTCTCCAGGTCCACCTTATACCATGTAGTCCCCTTTAAAAAAAACAGCTGAGTTGGGCAAACTAGATATAAGCCTGAGCCACTCCAGAGCAAAGGTTTTGTGAGCAGAGCAATGAGTTCTCAAGATAATGAAAATTCATACCTTGTTGAAAAGATACAGGAAATGAGACAAGGCCCTCGCAGGGAATGAATGCCTCAGCACAACAGTTACCCTGAAAACAGGGACAATAGGGCTTGGCTTACACAAGCTACTTCTAAGGGTAGTTGCTAGGAAAACTCTTTTTAAAAAATGTTAAAGAATTAAAGAAATGAAAGCTATGGGGCAGAATCAAGATGGCAGAGTAAAGGCAAGGACTCGTGGCTGAGCTCTTCCCCAAGTCCCTCCTAATACCGTTAAATAACAACTTTACAAATTCTAGAGCAGCAGAACCCATGAACAAAGATGAAGTGAAACAAGTTCCTAGTCCAAGGCAACTTTAAGGTCAGCAGGAAAGAAAGAAATGAAAGCTTTAAGTTAGGAGCTGGACCCGGAACCTAGTCTAGACTCCCAGATAAGACCTTTATATGTATTTCCCTATTCTCCCTCTGAACAAGGGATGCTAAGTCTAGAAGTTAACTTGTGTCTTTGGTAAATCTCTCTCCTTCTGTCTCTGTCTCTGTCTCTGTCTCTCTGTGTGTGTGTGTCTCTCCCTTCCTCCTCCTGCCTCTTCTATCTCTGTCTTCTCTCTCTGTCTCTGTGTATGTTGTGAGAGAGGAGAGACAGAGAGACAGAGGGAGAGACACAGAGAAAGAGAGAGACAGAGAAAGAGAGGGAGGGAGAGAGAGAGAGAGAGAGAGAGAGAGAGAGAGAGAGAGAGAGAGAGAGAGAGAGAGAGAGAGAGAGAGAGAGAGAGAGAGAGAGAGAGAGAGAGAGAGAGAGAGAGAGAGAGAGAGAGAGAGCTGCTACCTTTGGAAGGCCTTTTGCTGCCATCTAGTGGTAATTTGTGTTATTTACGATAACAGCCCTGGAAGGAGAGGAACGCTACTGGGGTGGAATCATAGGCTTTAAAACTGAAAGGATTTTAGACGTGAACTAGATCAACCCCTTCATTTTGCAGACAGAGCCAAAGGTCCGAAGATGAGAAGGCTCTTGCCCAAGGCCACTCAGTTGGTAAACTGCGCATCACAATTGGACCCCTGGTCCTTGAATTTTAAATCCACCTTTTTACGTATCTTCTTTGAAGAAGGCAAAGAAGCAAGAGCGTGGGCTCTAGTCAAAGAACTTACACCAAAAGAAAAGCCCAGAAAGCTTCAGAAAAGACTCTTTTTTTTTCACAGTTTATCTTAGGGAGGAAAAAATGCAAGGGAGGGAATCCAGCAGCTGAGTCCATGCAGCTTTGCACGGCTCATAAGCTCTCTCTCTAAGCCTAGGTTTCCTCAATAATAGTAATACTGAAACTTCCTCCCTCACAGAGATTGTGTGGCCAAGTGGGTAGAGTCATCCCCCAAAAGAGGAAGACATAGGTCTAAATCCTACCTCTGACACATGCTGGCTGAGTGACTTTGGCTAGGTCACCTAACCTCTTGGAGCTCTAGGCAACTCTAGGACATAGGTTGCAGAGAAGGGCCCAATCTGCATTGGCAGAGGAAGCCTCTCTTGTAACTTGGAAGTTACTGAGGTCATTAAAATCACAGATCCAGTCCACCTCCCTACCTCAGAGGGGCCACATCACTAAAATAAGACAATCTTTGTAATCTCCGGATAGCTATAGTTCCGTTAGGAGTGTCAGCATCATTGTTAAAAACAATAATAATAATTTGGAAGAAAGCTGTTCTCTGAGGGGAGGCGCTACTAGGCTAGACTACATTATCAGGCAAGGTTACTCGGCCAGAGTTTTTTACTTAATCATTTTTCTTTGTTATAAAGGGGAGTTTGGTTCGAAGAGGGTAGAAATGTCACATCAAGATGAAGGACATAATCAATATTATTTGTTCATTTTTTTTGAAGAAAGCAAGTGGCTCTTTCTGCTAGCCTTTGGATATGTTGCAGTTGAGTCCAGAGGTGAAAAGGGCTCCTTAGATGTGAGTTACTATGTCTTCCTACCATGCACACAGATCAAAAACACAAACACACATACACATACACAAACACACACGAACGCACACATATATACATACACATGTCCATATATATACACACACAACAGCCATGCACATGTGTGCGCACATGCACATATATACACACATACACATACATACATACACCTATCATAAGACAACACCAGGACATCTTCCAGACACTGTTAATTGGTGGAGTTAATGTGGTTGGAAGTCACTTCCTGTACATTTTTTTTGTTGTACATTTTCTTGGCAAAGATACTACAGTGTTTTGTCATTTCTTTTTCCTCATTTTACAGATGAGGAAATTGAGGCAAACAGGTTAAGTAACTTGCCCAAAGTCACACAACTAATTAGTGTCTAAGGCTGGATTTGAAATAATCCTGACTGTAGACCCAGCATTCTATCCATTGTGCCACCTAGCTGCCCCCATAGAAGTTGCCCCTTAGACACTAGTAATAAAATATGGAACATAGGTTGAGTAGGAAGTATTGGGAATAGAACAGAATGTTAGTGTAGGGGTTAGAGTAATCTGTGATATTAGTTAGAGGAAAATATAACTATGAGTTAGGAGATAAGTGCATGAATCAGTGCATGTGAACCTGTTGTGAGGGAGTGGGATGGGAGTTGGGTTCCCAGATCTCTAGAGAATGCATTGTGGGAGGTGGTGAAGGGAGAGATAGCTGAGTGTCATAGTAGATAGAGAATCAGCCCTGGGGCCAGGAGGACCTCCATTCAAAACTGACCTCAGACACTTATTAGCTATGTGACTCTGGGCAAGTCACTTAACCCTGAATGCCTCCAAAAATGAGAGGGCATGAAAGAGAGAGCATTGTGGGCCTTCAGATACAGAACATGGTGTGTGTAAGAGCTCCCTTAGGTCAAATCCTCATTAAAATGGGAGTAGAGGAAGTAAAGAAAAAGAATTAATGGAGGTAGAAGTTCCTGTCCCATCATGGCTAGCAGGGGAGCTTGAATGGGCTCTGTCAGTTCTCATGTGGAAAGAGTCAGTCATCTAGGTAGGGTCTGTGATAACAAGTCCTGGTAGATGCCATCATTGACTGGTATGGTTCTAAAATTACTGGAGTCTCAGAGATCATGGATTTAGAGCTGGAAGAAACCTTACAAATGAACTAGTTTGAACACCTCATTTTACAAATAAGGAAATTAAACCCCAAGGAGGGTTCATCTGTAGAAGATTTTTATCCAAATGATCTACACATATATTGAGGGTATACTTGAAGAAAACATGAAAAGAGAACAGGAAGGCTTTCACAAATGATTTTCAGAGAAAAGTGTACATAATGTTTGCTAATTACAAAAACAAATGGTTCAATAGAGGGGTTTTGTGTGTGTACTAAAATTATACATGATTCCTTGACTTGATACAGTCACAGAGACTGCCCTCTAACCACCAACATCAAATAAAGTATATATCAGTGAAAACAATCAGTACAGCTGAGAAGAATATTCTGGGCAAAGCTCAAGTAGAAGATTGATTCCCTACAGATCAGAGGTTCTTATCCCTTTTTGTGCCACAGACCCCTTTGGCAGTCTGGATGATTCCCTTTTCAGTATGTTTTTAAATGCATCAAATATTTAGTATGACAAAAAACCCAATTACACTGAAATTTAGTTTTCAAAATTTTCATCAAATCAAGTTTACAAACCTCAGGGTAAAATCCCCTTCTCTAGATGGTGAAGTCCTCCAAATATCCCTGTTTGCAAATGACAGTACTAGTGGCAGTAAGCCCAAGAATATCACAGACCTTTCTTGATGAGATCACAGGATTTTGAATTGAGAAATTGCAGGGAACTGAGGTCATCATTTTACCAATGAAGAGGAGCCCCAAACCAAGCTAGATGAAGTCATTTGCCCTCACCCAACTGGTAAGATATGATTCCAACCCAGGTTCCCTGAATTTAAACCCAACACTCTTTACCCCCAGAATAGCAGAGGAGAAAGGGTGTATAAATGAACCCAGAGCCATGAGCCTGAGAGTGGAAAGGGAGAGGATATAGTGCCCATGGCACTATCATATAATACAAATCCAGCTGTTATTCCTTGACAGACTTTTGAACTAAATTTAATCACATTTAAAAAACTGATAATGTACAAATAAAATGTGAGACAAATCATGACTTGGCAACATTACATTGTATTCTATAATTTATCTTAGAAACTGTGGACAAACAACATGGCATCATGGAAGAAGCCCTAGATTTGGACTCAGATTATGGAGGTTCCAATCTCAAATCTGCTTCTCGGTGTTTGTAAGACTACGAGCAAACTACTTCAACTAATAATGTTACACTCAATGATTTCTAAAGTTTTTTCCAACTCCACATCCCGTGAGTCTCAGCTCCATTATCCAGAGGATAGTGACGAAGATGGTGAGGGAATTGAAAACAAGGCCCTATCAGGATTGGCTGAAGGAACTAGACATTTCTAGATTGTAGAAAAGAAGACTTAGGCAAGTATGATCAGTGTCTTCAAATAGCTAAAGACTTGTCATAATGCAGGGAGAGCACGCTTACTGTTGGAGCCCCAGAAATCAGAACAGGAAGCAGTGGGTATCTGTTGGCCCAAGCTAAGAAAGAGCCCTCATAATGCCTTGGAAGGTAGTGAGTTTTCTGGTACTGGAGCTCTCCCTGCAGAGGCAGGCTGACTATTTCAAGGACATTAGAGATGAAATCCACATTTTGGGGCAAAGGGGGCATTGATCTAGATGGTTTCAAGGGTCCTTTCCAGCATAAGAGTCTGTGCTGATTTTTTTATTGGTCTAGGTGTGTGATTTTATCAGTAATTCTCAATGTGGGCATTCTGTCCACTCATGCAGATCATCAACTTCTCTGTAACTTCATATTGGAGACAAGTACTCATGATACTGAGAAGACTTATCCATGGCACCATATCTCTGGGGCAAAAACAAGGACTGAATGCAGACCTTCTGACTACAAGGCTCATTATTATTATCAAATATTTAATTTTTTAAAATTTCATTTCATTTGTGTATAAAACAATATATTTAACTTATAATTAAATTAATTATATAATTATTATATAATTAATTATTATATAATCATATAATTAATCATTATATAATCTATATATTATTATAGGCAATATATAATTTAATCACATGATTATATATCTTATTACATAACCATATGTATATAATATATTATATTATTACATGATATGATGTATGATGTATTATATTATATATTATATAATATGATTATATTATATATTTAATTTATAATTAAATTAATTATATTAATGATATGATTATATAATTGATAATTATATAATTAATTATTATATAATTGATTATATAATAATTAAAATAATATATTTAATATATTGAATTTATTAATTTAATTAATAATGAAATCAACACTAATTATTAATACTAGTATATTAAGTAAATTTATATGTTAATAATTAACATTAATAATAAAATTATTAATGAAGTTTAATTAATAAAAATTAAGAAGGGAGGTGCCTGAAGAGGAGAGCACCAATGTCACTACATCATGTTCCTAATAATATTGGATTTTTTTTAGTCAGTCAATGAGCATTTATTTTTTGTACATATGAATCCTTTCCCTCTTTATTTTTTAATTTTAATATTTTATTTTTCCCAATCACATGTAAAACCATTTTTCTAACATTATTTTATTTTTTAATTACATATATAGTTTTCAACATTCATTTTTGTAAAATTTTGAGTTCCAAATTTTCTCCCTCTTTATCCCCTTCCCCAAGACAGCAAGCATTCTAATATAAGAAAAACAACTTTTAACCTTTGCTTTCTGCAGTTTTGAGTTCTAAATTGTCCTGCATTATCCCTTACCTTCCCCGTCATTGAGAAGGCAAACAATCTGGTAAAGGTAATACATGTGCAGTCATGCAAAACATATTTCCATATTAGTCATGGTAGGAAAGCAAACACAGACCAAAACAAAAAATGAAGTAAAAAAATATATACTTCATTTTGCATTCAGATTCCATCAGACCTTTCTCTGAAGGTGGATAGGATTCCTCATCATGGGTTCTTCAGAACTGTCTTAGATCTTTGTACTGCTGAGAATAGCCAAGTCATTTCCAGTTGACCATCATACAATAGTGCCAACACTGGAATTCTACTGTAGAATAATATGTGGAATGAATCAGACCCATTGTTCTATTGGGACAGTTTCTTCCCTACGTAGTCAATAGTAATTTGGTTTTTCCTAAAACATCAAGTTTCCTGAACTCATAAATCCCTTAAACATCTCTAGGCGTCAGTTTCCTTATCTCCCAATCAGAAAAAATAAGCTATCCCCTAACAATCACCTGGGGATATTGTAAGGGTGTAACTAACCAATGGATGTAAAAGTACTTGGGAGAGAATAAAGATGTGTATGTAAGACTTGGAGCTAGAAAAAACCTTAGAAACGTCCAAATGATCCCCCATTTTAGAGAGGAGGAAACTGAGGCCCCAGACAGGTTGAATGATTGTCTAAGGTTGCTCTGGTAGCAAATAGAATAGTGCAATTTAACTCTTCTAAGTCCTTGGTAGTGTCGTGGATGGAGTGTTGGACCTGGAATCTGAAAAACTTGAGTTCAAAACCAGCCTTAGACATGTAGTAGCTTTGTGACCAAGTCTAAGCAAGTCACTTCAGTGCTGTTTGTCTCAGTTTCCCCATCAGGAAAATGGAAAATAAAAGCACTTATCTTACAGGGTTATTGTAAGGAAAGAATGGGATAAAATTTTAAATCACAGTGCCTGGCACAGAGAGGAATATAAATGTTAGCTATCATCATTATTATTCAATATTCAATGCTTTTTTGTTGTACCTTATTTCTTCTTCCATAAGCACCTATACAATAAAATTCATGAAATACTTTGTTCATACAGACACAGAATAATAAAAAATAATTCAGAAAAAATGTTTCCCCAAAACCAATTTATTCTAGGATACATGGGACGAAATTGGTGTAGTGGGATAAAAGGATTGATTTCGGTTATCAGGTGACTTGGGGACCCTAGTCTTTCCTTCTTCCGTCCAGTAGCTTTGTGACTTTGAGCTTCCCCTCTCTGGATTTTCATCAATCCATAAAGTGAGGGGATAGATCTGATGTTCTCTAAGAAACCTTTTAACTCTGATGAATTTTGTCTTCAGTTCTGTCATAATGTAACAGTGATGTTCCATGTTCTATGTTTTCACATCCCGTCCAATACTGGACTTTCTATAACTGAGAGAAAACCAGGGTGAATTATAAAGAGTACCACATTTGAAATCAGAGAAATAGGGTTCATATCCAAGCTCTGCCACTTCCTGGCTAAGTGATCTTGGGCAGGTGACCCTCTAGGTCCCAGTTTCCTCATCTATAAAATAAGGAGGTCAGACCCTGACCTATAAGATCCATCCCACCTCTAAAGGCTCTGAGTTTCATTTTATAGACCTGCTCATGAAATATTGGTCTAACACAATGTGTTTTCACATAAGTGAGGGGATGTGTTTCTGGAAGATACATTGACAAATCTCATTCCATAAAACTCATCATCTGGCACTTTTCCTCATTGGAGGATAATCACTGGAAAAAGCTTACTTCTAAACTGGAGTTAGCCCAAGGGGCTCAGAATTCAACATACTTAAGACTAGTAAGTAGACATATAAGGTGAGGAGCTTACAAGGGGTTTCAAAGACCTCTATGTGCCCTGACTGTGGTGGTGTAAAACAGATGATGAGGTTGAGGCAAAGTAGGGTCTAAGAACAAGAAGCATATGGCCATGTACCATCTAGTCCATGGTCTAAATAGACTGACCATTCAGTCAGCAATTTGTATCCCTGACCCACTAAACCAAATACAAAGACAAAGCTGGAGTTGCAAATCAGGATGAGGAGGAGGAGGAGGAGGAGGAGGAGGATTTTGATGGTGGTGGTGGTGATGGTGATGATGATGATGCAAGTATAACACTTTAAGATTTGGGAGATGTTTTACATACATTATCTCATTCGATCCTCACAACGGTTGCATGAGTCAAGTGCTATTATGATCCTCCTTTTACAGATGAGGACATTAAGTGATTTGCCCAGTAAATGTGTAACACTTAACAGGGAGAGCTAGAGTACTAGAGAATTTTCTTATATTTCATGACTCCAGTCTAGACCAACAAAACAAGCATGTTGAAGCTTAGGAAAAGGGGAAGCTAACACATGCAAAGATATTTATAGAAGTGCTTTTTGTGATGGAACAGAATTGGAAACTAAGGCCATACCATCAATGAAGAAGGGCTGAACAAATTATAGGATGAATATGAATGGAATGAAATACTATTGTGCCATAAGAAATAATAAAAGGGGTAGTTTCAGGCATCTTGTGACAATTTATATGTACTGATACAGCGCGAAATAAGCTGACTCAAGAGAATTTGTAGGAAAGCAACATTGTAAAAACCAAAGATTTAAGAATTCTGGTCAATGGAATGACCAACCATGATTCCTAGAGGACTAATGATGAACTATGTTAATGATCTCTTAATGCACAGGCAATGGACCTGGGGTATAGAATGAGATGTACCTTTTCTTTCACAGCTAGTGTAGGAATTTGTTTGGCTTGACTACGCATATCATATACTAGGGTTTTGTTCCACTATTTTTCTTTCAAATTTGGAAAGGGGTGGGTGAAATTAATGTTTATTAACTGAAAAGTAAAATAGGGAAAAAAGGGATGGAAATAGACAGTAGAATATTTTATGAGAAGGTAGGAAAATCTACACTGATCTAACCTACTGAGTCGAAAGGGCACGTGATTGGAATGGCTTGAAGCTCTATGCCAGTAACATAGAAATAGAGTATGGAATTAATTAAAACAGAAGAAAATATTTGAGATCATATATTCTCATCTCTATTTACTCATGGGAAAGGGGAAACTGAGGAAGGGTAAAGCAAGTGAATTGGTTTTTTCTCAATGTCCCACAGCTAATACAGGGCAAAGTAAGAATCCAAGACTTCGGAGTTCAAATTCTATATTCTTGTCAGGGGTTATTAATTTGGGATTGTGAATTTCTAGTATGTATAGATGTACATATGCATTTATATGTATATAGGCACATGCACGTGTACATATATATATGACCATATTCATGTGTGTATTATAAACACATGTATATGTACAATATCATATAAGCAACTATATTTAAATACAATGTTTCCATTATAATCCTATGCATCTAATTGTATGTGTTTATAAACCTAATTCTGAAATGGATTCCACAGGATTTCCCTGCCTGTCCAAAGGGTCTGTGATACATACACAAAAGGTTAAGAACCTCCAGTCTAGATGACCAGTTATGAAGTTGCCTTATAAAGTATGTTGGATTTTTTTTTTACCAGACCTATAATTTCATCAGTGCAGGGGAACTCCTGGAGAGGAACTTTCTATTAATGCAAATTATCATTTTTTATACAATTTCTTATTCTAGAGAGTTGTCTAGAACTTTGAGAGATTATGTGACTGCCCAGAGTCACACAGCTAGTAAATGTCAGAGTCAAATCTCCAACCCTTCCAATGATAACTCTCCAAAGTCAGTTTTCTGCATTTTACTATGCTGCTTCTCATAAGATATGAATTGATATGAGCACTCTCCCCTCCCCTACTTTCCACCAGTATCATACATAATGTCCATGTCTTCCCCATTCACTAATTCACTGTCATTCCAAACAAGACCTTATATAAACCTTAACTTTCCCCCAAGTCCACAGGAATGAGGAAATCCCCCCCAAAAAAACTTCACTCTGATCTGGCAAAGGCACCCTACCTGCACCCACACTGCAGAGTTGGCAGGGCTTTGATGTGCCCAGTCTTTGGATTCAAATCCTGACCAGTTTCCAGAATTCTGTAATGACTCAGTTCCCCCAGGGCAAGCTCATTTCTTTGTTATGCTGGCTGGGTATATAGAGATGCCATCTGGCAAGAGATAAATCAGTGTTTCTATAAGGAAGTGACATCTCCCCTCCAGTCCTGCCTCCCTTGTCCTTATTAGATTACCTGACTTGAGGGGTTTTAAGGGTGAGTCCAGAGCTCCATCCCACATAAGCTGGGCACCTCTCACTAAAACATTTCACGGCTGAGTCTCAGTTTCATCATTTATCAAAGATAGCAATATGTACCCCAATTTTTTTCCAAGGTTGTGGTGAAAATCAAAAGGGAAGCTAATTTGTAAAAGGAAAAAGCCATAGAGGAAATTCATCACAGAACTGAAGCTGGAAAATAGGCCTCCTGACTCCAGATTCTACACTCTTTCTGCTAGAAGAAGTCTTTCTTTTTAGTGTGTCTGTCCAATTGATACAACCAATGGTCTGTATTGTGGGTGTTTTGACTGAGCATCACATAAAAGGATCACATTTATATGATCCCGGCATCATCATAGTATAGAATGTCAAAGCTGGGAAGGACCTCAGAAGAGAGACTGTGAGAACTGGAAAGGACCTTAGAACATAGAAAGTTATAACTGGAAAGGATTTTAGAACATAGAATGTCAGAACTGGGAAAGACTTTAGAACATAGAACATCAGAGCTAGGAAGACCCCTAGAACATAGAATGCCAGAGCTAGGAGGAACCTGAAAACATAGAATGTCAGAGCTGGAGAGGACTTTAGAACATGGAATGTCAGAGCAAGAAAGGATCTTAGAACACAGAATATCAGAACTAGAAGAAAATTTAGATCAGTGGTTCTCAAAATTGGTCTGGAGACCCACCTGACTCCCTGACAGAGACTCTTCAGAGGATCTTTTCGGTCAAAACTATCATCATAATACTAAAATGCTTTAATTTCTAATACAGCAAATATTGATAGATAAAAATACCCCATAGCTCTTCTGTGGATCTCTCCAGGTTTGACGTTTTATTGCCTACATCAATGGTTCCCAAATGTTTTGGTCTCAGGAACCCTTATGCTCTTAAATATTATTTAGGACCCTCACAGCAATTTTTAAGAACATAAATAAATAAATAATGTCAATGAAATGTCAAACCTGGAAGGGAAACTAGAACCCAAAATGTTGAGCAGGAAGGAGACTGATAATGAAGCAGGTTATTGTTGGAAGGAAGTCTCAAGCTCCTGTATTTCAACCCTTTCGTTTTCCCACATAAGAGGAAAAACAATCCATCGGAGAGCAGCTGGGAGGGAATGGCTTGGAAACCTCAAGCAACTCCAGAACTCCGAGCTGCTATTAAGGACACAGTAATAATAGCGGCACAGGAAGAGACAATGACTTGCCCAGAATCACACAGTAGAATGTGGCTTTAAGCCTCCTAACCATAATACGCATCACAGTGTAAGTGTGTGAAAGAGGGAACAATAAGCAAGATACAACGTGTCATCTGACAGGGAGGGTCTTTATCCATCCCAGAGATCAGAGGAGGCTTCATGAAGGAAATAATGTTTGAGTTGGGCTTTAAAGATACACATGTACCACATCACACCTATTAGATTGGAAAACATGACAGAACAGGAAGACGATAAATGTTGGAGAGGATGTGGGAGAGTTGGAACACTAATACACTGTTGTTGGTGGAGCTGTGAGCTGATCCAACCACTCTGAAGAGCAGTTTGGAACTATGCCCAAAGGGCTAAAAAAATGTGCATACCCTTTGACTCAGAAATATACTTCTAGGACTGTATCCCCAAGAGATCACAAAAATGGGAAAGGGTCCCACATGTGCAAAAATATTTATAGCAGCTCTCTTTGCAGTGACCAAAAACTGGAAATCAAGGGGATGCCCATCAATTGAGGAATGGCTGAATAAGTTGTGGTATATGAATGTAATGGAGTTCTATTGCGCCCTAAGAAATGATGAACAAGAAGACTTCAGAGAGGTCTGGAAGGACTTAACATGATCTGATGTTGAGTGAAAGGACCAGAACCAGGAGAACTTTGTGCACAGCAATGACCATAGTGTGAGAGAGTTTTTTCTGGTAGACTTGGATCTTCATAGCATGCAAGGACGTTAAAAAAAAATTCCCAGTGGTCTTCTAAGGCAAAATGCCTTCCACATTCAAAGAAAGAACTATGGAATTCAATCGCAGAACGTAACAGATCATTGTGTGTGTGTGTGTGTGTGTGTGTATTATGTTTTGGTTTAGTATATGATTTCTCCCATTTATTTTTGTTCTTCTATACCACATGACTATAATGAAAATGTATTCAATAGGAACGTATGTGAAGATCCTATATAGAATTGTATGCTGTCTTGGGGAGGGAGGGGGTGATGGGGGGAAGGTAGGGGGAAAAAATCCAAGTTTTATGGTAGTGATTGTAGAGCATTAAAAATAAATAAAATGAATATTAAAAAAATAAGTGTGAATTTGTTGAGCAAAGAGGGTGAGAGTGGGCATCCGAGGCATAGGAGGCATTGACCAAAATGCCATGTCAAGATTTCAGAGCCCAGTCCAATATGACACCCAGAAACCTTAGGATAGAGCACTGGACCAAGAGTCTGGAAGACCTGAGTGGGACACTCACTAACTATGTATCCTGGACAAGTCACTTAGCCAGGTGAACTTGGTTTTCTCATCAATGAACTGGAGATAAAAGCAGTACCCACTTCCCAAGGTTGTTTTGAGGATCAAATGAGATAGTATTTGTAAATTGTTTTACAAACTTTAATGAATCATATAAATACTAGTTATTACCAGGGCTAAAGCTTGGAAGGCAATAATATTAGATAAAATTAAGAAGCCAAATTATTTGAGGTCTTGGATTTCTGGCTTCCACAAAGAAGTTAGAACTTTGGGGAGGAAACAGTAGAGAACACAGCAGAAAAGTGACAAGGGCAGATCTCTGACTAAAGATGTGCCCAGCAATGTCACCTTTAAGGTCAAGTTTCAGAGGGAGAGTATAAGTGGTAGAACTGTTAGGAGTCAGTGCCAGTTGACTGTAGATTCAAGGAATGAAGAACTGGAAGGGGGCCTCAGGGATCATTTTGGTTTCTTAGAGGAAGAATCAGACTCAGAGATTCACCAAGTTTCCACAAAAAGTCTCAGAGTTGAGATGTAAGCCCAAGACATCTCATTCCAAAGCCAGAACTTTTAAACTGGCAGCACGGTGATCAGGTTCGGTGCTCAGATAGCACCAGTAAGAACAGAGAGAAGACAAAAGATGCAGGGAATGTTGCAAAGATAAAATCCATAGTTCCTCATGACTGACCAGATCACTGGATCTGAGTTAGAAAAGCCCAAAGAGACCATCTATTCCAACCTACACCCGAATGATAAGCATCTCGGTGACGTCCTGAACATGAGATCATCTGCTTGAAGGCCTCCAAAGAGAAGGGACCTCAAAGAGACAGCACATTCTCATTTTGAATAGCTCTAATTGTTGAAAAGTGTTTTCTTACATGTGAAGTCTAAATATACCTCCCCAAATCCCACTCACTATTCTGAGCTTTTCCTCTGGAGTAAAGCAAAACAAGGGGAATCTTACCTTTAAATGGCAGTCCCTCAGATACTTGAAGAATTCTCTAATATCTTTCCTAAGGCTTCTCTTCCCCATTTTCCTTCAACTGAACCTCATAGTTGGAACCATCTAACCATCAGGATCACCTTCAAAGAATTAGGTTCTCAGAATTAAAAGGGTCCTCATCTAAACTAGCCCACACCTGAAAGAGAAGGAAGGAAGGAAGGAAGGAAGGAAGGAAGGAAGGAAGGAAGGAAGGAAGGAAGGAAGGAAGGAAGGAAGGAAGGAAGGAAGGAAGGAAGGTGAAAGGAAAAAGAAGAAAAAATTAAATTAATCTCTTAGAACTTTTCCTCGATGAAAGGTTGGTTCCTATGGATTATGGCTTCCTTTTCTAGATGTTTACAAACCATCATTTTAATAATATCTTTTAAAATTTAGATAGGAGTAACAGTTAAAGATCCCTAGCTTTAGTTTGTAAAATAAAATTTCCTCCCTTTTATGAAAATTAGGAAAATCATACACTTCCCAAGCTCCTCTCTAGGAAAACGTGGATAGAGACAGAAATCTAACAGAATTTCAGAGTGAAAAAACAGAAAAGATGGAGGAGAGAAGGAGAGATAGAGATTTAAAAAAACATAAGAAGAGCAAGTGACAGAGATAAAGAGAAAGCTAGAAAGAGAGAGCCATGGAGAACCTTCAATGACTGCTCATTTCATTTCCCTCATGAACTGTTTGTTTCAAACCATTTTTCTCACCGTCCATCTACAGCTGCACCTGGACCCTCCTGGCTCATACCCACACTCACATACTTGTAGAAGATGATCTAGCTTCCTACTGCGCTGAAAAGGCTGAAATCATCTGATAGGAGCTCCCTTGGTTTCCCTCCTCCATTTGTTGAAATTTCTCATCATCACCTTCTTCTTTCTTTCAAAGTACAGAAGAAAAGGTCTCTAGTCCCCTATAAGGCACCTACCTCTATTCAGGCCCTTGTTCCTAGACTCGCTATCTATATTACTTCAAGAAGAAAAATTGAAGGTCTTATTGGCTCAGATAATCTACAGTTCTGTGGCTCAGGGCAGAGTCTTACAATTTAGGGGTAGAACACCTGGTCTAATGCCAAGAAGACTCATCTTCCTGAGGTCAGATCTGACCCTGGACACTTACCAGCTGTGTGACCCTGGACAAGTCACTTCACCCTGTTTGCCCCAATTTCCTCTTCTATCAAATGAGCTGGAGAATGAAATGGCAAACCACTCTGGTTTCTTGGCCAAGAATACCCCAAATGGGGTCATGGAGAGTCAAACATGTCAAAGTAACTAGGAAACAATCAGGGAATGAAAAGTGTGATTCCCAGAACTGAACACCAGATGGTACCATCATTCTAAGGCTGATGAGATTTCTGGTTATTCACCAAAAATGGGTCATTTACTACAACTTGAAACTAAAAGGACTCTCAGTTCTAAGAAATGCTTGTTAGGACACATTCCTAGGGTGAGCACCTCAGATAGACAATGGACTAAGCCAAGAGACTAACAGGATGAATTGCACTCTGGGAAACTGCCCATTGTTTTCCATGACCCTAAGCAGACCCCAGCTAAAACAAAACAACAGAAACAAACAAACATAATTTTCAGACTTGTATCTGATCCCACCCCCTGCCAGACATCGTATGTTTCATAGCATGATCCACAACAGCATCCAATTAATGCTAACCCTGGATGACCCAAAGAGGAATGGAAAGATGCGGTGTGTATAAATTGGCTGTAAAATGTGACCAGTGATGACTAACGCTCAGGAAGTGATGCAAGGGATCAGAGAAGGAGAAGAGTACCATATACTAAGGAATTTCCTGAGTGCTACAACATGCTAAATGTTCTAACGGAATGTCTCTGGCCATTGGGTGGGATGCTCTTTGAAGAATTCTTGGGAGGATATGGGTAAGATGAAAAAGGAAGAGGAGACATGGAGGCTTACAAATCTGTACCATTGTGACCAATGTTTAACAACTAATTTTCCAGAAAAAAAACATAGTGACAACACACTTTTAAGTTTAATCTGCCTTAATAAGACTTTCTCCATTACTTTCTGAAATCTAGATTATCAGAATATTAATTAATTAGTTAAACCCTGATTTGTAGCATTTGCCCATTTCTGAGGTGCAAATGCTCACACTGAATATTTAACAATCAGGTCTCGACTGTCTGAATGAACAGATTCCAGTCCATCCCTGAGTGTGACTATATTGGTAAACTCCATAGTGAATTATTGAAGTATAGATCTAGAAGATAACTTAGTTCTCACTTGGCCCAACCTCTTCTTTACAGACAAGGAAATTAAGACTCAAAGAGAAGAGTGATTAGATTCATAGCATTGTTTCCTACAGTTAGTCTGTGGTCAAAGGAAACACAAACCCAGACCTTCTGATTCAAAATATATCACTATAATACTGAAGAAGAAAAAAGAAAACCTTGGATGTAGTCAGGCAACTTCTGTTTGGATCTCAATTCTGTTACATCCTTTCTGTGTGATGTTGAGCAAGTCTCTTTGGTTCTGTGGGTTTCAGTTTCCTCATCTGTAAAATGGGGGTAATACTTGCACTGCCTACCTCATGGGTTTATTCTAAGGCTCAAGGGTCATGGTGGAGTAACTGGCTTTCTTAATCTATGAAGTGATTCATTCTTATTGTTCTCTTATTTTTAATGAAAATCGTGGGGTTTTTTTAGGTGAAGATTATACATCTCAGTAAATCTTGCTCTATATGTATTGATAATCAACAAAAGGAGATTTTAAAAAATGTCCTCGAGGAAGTATTACTAAAAGTAACTCACTAATCCATAGCACTTTATCTCCATTTTATAGATGAGGAAATTAAGGCAGAAAAGTTAAGAGACTGCCTAGGTTTACCCAGTTAGTCTGTGGTCAGAGTGAAGATTCGGATCCTAGTATAGGATTATCCTAGGATTATAGAACTGGAAGTGATCTCAGAGACCAAGTACAGAGCTCAGCAGCACCATTTTACAAATGAGGACCAAAGACCCACAGAGATTACATCATACAAGAAGTGGCAAAGCTAGGAGTTCAAACTGGAAACATCTCTCTTGTCATATCTCTAGCCCTTGAATGATCACAAGACCCTTTCTTCCTCACCATTCTAGGAAGTTAGAGGATCATCAGAATAACTTTGCCTGTAAGAAACACATGGGGTATTGTTGGTGACTGCTATAAGAAAAAAAAAGCTGTCTTTTGTGAACTCTGGGATAACTCTCTGGGACAAAAGGAACAGAAGGTGGGGTTTGAAACAAGACAGAAAGCAAATAGGCCTTGATCAGTAGAACTAAGGGGATATCTTGCTGAAAGGACCCAGGTAAAGAGGGTGCACGTCCACCACTGAAACCGTCAAGTTCCATATCCATGAAAGGGACAAGGTCAAGAAGAAGAAATGGTCCTGGGACTGAGTTCCTTGAAATGTCATCATTTTCCTTCCAAATGTTATTCCTCTCCTTGACTCTTGTCTCTTTCAATGGCACCATCATCCTTCAGATCAAACAGAGAGAAAACCTCAGTGTCTTCCCTGACTTTTCCTTCTGCCATTTCTTCAGATCCAATCAGCTGATGCATTCTATCCATCCTATCTTGGCAATATCTCTCCCATCAGTTCGCTCTCTACTCATCCCAACACTGTCATTGAAAGAGACAAGAAGAAAGAGACGAGTCAAGAAGAGGAATAACATTTGGAAGGAAAAAAAACTGTCTTTTGTAAACTCTGGGATAACTCTCTGAGACAAAAGGAACTGAAGGTGGGGTTTGAAACAAGACAGAAAACAAATAGGCCTTGATCAGTAGGACTAAGCGGATATCTTGCTGAAAGGTCCCAAGTAAAGAGGGTGCACGTCCACCACTGAAACAGTTGAATAATAAAATAGAATAGAATACAGCAGAAGACAGATTAGACATATTTTCTTTAGTACCAGAGGGTCCAAAGGAACATTGAGAGAAAGGCACAGAGAGGGAATTCTGACCTTTTAAGGAAAAAGTTCCTAATAATGAGAATTGTCCAAGCATGGAACAGGCTACTTCTGAGAGCAGTGGGTGCTTCTCACTACAGAGGGCAACAGAAGTTTCCATGGAAGCTTGAGAGTTTTGAACACTTTTGTTTTTAAATACGGCCAATAGAACTACTTTCCAGGGATGTTACGGAGAAAAGGTTCTGTTGAGTTAAGGTTGCACTACATGACCT